>CM073759.1:158701800-159019324 GCA_037127475.1 Arma custos
TATGCTATGATATTAATATTCAAAATTAATGATAAGTAAATAATGATATTCATATATGATTTACGAACTTTACTGCACAATATCTACTTAGAAAATACGAATGGTTTACAATTTTGTTTACGTTTTAACTATTAATTACATGTAAACATGTAAGTGATAATTAAAAGAAAGTAAATGTTTTAATAATATTAATGATTGAATATAAATGATGATAAAATATTTATAGAATAAATATTTTTATTTTAACAATAATATGTGTTAATCAAATATTATTTAGGATTCTTTCTAAATCATGTTCCGATAAACGAAATACCGACCAAGGTGAAGGAAGAGCCAAGTTATAAATAACACCGATTAAGTTTACAATAGCTAATATATTGCCAACAGGTGCACATCCATACGACCTGATCAAATGCCAAAGAATACCGTAAATTCCAGGTCGCTTTGAGACTATCGTTAAACTTCTCTATAACAAAACATATAAACATGTCAAGAGAGCAGCAATGGATTGTAAACAACTAAACATTGTAAAAAATTATTTATTTCACTGTGATTCTTTCAAATATGAAATATGACTTAACAGGTTGTCTTGATGAAGGTAGATGACAAGCAGCGATAGTTTAGAAAAAATAAATAAATAGAAAATACGATAATGAAAAATATTAAAACTTATTAAATCATACTAATAATTACAAAAATAATAATAAATGAATAAAGAGTTCTAAAATATAGATAAACATAAATATCATTTTTTTATTAGAACAACATGTATAACTAAATATTATTGTAATTGCTTAGTAAAATACTTATTACTAACATACATTAAGCTGCTCTCTATTTTTCATCTTTATATTACTTAATATATTAATAATTTGTATCAGGTTTGAAAGAATTCGTTTATTATCATTACAAATAACCAACCTTCACTAAATGAAAATTATTAAGAGAAGGTGTATTATTCCACAACAGAAACTACTATTCACACTTTAAAGAATAAAATTATTATTTATAAGTTTAGTGAAGTTTTTCATTTATTGACACTAGTTGACCAAAATGGATAAAAAAATGCCCAATACAGAATGCCTTATTCCTGACCAAGATGGGTTATTTCAATACGCTAGAAATAATTGGAATTCATGGCTTTGTGTATCTACTTATTAATCGGTTTTTTAATTGTTCGTATGTTAATTTTTAAGGATTTTCTTCGTAATTTTACACCGGGTAGTGTTTATACTGTGACCATATATTGTTATTTAGGGGTTTTTAGGGTGTATTTTGTTTCCGTGCAAGCAGTGAAAGTAGTATAATCGTCGTGACTGACAGTGGTATAGTACTATAATGATTCTGATGGATTTTCATCGGAAAACATCTTTTATTTTTTTAAACAGCTATAGCTTTTCAATTCAAAGTTTTAATTGTTCAGGAGGAGTAGGATAGCACAGCGTCATCTCGACTAATTTCCTTGCCCAACCGTTGGTTTAGAAACAATATGGTCCCTATCATGAACGCAATACACTTTATGTATTATAGTTGTACAGTTTTTTTTTACTTTTTTTTTATAATATCCATCTAAAACTTGACTTTATTTCCTTAAAAATAAATACAAGCACTTTTCGCACCTTGTATACTTTTTAATATTTAGTTTTGTTAATAGGTTATATTATATAAAAATTCAGATGAACAAAAATTGCAGTTTAAGAAAATACAAAATAATAAGCAGTTCAATAATACTTAATATACCTTAGTGGCAAGAAAGTACGACAAAATTATGGAGTTTTCTTCTTAGAAAGCAGTTTACTAATGCGATGGTGAAGGGCTCCCCAACAGTGCTCCTCATTTAGCGCAACATTTTACCAGAGTTCCTACTTCCCCGCTTACCAAGCAATATCCAATATCACTCCCCCAGAGTAAACCACCATCATCGTTCATTGCTCTAAGGTAGGGTTCATGTTACTGATGGAAATATCTAAGAAGACATATCTAGTAGATTATAGTTAATATTAATTGATTTCAATAAATTAATGAAGAAAGAAAATTAATAAGTATAAATGTTAGCGCTTAATATAAATTTCATATTGATGATCTTTAGAATCAATTATAAATCTTAAGTTGGGAAAAGAATCCATCTATAAAATATCGATAATTCGTAGAGGGTCAAGTTCTAGTGTACCGAAAAACATTTATTTTTCCTACCCTTTTCCTCTACTTCGAGACACACTGTATAAGCACACTTTTACCTATATTTCCAATTGACTACACATAAGTCTTCTGTTCATATTTTTTTAACAATACTAAGTTTGACAATTGAAAAATAAATTTAATTTTATCAAAATATGATGAAAGGCTCATTTAAATTGTCTATATTGATTAATAGTCTAGATATTAATTTTCCCGAGTGAGAATCCAAACCACACCATGATTTTTTGATCTCTAATGAGTTATCAAATGTAGCTTTCTGGAAGTATATGGCAAACAATACGACGTATTTGACACTAAGATTTAGAAATGATGAAAGTAGCATAAAAAATACACCGTCTCTTTCTATTAATATATATTAATCTCAGCCAACTTACAGCTGCTGGAAAGGAATCAGTGTCTCAAAATCAAACAAAATTGTAGCTCTATTTCCGTTTTTTAATTCCTAAATGGTGTACTACTAAAAAAATATAAAAAAATCTGTGAATTCAGTAATAAGCTTTCTAACTTGTTTAAAACTTTCAATTTTCTCCAAAGCCCATCGTAAAGTCTTCTATTCTTTCATAGATATGCTGAAGTATGGTATATATTACAGTAAATATAGCTCCTTTGAAAGAAAACTAGCACAACAAAAAAGTGCGATTTTTCAAAGTTTAAACAAAATGAAAATGCGGTGTGATGTATGTGGTAGAGGGTTACAAAATTAATTCGTGTAGTCAGCCACTAGATAGCAGTTTTGTCAGTCTCGAATTATCAAAATCTTGTCTAGGATTTGGGATAACAGGCATATTATCAGTTGTCTAACTTATAATTTTGAGCTGTGTCGGTTTTCTTCCAAAAAAAGCAATAAGCTGCAAACTACAGCTGCTTAACTTTCTGATCTATTATTAACCTCATATCAACTCCGATCCAATAGTTTCGAACGATGTTTTTCAATTAATTTTTGACAGCCTTCGAAAAGTCCCAACAACTAAGCCTTTCAAAACTATTAGCAAACTCCAAGATGGTTGAAGAATTAGTTCTGAAAGATTCAGTGCTGACTATTAAATAAGCAACGAATAAAGAATTAAATAGGGAATAACTATCAATGAATGTCTTCCAATAGCAAATGAAGATATAAAAAATGATAGAAATAAAATGCAACTTACTTATTTCTTGAAAATTTACACAGGTCTGCAAACAACTTTTTTTTAATTTTTTTGATTCAGTTAACTGATCTTTATGTAGTTTTTGGCGCTGATTTATAAAATAATATTGTTTTTTTCTATCACGTAAGGCCTACGAAAACAAAGTTGAAATTTTTGGAAAAAGTACAAAAAACGGAAAAATTTGGATTTGTTTTTATTATTTTAACATGAAGTAAAAGCAAAAAAAAAAAAACCGATACTGAGCATAAAAGTGATTCACATGTGTTCTAAATTTATTTTAAGTCTTTTAAAAGCGTTTTCTTTTTCCATCAAAGCTTCTTTTGGTCATTTTACCGCCGTGTTCTTGTGTATTTTCCCTTTTTAACATCCAACAGTAGCCTGCTATCATGTTGGCATTCCATCGTCTTGGTATCTGCTCTCCATTTCTTTATATCTTGATGGAAACGTTCACCTTGTTCCTCACTTACAGCTCCAAAATTTTCTGGTAGTAGCCCAGATGTGAGTAAAGGAAATGAACTTTGACACTCATGTTGCAGCCCAATATTTTGTAGTTTTGTAACAATTCAGCAACCAAAGTTTTGTGGTTTGGATCTTTTTGGTTTCCAAGAAAGCCTTTTACAACAAGTTTAAATGAGTTCCAGGTAGTTTCTTCTTCCATTTCCATTTTAGTGACAAAGCTTTCAACTTTTAAAAGTTTTCTGATGTCAGGTCCAACAAAGACTCCCTCTTTCAGCATAGCATCGGATATAAACAGGAAACTGTTCCCAAAAAAACAAGAAAAAACTTGGAACACTCACAATGTGGGCAATGCTTTCAGAAGCTGTTTCATTAGCCCCAGTTTGATATGGTGGAAGTATGATCTATTTAGGATCCACTAAACTTTGTCTTTCAATTTTTAACTCCAGAAATAAGAGCCTTTATAATTGGCAACGTCTGCTTGACATAGTGTTTTTTCCTGTCATGGATATCCCATTCACAGAGGAAACAAGCAAACTTTGCGTAACCACTTTGTCGACCTAGTAACATGGAAATAACTTTCAAATCCCTACAAATGATGCATTTATGGTCAGAGTAGCCGAGCTAATTAAGAACTAACTCAAGATTTTCGTATCATTTTTTCAAATGGACTGAGTGTCCAACAGGAACAGAAGAAAATCGCTTACCATTGTGAAAAAGTACAGCTTCCAAACTCATTTTGAATGAAAAGTCTCCATTCCTCTGGTTCATTCGTGATATTGAACATTTTCATGATTTCAGGAACATTGTTGCAGAAAACTAGGCACCCTCTTGTATAAAAAAAGGGACAAATTCCTTTTCTCTAAATCGGTACCATGAAAATGAAACACCGGAGGCTAACACATGTATTTATTTAAGTCTAGACCCCAAAACTTCCCCTGAAATTGGTGACTTATCAAGGGGTGATGGAATTTTTTCACCATTTTTTCCGTAATCAGCACAAAAATACAGTTAAACCTACTAGTTAAATATGCTACAATTGTTTCATCGCAGACCTGTGTTATTTAATACTTTTAATGGATGATAAAGTACTCAATAAAAACTATAGACTATTATTACAAAACTTGTTATTATAAGAAAAAATTTCCAGAGTTTAGTTGGATAAGTTACTATTCGCGAAATTTTAATTACTTCAGAGAATAGAATGTTTAGTAGTAAAATAAATCACTACAAACACGATTTTATAGTATTTTGTTTTTTAATTCGCCATTATAATTTTTAAAAACGTCTCCTAAGCCCTGCCAGACCAGTTGAGAGACATATCCTAAATTACAAACTTCTAAAATTCTTATATTATTAAATAATTAATTATCCGTTTATTTTGATCCAATTACAAAGTGAAACGATTTTAGAGGATGCCTTTTTAGAAAGAGAATCGTGGAACTGTTGAAGACATCTTTGTCCCAAGTTCCAACTCCAGCTCTTTGGAAAACTTGTGGAGGACAATGACTCCAGTTCGTTAGCTAATTACTAGCAGAAACAATGTTACAAAACAAACTGCTCAAGAACCAAAAGACAATAATTGAAGAACTCTACCATACGCCAAAGGAACAACATTATTTAAAAATACTGCTGAAATCATGAGAATATTGTAAGATTTTATCATATTTCAAGGCTATTCCGTGAACAAAGACTATAATAAAATAAAATTTACAACAAAGTCTGTGAGATTCGTCTCCATTCCTTAAAATATTTTTTTCCTAGTTGTTTTTTACACCTTAAGGAGTCATATCCCCAATACCCAAAAGCCACTGCTCTCTGTCCATCCCCTCACGAAGTCCTCTGGCTGCCATGCCTCCACGTCCTCCATCCATTTTATCTTTTGTCTTCCACGCTTTCTTCTTTCAGGTGATATGTAGTTATGAATTTTCTTTGGCCAGCAGTTGTCGTCCATCCGCATTAAAAAGCCACACTACTTTAACCTTTTAGTTCCGATCTGGTAAAGGATGTTCTTTTGACATCCGTTTTTGTCTCTAATTGTTGCGTTTGGGATCCGCTTGGTTCTCGATGTACCACAGCTTCTTCTCCAGAAATCCATTTCCCTGGGAAGCAACTTATTCTCCGCCTTTTTCGTGAGTCTCCAAACCTCTGATCCGTATGGGGCTATGCTTTCCACGAAGGAATGGTAGATCTTCTTTTGCCCTGTTCAAACCTTTGTTAATTGGGAAGCTTCTGGACACTCTATCTCCTATTTTTATTGCCCCTGTTATGTTTTTATAGAGCCCTTGAATTGCTCCGATGAGGTATCTCTTAACAGATGTATCTTCCAAAGCCTTCCACAGTTTTCCTAGAGGTATGGTATCGTAGGCCTTGTGTAAATCCACAAATATCTACTAATGTGGAGTTCACGGTTGTGGGCCATTTTTTTTTCTATAAGTTGTGCGAGGCTGAAGATGTGATCAGTGATCTTCCAGCTCAAAAACCAGCCTGTTCCTCGCTGATTTCTTCCTTTAATTCATTTTCAATTCGGTTTTTAACTATTATAATCTACTCAGCCAGCTGGTAACCATAATACCTCTGTAGTTTGAGCAATCCGTCTTTTGCTCTTTTTTGAAAACTAGGGTGATATATCCTTGCTTCTATTTTTCAGGGATCTCTCCACCATTTAACAGAAGTGTCATACTCTCTGCCAGTGTAAATATGAGTTCGACAGGGCCTGCTTTGATTAATTTAATTGGAATAGAACCGGGACCAGGAGATTTGAAGATACTAGTCAGGATAATAAGCTTTAATGTAATTAGATGTTTTTTATATATTGGGAAAAAAACATTCCCCAGTCATCTCATCTTCTTGATTTATATAATTCTTTAAAACGTTACGATAACTATATGTCATAATCAATCATTCAAAACCATTTTTCTGCATCTTTACAATAATTATACATAACTTTAAAGAAGCTATATGTCTAAAAATCTCATAAATGCATGTTTATTAAATATTTTCTTGGGGATTATCTTTCCTCCATGGTCAAATTATTAAAATTAAGATATAGAATGTTAGAAAAGAAAATATTTAATAAATATGGATTTATGAGATTTTTAGACATATAGCTTCTTTAAAGTTATATATAATTATTGTAACGATGCAGAAAAATTGTTTTAAATGATTGATAATGACATATAGTTGTCGAAACGTTTTAAAGAATTCTATAAATTAAGAAGATGAGATGACTGGAGAACGATTTTTCCCAATATATAAAAATCAAAAGATTTATAGTCCAGTTTACACTAAGTTAAACACTTAAAAATGTAATTAGATGTGCTAAGGAGGTCGTAAATAAAGTTTAAAAATTTCGTCATATAATATGTATATACCTACTCGTTACGTGCATGCGAAGCTAATAAAAGCGTGTTAAAAAAAAATTATTGAATACCTCTGATTTCAGATATTACAGATGATATTGCAAAGTTCACTTGAAATTCAACTAATTCTTTACTATTTTTATGAAAAAAGGTTTCGATACACGATTGACAGGATATATTGAAAAAATATAAGAAATTTAAATCAAATTCAGAAGAATCGTTCAATTGTAAAAATTTAATAGGGCATTTAATAAGGCACTCTTATCAATAACAGTTTTCGATATCCCACTTAAATCGATTTTTTTAACACTGAAGCATAAACTGATATTTTTAAAACGTTTATTGTGCTCGTGCTTCGTCGCTCCCCTTCGTTCTGCTGAACTATTCAACCGTTACTTATGAAACAGAAGAGGCGTGAAGAAAGTATAGTTCAATGAAAAGAGCAAAATAAATTTTTTGTGTGTGAAAGTTGTACAATAAGTGGTACCCATACAATAACTTCTGTAATCACAGGAAAAATCACAGCACTTTTATACACGAACTCAATTTTAAAAGTCAAAACTTCATTAAAATATTTCAGGGTGTACTGTGATATGTCCTGCACTGCGGAATATCGTGCTGATGGCTAAATGGGGAAAACTGTAGAATTACGTTTTTATTCATTCATCATTTTTATGAGAAATTTTTTAATAAATTAAAATATCGACTAATATTCTAAAATACGAATCATTGACATGTCACTAAATATTTACTTTAACTAATAATTTAATTTAACTAATTTAATTTAATTTAACTAGCAACGGATAGTTTTACCATCTTTTAATGCTTCACCATGTTAATGCTAATGCTTTAATCCTGACTACTTCAACACTTACTAGACAAACGCTCTAAGCACCCAATTAATTACAAGAGACTTATATACATGAATATTTTAAGAACTATTTGGACATATGGAGAAGATTCGGGCTCCACTATCGAATGTTTCTCGTATCCAAATCCTTACAATTCAAAATCCTTCGTAAAATCCTCGATGTTACTTACTTTGTTACGACTAACCCATAATGTCCCATTTGTTTCTAATTTGGACGGAGCCCCGATATCAATCTTTTCATAACAATCTTTATTCCCACTCAAATCCACTAGTTTCAAACCTAGCTTAGTTTTCAATTCCCAATAATCCTAAGACGGGTCTGAAGGAAGATGTTCTCATGACCTTCATTGTTGAATTTCTTAAAAGTGTAATATATATGAATTATATTTATATATAAAAATGTCATAATAACTCACGAAGGGTCATAGTTCAATTAATGGACGAAAAACTGCATTCTCACAGGACTTTCTCCTAATCAAAGTTACCAAGTTGGATTGCGAGACATGAAAATAGTCTGAAGAAAATAAACTTAAAAGTCGAATTTTAAAATTAAATAGGGCGATAGAAAATAATGAAATACTAATACATAAGAGAAACGCAAATATAGGTACTTATTCCGCAGATTGTCAACAGCTTGGTGGAAGTGCTGGTTGAAGTCCCGTCAAGTCATGCCATTTCGAAAATAAGTATATATTGGATGGATAGGTTAGATCTACCCCATATATCTATCCTATTATTTTATCTTATTGTTTTTCACTTTGTTACGTGAAAAAGTAGGGAGCGGAGTGGCTCAGTGGTAGAGCACTGAGTTGCCATGCCGGAAATCTTTTTTCGAATCACGCTGCAGGCAGTAACTTTTATTTAGTCTGTTTGCGGCAGGAGATGGATCATATGGGATATAGGACCCTCCTGGGGCTCACCCAGCCTCTATAAAATATTATAAAAATAGGGTACACAAAATAAGGGGGAAAACCTGGCGGTTGAGCCTGACCTAGGACAAGTCCCCTCCTTGCAAAACCGTTGTCCATGAAACAGTACAGTCTCTACCATGCACTGAACCAGACTCGTTCACAGGTCGTAGTGGTTACAGGTTTACGGGAAAAAGTGGGAGCATGTCTCCGATACTGCTATATCTGCTTCACTCCCCAAGCAATGATCTCAGAGAAAAGTAAGATCCTTCATTTTAAAAGCCGATGTGAAATACTGGACTATAAATCTTCAGACATTTTCATAAAAATCGGGAAAAAACATTTTCCAGTCCGTATAAAATCTTAATTTATTAAAATTATTAAGACGTTTCAATTGATGTCTCCTGCATCAATTAACATCATATACAACTTAAAAAAGTTGTAAATAATTTTTTTTTACCTTTAACGTTTTTAAGTTTTATATGATGTTAATTGATGCAGGCGAATGACTTCAATGATTGAAAAAGACATAAATTGTCGAAACGTCTTAAAAATTGTGATAAATTAAGATTTTATCCGGACAATGATTTTTCCCTATTTTTATGAAGTAAGATCCTTTGATCTGAATAATATTTAAATAATAAAATGGAATCCATCCAGAGATCATTACCACTGATTTACAGTGATACTGTATCATTGATGATTAAACATATCCCACTCTTTTCCAAAGGTTGGCGAGGTTGACCGGGAGTTGTTAGTAAATAGAGATCCTCTTTCATCTCATTAAATAACGTTATATTTATTGTTAGCAATAAGTTAAGTTATATATCTTCTTACAGAGAAAAAATAGGAGGACCCTTTCGCTATATGTGACTACATGTTGAGTTACACGCTTCTTGGTTACGACTGCCGCTGTCCTGTCTTTAAGGGTACAGGTACTAAGGGACACTTGAGCTATCTCCCAGTGACCTTATTTATTTAGATACTTCTAAAGTTCCAAATAGTGCCATATATACCAATACAATTAAGATCGTTACATAGAAATGAAGTAACGTGACTTCATGAACCCTACCAACAAGCTGGCAACCTCCGGAACAAGGATATTTGTGGTACGAAGGTCTCTATAAAACTATAAATAAAAGTTATAATCTAAATATTGAATTGTCGAGTTACGCAATAACTATTTGAGAGACGATCTCGATCAGAATAGACTAAAATTGGTAATTATCTAATCGGGAGTGTATGTTGTTCAGTTTTCAATTAATACTTGATGCTATTAGCCCTCAGTTGGAGCAGAACAGGGCGGTCAAATGACGAGATGATTTAGAATGACATGGCCCACTCGAGAAAGATGATCCCTTCTATTTATAGCGCTACTTCCTCCCTCTGAAATTCCTAACGTCACTATAACACCTGCCTCCCTTCTACTGAAAGTAATTTATTTACTATGACGTAATAGTATACATATTACCAGTAAGGGATAGCATTTATGAGTGGCTCTATATTATAATGAATATTTACTTCAAAATGTAGTCGTTAAAGATACCTTTACTAATGATACATTGATAGGCAAAATTAAGGACTCTCATTGTAGCATAAAGAGAAGTTAAATGAATAGAAAAACCTTATGCTTATTATTGCCAATATGAAAGCTAGGAAAAACTGTTAACAGTTAAGGGTAATTTTTATATTTCATTATTTAAATTACAAGCGCGGGAAATCTCATTAAGATGAGTGTTGGTTTACTGATATCTCCCAGCCTTCAGTTCTAGACCTGCTGTCGAATTTAACATGTTTATTAGTATCATATTAACAACCTTGATTCCACCCTGAGGGAACATGAGGCCCTTCTGAAACAACTTCATAAATTGAGTACCTTTAATTAGGGGGGAAAATCTGTGCGTTGAATCTTTTGGTTGGATCTTTTACAACCATTGATTCAGAAACTGTACAGTCCCTACTATAGCTTTGGAAGAAGAAAACAACTGGCAGGGAATCTCGAAGTATGGAAATCTACCTCGATAACCATCTCAAGGCGATTGAAAAGTTTGGTTGGAGTTTGGTTTCTCGCACGTTGGACGACTTCCTATAAGATCAGCAGTAAGAAATCCGTGCTCCTCTTCTTTGCCAAAAAGCAGAATATCTGCACCAGCAGACGCTCTGGACTATGGCTTGACAGAGGAGAAGCAGCACGACGTTTTCCATAGCCCCATCATCAAAAATAGGCGTCGGTTTCTGTTTTGTGGGCTTCATTTAGTATTATAATTATAGCTTCTTGCTTGAATCCTGATGAAACCATAAAAACTAAATCTAATTGTAACGAAATTAAAGTAATGCATCAGAAATTAGCAATTATGAAGCAATCTTTAGTCAATCGAAAGGGGCCCATTCTGTGCATGACAACGCTCGGCCACATATCTCAAGCTTGACTTCACGAAAAGTTTTGTACCTTGACTATGAGACTCTCCCTCACTAAACATCTTGTCTGATTACCATTTATTTATAATCATATAGATAACACCTGGATCGTTTCTTCTTTAAAAACCATAATCCGAACGACCCAATATACCTATGATTTTGTAATGCATATATTGATTCTCTACACCCTATGGTAGAATTTTCCTCTAGTCGGATATAAGTTTTAATTTTCAGAATAAACTCAATACTCATATATAAAATAGATAGAATCACATGGCATATAGATTACTGTTAAACAGTATTTTAATTGGAAGCATATTCCATAATTTCAAAACGAATATTGTAAAAGAGATAATAAAATCTCTATTTCAGTGATGCTCTACATAATCAACATATTTCGATACAAAATTACACAACGGTGACTGGAAAAGGTCATTAAAAAGCAGACCTGGAGTATGTGTGTTTGGGGATGAGAGGGGGGAATTAGGGGGATGGCGAAGGGGGAAGTGGATGTCATGGGAGGGGGCAGGTGGGAGGGGGTAGGGAGGTAGGAAGGGAGGAAGTGGATAACGGGGGAGGGGGACAACGTTAATGATAGAGCACCGCAAAATCCACCTGCTGATGAACAAGCTGGCCCGAATAATGAGAACCAACGCGAGGGGGGAGGGGGAGATGTGTATGCAAGGCACGGAGGAATGCTTCAAAAAAGTAGGAGTAATGGTGTTGTTGGAATGGCATCCATCATATTCTCTGCTAATAAACATATTTCACATACAGCATTTTTTTTTTTTAATTGCCTTAATATAAATGAGGATTGGTTTTGAGGGGATGTAATATTTAGGGGACACCCTTACTTTTTATACACAAAAACATAAGTCAATACTTATTTCCGACTACTTGTTTCTATTTAGTATTATTACTTAAACAATCAAAATGGAGAAGATATTTTTTTAAGTGAATACTTCTTTAGCCGCGTTTATCGACTTTTGGTAGGGTAAACTTTGGTTGGCGTCAGCAACATGCTCGAGGCTGGCGACACTTTTTTGTGTACTGTGGAAAATCCATTACAGTACATACTTATGGACAAATCATGTGATGATAGTTGTGAAAATATAAGAATAAAATAACAGAAATAACAAGAGTGGAAACTATTGTTTAGATATTTTAGTAAACCTTTGAAACCTTTCTATAAATTCTACAAGTTTATTTCTAAGTTATTGTTAATTTTTTTGCCCGTCTGTCCTCTGTACCCCCCAGAAAAAAATCCTGGATCCGCCCTTGGTCATTTGTACTGATCTAAGTATTATTGAACTTAACGTTGATAAAAATGCTATTACTGAAAATAAAATCTATGTAAATTCATAGATATATACCATATACTAGTTATTACTTAAATTACGATATTTTTTTTTGAGCGTGTGCATCCCCTCATATGTTTTGATTAATAAAAAAATCTTGAAAATTTATAAAAATTATTGTTCGGAGTTTCAATGCATTTGAAAACCATACTATTAATAATTTAAATTTACAAATTTTGAAACTTAAATTATTCAGACTATAATTGATTTAGAAATTCAAGAAAGAACACAGTTATTTCAAAACCTTCAGTGTTCACTTCTGTCGGCAGTCCTCGCTAAATTTAATTTAATTAATTAAATCTTATTGATTTTTTCTTATATAATTTAAAATTAGCTACCTCAATAACGATTAATAACCCTTTAATGATCGTTAGGTCTCAAGTTGAAGACCGGCAATAGAAGATAATAAATCTAAAAAAAATAAAACCTGGTGGTTGAAAATCTTCACAATAATTGCCTTGTGTAAGTATTGTCTCTACCATGTACTGAATTTAAGACTTTTCATAAATTCAATTGGTGGATTTTTAAAAATAAAATGTTACAAATTTTTTAGAAAATAAAAAATACCATTGAAGAACTTTATCTAATTGTTTAGAAGAGCAAAATTAACTTCATAATCTTTCAGTACTCTTTACATTAACCAAATAGAACTAAATAAAATATATCTTTAGATGCTCAATGGAAGGTAGAACATGATGAAGTTTTTAAATTTGAAAATTTTAGTTTATATTTTCGTATAAAATATGGCTATATAATGACTTTGAAGTGCTATAACTCCATTTAAGTCTGTGAAAACGGAGGTTTATGGGTGTTTTGTGGTCTATACTATCTTCCGCAATACCTCTTGGATAAACTCGTTTTTTCTTTATATGGAAATTCTTCTTTAGGCATTTTGAGCTGATTACTGTATAATCCTTTCTCCTATTTTGACCACAACATCTTGTTAGCCATTGAAAAATCCATCAGGAACCGCTGTTACAAAATTTTGGTAAAAAATCGAGGTACCTCAGTTTTCCTCTTTTGTCTTTAATTGAAACGGTTACTTTACTATCCATTAGGCATTCTGAAGTTTTGAATCAATTTATCTTTTTGTTGTTTCAAATATACAGATCATTAAAGGATGTTACCTAAATTAATCCTCTAAATTTGAAATTTCAATTATTAGATAATTTAAAATTAACGAAAAATTGATACACGGGACTCTGTTCAGTACAATTATGATATTGGGTGCAACTTGGTAATCTGTCGTCAGAGCAAACAAGTAGAATACTGAACCAAGTTACAGAATTTTTAAAGAGTGGCTGTAATTTCACAAATACTATTTATTAAAAGTCAGAAACTACACGGAAGAAGAATTCGGTATTTAAACTAACTGCATTTTATTTGACATTGCTATTTGAAGATAGCATTCACATAGTTTTTTTTTACTTCGAGATACATGAATAAGGTATATATGATATTTTGTTAAATATTAAAGAATTCCATATTTATTTTAATGGAATTTAAAGTTCACCTTGTAATTCAAAGAGTGCTTACACACATTATTTTTGTTTACTCAGGGGTACATGAATATAGATAGATATTGAATATATTGGCAATTAACAGGCATGGTAATCATATCATCCATATGTATCATCCATTAGTCTGTGTTAATCTAATAGCCATTTACTCCATCATTTACATTCTTTAATAACTATTAGTAATTATTGTTTACTATAAATGACATTTGATGGAATGAATTAGAACTGCCTTCTGACCATCGCGGTCAATTTATAAAGGTCAAGAAATTGATTAAGGAAACAAAAAGAAAATTTTGCTGAAATAATTAATAACTCTTTTCTTTTATTAGATTAGATGAAATGTTTCAGTTGCTTGAAAATGATATTTAAAAAAAAAGTAAACAGAATTACATAAAACTGATAACGACTAATTATGCTAATCATTCTAATATTAGGTCAACAACTTTGTATAATTAAAATTTTGCTGATATCTTGTACTCAGATATTTCTACTCAATTAACAATTTCTTGATTGTTTAATTATCAATAGGCAAGATCTATGTTAATTAATCGGTTATCTAAATATTGAAACTATTGATTAATAGTATAATGCATGGTATTATCAGCAACTCAACTCATCCATTATTTCAAGATAGTTGGCAAAAAATAAATCTTTTCTCTCTATTAAAAAATGTTTTTAAGGTTTATTATAACACTCTAATAATTTATATTGCAATAACTATAAGGTTGTAAAGCGGTACGGACCGTAACGAAGGCACCACGGTTCTTATGAAGCCAGAATTTCTCCCAGCGTTCCAGGTCGTATCATTCTATCCAAGAAATTCTGACTTCAGAACTCCTTAAAAAGCGTAAAGATGGTTAAAAATATAATGGTGTTAAAAATAATAAATAAAAGTCACGATTGTGCTTCATCCAATGAGGGAACAAGCGAACTATCTCGTATAATAAGCACTGTACACTCTTCAGCATTAGTCAATGATGTTTCTTCAATAAAAAGTGTGTCACACATTAATATAAATACATATATAAATGGTCACAACCAATTTAAAATTTCTCTGTATTATACAAAAAAGTTTTCAGTGATCACCGTCTAATATTTTTTATTATTTAAAATATAAAATGGAATAACAAAAATGGGCCTTAAAAAATTGAGTTAACTGATGATGGTTACTAAACCATAGTTACTAAATTTAATAGAGAACGGATATTTATTATGACATTTACAGAGGTAACATGAGTAGCATTACTTACTCAGATTATAATCATGAAGCTCATATTTCTCTTTCAGCATTCTGTTCTGAAATAAATACAATTAGAGATATTATACATCACTAATAATATATTTCTATTTATAAAACTTAAAAAAAAATCTGTACAAACCACCACAATCCATGAAGGGTTCTATGGTATTTGAACGTGGCCGTGAGTGGACAACATTTGTGCAGGGAGGTGATTTGTCATTGATCACGCCCCCACCAGACCCTCCCATTTCGGGTACTCACTTTATAGATATTTTATAGAGACAAGAGGGTTCCAGGTCTCAAAGGATCCCCGGCCGCTAAGAGATTAAATAAATTCTGCCAGCGGCCGGATTCGAGCCCAATACCTTCTGCACGGCAACTCGGCGCTCTACCAATGAACCACCCCGCTGCCTATAATTAATAAATCTAAATCTGAATTCATAACCACTGTGAATTAGTAATTATACACAAATTTTGTTCATAGTCATAAAATTATGTCATTTTTTATCATAAAAAATAATTCAATAGAAAATCTATAACAAACATAAAAAATGTATATTTAGAAAATAATTTAGAAAATTTCCAAGTAGTTTTTGGACTACATCATTGATTTTTTTCATGAATTTCAATGAATGAATCGTCAATGAAGTGAATTAGTCTTGTCTACATTGTCTTTCTTGTTATAAAATTTAAAAAAAAAAATCATAATGTTTACCATTTTTTTTAGGACAAATGTTCTTTGAACATAACTTTAATTGTAGTATCTTGTTGAGTTACGTCATATTACTATTTATAAGCTTTTGTTAATTGTTATAATTTGTAAATATTTTTATTTTGAAGAGAAAAGATTTGCCCCGGCCGGGATTCGAACCCGGATCGTCCGTCTCTCCATGACAGCACCCTATTGAGCTACTTGAGTCGCCTCTCAGTTGGGACAAATCCATTCTCTTATCTGATCCCATGTTCCCGTGTTCTCGCAATTTTTGCGATGTATACAGTAGATCAGATATGGGAAGGGGATCATGGTACAGTGCTCAATTGGTAGGGTGCTGTACGGAGAGATGAACGACCCGGGTTCGAATCAAGGCCGGGGCAAATCTTTTCTCTTCAAAATAAAAATATTTAAAAATTAAAACAATTGACAAAAAATTATAAATAGTAATATGACGTAAGTCAACAAGATCCTAAAATTAAAGTAATGTTCAAATAACATACGTCCTCGTGTATGCATCGCAAAAATTACGAGAACACGGAGACATGGTATCAGATTATAGAACGGATTCGTCCCGACTGAGAGGCGACTCAGGTAGCCCAATTGGTAGAGTTCTGTCACGGAAAGACGGACGACCCGGGTTCGAATCCCAGCCGGGGCAAATCTTTTCTCTTCAAAATAAAAACATAATGTTTATAGATTATGAGTGACCCACCCCATATTTGCTCTGGTGATTAGGCATATTATGCCTACATAATTTGTTTGTGTAATGTATTTTTTTTTATCACGTACCGGCCACTAAGGACCACGAGAATATCATTGGTTAGGCTTCTTTGGGAGTCTTGATTTTCTTTCTTCCCATCTCAGCTAATGTACTTTATTAAATAGAAATTATAAAAATAAAAACATTATATATTTTTTCTTTCTTAGCTCCTTGGCTTTTATTAATTTTTGACAATAACATATTAATATGACACATGGTATCTCTTTTACTGAACCAGGTGCATTTTAAGAGAGGAATATGGATAGGATTTTATGGATTACAATTGGACGGTACGGATAGGGATCTAGTGATTCACTAGTTCATTCTCATTGGAGTTAGTTTATTCAGTCCATGTTGAGTGTCTGTACATGCGTTTGCCAGCGCTGAGGTCAGCCTGTCGGTGTAAGTGTGTTGAATAGTCGGTTCGTGCAGTGTTGGAGGCTATCAAAGAACTTGATATGCCTCCGTGTGATGAAGTCCGTTACCGTCGGGAGTCCGAGGGTCTCATGTATTATGTCTGATCTCGTTTCCTTTGTAGGGAGGTGTGCCTTACTATACGCCTCAGTATAAGGTTTTGAAATTTTTGGAGCCTTTTTGAAGTTGTTGGCGAAAAGTTATTCAACATAGGCGCCCCATAAAGGAGTGCCATTCGAATAACTGCTTTATAGATCATTACTTTGAGGCGGAGTGAAAAGTTCGGTGGATTAAAAGGTGATTAAACCAGTAAGATTTGGTTCTAACCGATCTGATCTTCTTATTACAACGTTGGGATAACGTCAAGTGCCGGTCGAAGGTGACACCGAGATACGTTATCCTATTCGCAGGGTTGTTTACTCTGCGTGCTCCTCTATAAACCTTAGGTAGAGGGCAATTATTCTTTTGGAAGGAGAGAATAACACAGTCGGTCTTCTTGGGATTAATTGTAATATTCAATCCACTCAGTTTTTTAGTTATTTCCTCACAGACCATCTCCGCCTGCCGTATAGCTCTCTGCATTCAATGAGCTACTTTAGAAGGCGGTGTCATCGGCATATGCCGTCACAGTAGGTGTTTTGTATTTGGCACCAACGATTCCCGCCGTATAAACTGAGAATAATACCGGTGATAGCAGACCCTTGTGGTACACCACACGTAAGTGGAAAGGGGACAGCTCTTCGCCGACTCGTACCTTTCTTGAACGTTGTGTCAGAAAAGACCTTATGATAGCATAAGCTGCTCGGGAAACTCTTTGTCCTGCAGTGTCTTACATAGAAGAGTGTGAGACACTGAGTTAAACGCTTCTCAAACAAAAAATAAAAACAAAACCAAATATTTCTTTATATGCTAATTTATTATCTTGCAGTGCAAGACTTGCACGTTAGATATTTGCACGGGATTAGGCAGCGTCTTCAGTGATACCCATCGATATTTCATACCATTTACATAAAAATTCGTCAAATTATATGCCTTTATCTTCCTGGTGAATCACTCTATTGGTGAAAACCGCATGAAAATCGGTTCAGTAGTTATTCAGTTTATCGCGAATAAACGTGCCCGAGGACTTTGTTTTATATTATGTATAGAAATATGTTAGTTCAATAAATATTGTAAACTTTAAAATAACAGCGTGTAATACTCTTTCCCCTCAAAGAAACATATTAGTTAAATAATATTTCGTATAATTTTAAAAAGCCTATGGAACAAGATGACGGGATGCGAATGATCAAAGGTTCCTACTTTATGATATGTATACAAATCCAAACAGAAATGTTTAAAATCAAGTCGTATATTCCTAGTTGGAGTTAAAATATAGAAATGTTTGTAAGTTCAATATCCTCTGAGAGTTGATTTGTTAAATGATTGTAACATTCCATTTATATTTCCAGTTCAAATTTAATTAATTTATTTAGAGTGGAGTCTTTTTTTAAACTATATTTATTTTAAGAGACGTGTTCCCTTATTTATTTAGTTTGCCGGTAAGATAGTTTGTACTAAGTCGATACTTAAGCTTGTACAGGCGCCTTCCAGCCAGTCTTCCTCTAGCTTAACCTACTGATACAACTAGCTCCTGCTGTATTTAAATCGGTAACCAGATTTTTATATTTATTATTATGATTTTTTATGTATATGAAATTATTAATGATTGTAAATATAGAACAGAAATAGTGCAATCAAATTCAAAATCATTTAATATGAGGACATCCTTACATTTAATAAAATAATGTTTCTGGATAAATATAACCATAAAACAACACAGCCATAGCCGAAAGTGAAAAATGTTTGGAAATATGTTATGTATACTGTGCATAAACTTCAAAGTAAATTAATTAAGCCGTTGTAATATCACTACTAGGAAACCAGTAATTTCATTAACTAATTATAGTCATTAGTGAAATCCACCCAGATTGTTAAGTTCACAAAGTGTAGTTAAAACAAAGGAAATTTAGTTCATGAAAGTTGCCCTTAATAAATCTGTTCCCAAAAAGATAGGTTTATACTTACACGTTTCAGGAATATTTGTATCAGATAACTATAGTATAAACATTGCTTAAATCACACAGAAATGCCCTAATGGCAGTTATTTAATAAAATATTTTTTTTAACATAAACTATTAAAATCAGCGTAAGGCAACTTTGTAGAAAAACTCTTTCCTTTTGGAAACTGGAATATGGCAGCATATTTTTTATTCTATTTTAAAGCATTAATACTAAATGTTATACTAAACTAATTAGATGTATTAATTAATGACTTTAGATTTCGTAACTTTTATGTGTGTGTATCTTACTATACATTTTTTTTTTTTTATTTTTGTTCAACAATTGTACTTTTTATTTATTTTTAAATTCCTTTCTTCAAACAACATACTCTTCTTTGTCTAGGTATCTAACCTTTTTCCACTCCGACCCCAATAACATCAAAATTATACTACTTCTGCAAAATAGGGAGTAATTTTGAGATTCATTACAACTTTTTTGAATTCATTAACGGCATTAGAGAACTAGTTTCTTGAGATAAAATTGACTAATTCTTGAAATTATTTGTTTTTCTCTTGCCTACGTTGCTGCGGTTTTCATGATCGTTTGGTGTAGCTCTTTCTTCCTGAAGATTGGTTGTAACCTTTTAGGAAATTCATATTTGATTCCAGCAATGAGTTCATTCAGAAAAATACATTGAAAGAATTTAGGAAAGCTATAGAATTTAAAAAAAGGTCCCGCATAAAGAAAAATAAAACCTAATTTAACGAATGGTCGACTAAGTAATATTTCTATGAAATATTTTTCTTTCTTGTTTCTAATAGACCAATCCAGAGGACATTAGGCAATTTAAATTATTCGAATTTAGTCTTTATTTTATAATTTATTATAACTTTATTTTTTATTACGCGATCTATTATAAAGATAATATATAGAAATATGTTGGCAGGGGATGTCTCCTGGTATGCTGAGAGCTCGGCGGCGCGATGTCTGCGTCAAGCCGAACCGTGTCCTAGACAAGAGTTCCTCCAGAGGGATGATTTATGAAAACGAAGAGCTCAGGCTGAGAACTATTAATATCAACGCTGAGATTGAAAGGGGTATGCATTATTTTATTAATATTTATTAAATTTATTATAAATTTAAATGTTAGCGTTTCGCGGATTATAACTTAGTTGTTAGTGGAACATCTTGGAGCAAGGTGGGTGTCTCTCTTTGATGAGTATGTTTGGACTGTTGATGTGCGATGTGTAGTGCTATGTCTTCTTTGATGTGAATTTTCTTTTAGTGTATGTTCTGATGATACCTGAACTGGCGAAACGTTGACCCTATAGTTTTTCTTGTAGAGTCTTGGTTTCAGAGACTTAAGACTTTGGTATTCGGGATTTTTCTATTGAATTTTAAGAATATTAACAAAATTATAACATCTAACTATAAAATAGAATAAATAAATTTGTTGTAATAAGGTAAATCTTATAATCTTATAAGTAAATCTGTAAATGATACATGTATTGATTATTGTTCAAGTGTAGTCAAAGCTGTAGTCGTGACAACGGCAAGTTTAAGATTGTGAGTTGTATTAAATTAATGTGTTTTGAGAAAATAAAACTAGCAGTTCAAAAGAAGGATATTTGTTATTTCGTTTAAACCATTTCAACATGGTAGCAGAGCGTGGTTAAAGAGGTCCGTGGTTTAAAGTAAAACTCAGTGTGTTAAGTAAAAATAAAGTGCAATGAAGATTTATAATCACGTTTGAGATTCGAGGTTAGGTTGACCGGCGTGCAACGAAAATAACTGTCGTGAAAATACATTTAATATCTTCAAAATGGCTAAACAAGCAAAAATAGAAGATATTACGATACCTATTTTTGATGGTGCAAACTATTCAAGCTGGAAATTAAGGTTGATAACTTTGTTAGAATACAAAGAATGCCACGAGGTCGTCATTCTCAAAAATGAAGATGCAGAAGCGGTATGGAAAAAGAAAGATTTAAAAGCAAGTACTATAATAATGAGGACAATCTCAGATAAACAACTGGAATATAATAGTGAATGCAAAACAGCATATGAAATGTTAAAGAAGTTTGACAAGATGTATTTAAAACAATCTACCGCTATGCAAATAATATGTAGAGGAAAAATTGAAGAGATCAGTTAAAAAAATTACAATACAGTAGAAGATTTTTTTGTTGATTTCGAGAAAATAACAAATGAGTTCAAAGTGGCTGGAGGAAAAATAGATGAATAAGAGAAGTTAAGATACCTACTCAGAGCACTTCCACCAAATTATTGTTATATTGGAGATTTTCTTGATGTGATTCCAGAAGAACAAAGAACAGTAGATTATGTATATTCTAAAATATGGTCACTAATGACTCAGACAAGAAAAATAATGCTAGTACATTTGCAACCAAGACTATAGCTAAATGCTTTATCTGTGGAAAGCCTGGTCATCTAAAAAAAGACTGCTAGCACGGTCAGAGATATATTCAAGGACAACAAAGTGTGAGAGGTCAGCAACGACTACATAGAGGTTACAACAGAGGTGGATTCTACAGAGGTCATAGCCGAGGAAGAGGTCAAAATCAGAATCAAGGTCAGTTCAGTGGTGAATCTTCAAACAACTTCTCATCGGAGACATGGACAGCTGAAGTATGTAATCCGGAAGTAAATCAGGTACGGGGGTGTATTAAATCAGAAGAATGTTGTAATAACAGTGAAATTAATTGGCTTTTAGATAGTGGGTGTACCGACCATATAATAAATAATGATAAATATTTTTATAACTCTATATGTTTGAAAAGTCCTGTTAATGTAAAACTGCCAGATGGCAAAATGTTAAAAGCTACCAAAGTAGGTACTGTCAAGATTTATTTTAAGAACTATTATAACCAAAACATGTAGATTTAAAAATGTTAATTTTTTGAAGGTATGAGGCAAAATTTGTTAAGTTTTTCAAAGATAACTAAAAGTTGCACAATAATAGCTAAAAATGAATGAAAAAATGTATGATGGTCTTAAAGAATTAATAGTTATTGCTGATAAAATAAATAATTTGTATTGCATAAAAAGTTTTGTAACAAAAAATGAAATGTATGCACATTCAGTAAATTTAACTCAGAAAGAGAAATGGCATAGGGCACTTGGTCATGTAAATTTTCAATATTTAAATAAATTAGTAAATAATAAATTAGTAGACGGTTTGCCTGATAAGGTTGAAAGCACGGAAATGAAATGTTCAAATTGCATTAAAAGTAAAATGAGTAATGTGCCTTTTGAAAATAATAGAACAAAGAGTAGTGAAGTTTTAGAATTAATACATACTGATTTGAACGGTCCACATAACACAACTGGTTATGGCGGAGAAAAATACTTTCTCACATTCATTGATGACTATAGTAAATGCACAAGGATATTTTGTATTAAAAGTAAAACTGAAGTTGCTAGTTGTGTTATAGAATTTGTAAATTTAATAGAAAACAAATTAAACAAAAGAGTTAAGAAAATCCAGTGTGACAATGGCAAAGAATACTTAAACAAGGATATTTATAATTTTATAAGGCAAAAAGGTATAGAGTTATTACCATGTCCACCCTACGTTCATGAATTAAATGGAGTAGCGGAAAGATATAATAGATCTGCTATGGACATAGGTAGGTGTTTAATGAGAGAAGCTAAAATTCACAGAAGGATATTTGTTATTTCGTTTAAACCATTTCAACATGGTTTTAATAGTAAAACATGGTTTTTGTCAGGGTACCTGAAGTTTTAAGAAAAAGCAAATGGGATGATAAAGCACAAGAAGGAGTTTTAGTAGGATATAACGAAAACAGTTATCGAGTTCTATTAAATAATAAAATAATTAATGCTAGGCACGTACAGGTAGTCGAAGGAAATACTGAACTCATTTGTTTAGAAAAACTGGATGATAAGAAAGACACAGATTTAGAAGTTGACCAAACTTCAAATGATATAGTTGAAACAAATTATGAAAGTGATGAAAATTATGTAGATGGAGATGAGACTAATTCTAAAAATGCTTTGAAGGA
Organism: Arma custos; assembly: GCA_037127475.1. NCBI lineage: Eukaryota > Metazoa > Arthropoda > Insecta > Hemiptera > Pentatomidae > Arma > Arma custos. Next base: position 158,725,256 of record CM073759.1, read on the forward strand.
TTTAAATGTAAATGATGATGATGTAAATGATAGTAATAACAAGGATATAGTAGGATCGCAAAAAAGACAGAGAATTCCAGTTTCTAGATATGGTAATCCAGTTTCTCATTTTACATATGTTAACCATATTGATGCAAATGTACCAAATACATTTGAGGAGGCGATAAACTCCAATGATCATAAACAATGGAAAATGGCAATGGACCAGGAAATAAATAGCTTAAATAAAAATAATACTTGGCAAGTTGTTGAAAAGCCAAAAGATAAAAGGATTATTGATGTAAAGTGGGTTTTTAGAAGAAAAAACAATAATGATTATAAAGCTAGATTAGTTGTAAGAGGATTCCAGCAAAATGATTACACCGAAAATGTTTACTCACCAGTAGGAAAAATGCAAACATTGAAAATTTTATTGTCATACAGCTGTAAAAGTAATTTATTTGTAGAACAGATGGATGTAGAGGCAGCCTTTTTAAATGCACATATTAAGTCAGAAGTATATGTAAATCAACCGGAAGGTTATCAAATTGACAACAATAAAGTTTACAAATAGCAAAAAGCACTCTATGGTCTCAAAGAAAGTCCTAGAGTGTGGTATGAGTGTTTTAAAAATTTTATTTTAACACTGAATTTTGTTAGAAGTAACTATGATTACTGTTTATATGTTAATAGAGCAGGCAAAGATCCAATATACATTTTAATATTTGTTGATGATCTTTTAATTTGTTGTAAAGATAAAAATAAAATTGAAGAAGTAAAAACTAGTTTAATGAAAAGATTTGCAATGAAAGACTTGGGAAAAATTAAAAGCTACATTGGCATAGATATTGATTATAGTGATGATAGAAGTAAAATGACTCTAAACCAAACAAAATATATTGAATCTTTGGCTGCAAAATATGATCTGAAAAATACTAAGTTGTATGATACTCCAATGGAAACAAACTTAAAATTAGAACAAGCTAGAGAAGTAGATGAAAGAATAAAGTACAGAAATATAATAGGTGAATTATTGTATATTAGTACAGGCACAAGGCCAGATGTAGCATATAGTGTTAATTATTTAAGTAGATACCAAAGTTGTTATAACCAAACACATTACAAATATGCAATAAGAACCTTGAAATATTTGTATAAAACTAAGGATCTAAAGTTAACGTACTATGATAATGTGGATGCTGAAATATTAGATTGTATGGTAGATTCTGGCTATGCAGGAGATAATGTGGATAGAAAATCCACAACTGGTTTTATTGTAAAATTATTTGGAAACTGAATTTTTTGGAAAACCCGTAAACAAAATACAGTAACTAAATGCTCAACTTTTGCAGAGTATACTGCTATGTCAGAGGCAGTGACTAAAATACTTTTTATTAGGAACTTGCTTAGTGAATCATTCAATGTAAAATTTTGTGATCCAATAAAATTGTATGTAGATAACTCAGGTGCAATAGCAATCGCTAAATACGGCAACTTTACAAAAAATTCAAAGCACATCGAAGTGCAGTATCATTATATAAATGAGAACTATGAAAATAAAATAATTGATATTGTAAAAATTGATACAAAATGTAATTTGGCAGACTTGTTAACTAAAAGCTTGGATAAGACAAAATTTTTGAAGAACAGATTAGAATTAAGTTTGATTTAGTTATGTAAAAAGGTTATAAGATTATAAATTTAAGGAGGTGTGTTGTAATAAGGTAAATCTTATAATCTTATAAGTAAATCTGTAAATGATACATGTATTGATTATTGTTCAAGTGTAGTCAAAGCTGTAGTCGTGACAACGGCAAGTTCCCAGATTGTGAGTTGTATTAAATTAATGTGTTTTGTGAAACTAAAACTAGCAGTTCAAAAGAAGGATATTTGTTATTTCGTTTAAACCATTTCAACAAAATTATAATAATATATATCTTAAAGTTATGAAGAAAATTTAAACATGAGATAAGTTTAGGGACATCAGAAAAGGTTTGTTGTGAGAGTGAAATTTAGAAGTGTAATTTGATTAAATAAATTATACCATCTTCATTGGCGGCAAATGCGGCAGAGAGTCAGAAACACCAGCCCATGTGCTGGGAAAATGCCCCAACAACTCCCTCCTCATAACACGCCGACACCACAGGGTCAAACACGAATTAATGAGGCTCCTAAAGGAAAAAGACTTCGCCTGCTTTGACGAGGTCTATTGTATCGACACTGAGGGATCCACAAGATATGCGGATATTGTCGCAATTCCGAAGACCGGAAAGATAGCATGGGTGTTGGATCCGACGGTGAGATTTGAAAATAATGACCTTGACCAGGCGGGTGGAGTGGAAAGGGAAAAGAAGGAAATATATGATAAGTGCATCTCTTTCCTAAAGGAGAAATTCCGCGAGACCTTCGGAGAGAGAGAGTTCACGGTGAGAGGCCTCTGGTTTGGGTCTCGCGGAACGATTCTGAAAAAAACTTGGAGCTTCCTCGATGACCTGGGTGTCAATGGCAGGGATGTGGCAGTGCTGGCCTAGAATATTATTCTTGACTCCCTGGGGATAATTCACCAATCATGTATAAAGTAGCTGATACCCCACACGCTGGTATATTTTATTTTTTTTATTATTTTTTTTTATAATTTATTTATCTTCATAAATTGTATGGTAATGTATATGTGCTTAGTTTATCTGGTTTGTATTTTCTATATTTTCTTGTATGTAAAAAAAAAAGAAAAAAAGAAAAGAGAGTAGAAAAAATTAAGAATTGTGCTGTAGTTTTTAAGTATGCGTTTAAAACAAACAAATTGTAATGTACATTATGTCCGATATGGATTGATCAGTATGCTTTGTATTAAGGCAATCCAATATAATTGGACAGCACTGCTGAAAATAAAGCATTTCTCTCCTTATAATTAATGCCTCTTTTAGAATTTTTGCTCATTTAATTTATTTATATTTTAATTTTTTTTAATATGCAAGTTAAAAATTCCGGCAGCTTTGAGTGTGATGACTTATTCTCTTCTTTTTTTTTACGTTATGGTTGACGTGTCGGAGTGTTGATTGCCACCTTTAGAACTTTAATAAATCTAATTTTATTCTTACATAATAAATTGGTTATAAAACAATATAATATACGAAATAGTTTCGTTTTATTTGTTCCTGAATACTGTCCTTTCTTTATTTATTTAATTTTTGTCATTTATACATACGCACGCAGATTTATACATATTTTTTATTATTTCTATATATTGTTTTGCCCACCCATTTTGTCTTTCAAAACTTTAAAAAAATATAGGTAAAACTTTTGATGTTTTATTCTAACAGTTAATTGCTACTATAATGTGTTAACAACCATTAGACACTGGTTAAGTTGTCATGGAATGAACCACCAATGAAGATGGTATAATTTATTTAATCAAATTACATTTCTAAATTTCACTCTCACAACAAACCTTTTCTGATGTCCCTAAACTTATCTCATGTTTAAATTTTCTTCATAACTTTAAGATATATATTATTATAATTTATTTATTCTATTTTATAGTTAGATGTTATAATTTTGTTAATACTTTTAAATATTTTATTTAAAAAGTATAGATATGACCAGGACCGGAATTCGAACCCGGGTCTCCCACCTATCCGTGGTGGTGCTTAGCCACTTCAGCCATCCTGGTTCGCTTCACGGTCATATCTTTTCTTTTCAAATAAAATATTTAAGATATATATTTCGTTCGGAATCACCTTTATTCTACTCATGTACCCTTCATATGAAGAGTTAGGATTTTAGTTACAGTACGAAATTTTCTACCAATCGACCAATCTATAAATGGTTGAGAGGGATAAAAGGACTAAGCTGGAGAGATACTGCACTGCTATGCAAATATCGCTCTGTATTGGAATGAATGAAGTCCTGATGGACGAATTGCGATGGAACATTGGCCAGGTGGTAGAACAATACAATGGACAAATGTGACAGAGCCCTGTCTCTTTGTTCGTGGATATGCACCTGCTCTCTTGTCACTTGTCAACACTTCGGGAGAAATTACGACAATGTTTGAGGTACAACTGAAAACACTCCTGAAAATTGGTAGCATATTATCCTCACCGGAAATATTAAAGTACATTATATTAGGTGCAGGTTAGATTCTTTTTATAAAATCTAGTAATTAAGCATTTAAAGAGGAACTAGCCACCAGAATTCAAAATTCAAGCATAGTCTTACATATATAATAGTTTAAAAAACACGCTTGAATAGAAAACTAAACTAAAAAGTAGAATTTAACCGAATCCCAAACCTGGTCAAGATCTGATGAAGAAAAATCACAAATTTTTGGCCAGCACCTATTCAAAACATTTAACCCTCATCCAGATATCCTTAATCCAACCCACTCTGAATGCACTGAAGCAGAATTAAGTATTCCTCTTCAGTTGTCCCCTCCTCCTAAAGCATTCTATTCTTCCGAAATATCAAACATTATTCACAGATTACCTGCCAACAAATCCCCTGGGTACGACCTAATCACATCCCACTTCTAAAACGTCTTCTTCAGAAAGCGATCCTACTCCATATTTATATATATATATATATATATATATATATATATATATATATATATATATGCCGTACTCCGCACCACATACTTTCCTAATTTCTGGAAATTATCCATAGTTAAGATGATACCAAAAGCTAAAAACGACCAGAACTCCCATCTTCTTACCATCCTATATCTCTCCTGCCCAAAATATTTGAAAAACTCATTCTGAAACGTTTTCATCCTATCATAGAATCCAACGAAATAATCCCAGATCACCAATTTGGTTTCCGAACATCACACTCCACTATCCAGCAATGCCATCGTGTGGTGGACGTTGTCTCATCCACATTAGAGCGAGGAATGTACTGCACGGGAGCTTTTCTCAATGTACAGCAGGCTTTGGATTGAGTCTTGCATCCGAGTCTACTGTATAAATTCTGTAAATTCTTACCTTCTACTTAATTCCTTATTACCAATCCCTACCTCAGTAATAGAACCTTTAAAGTAAACCATCATTTTCCTACTCCTCCCTCTTTACCCAGTCTGCCGGTGTTCCTCGAGGTAGTGTCCTGGGCCCCATCCTATACACGATATATACAGCTGACACAACAACCCATCCAAGAACTGTAGTCCTCACTACGTACGTTGATGACACATGTGTGCTATCAGTAAATAAGGATCCATTTGTTGCATCCCAATCTCTTCAATCCCACATCTCTGACCTTCAAGAATGGTGTCAAAATTGGAGAATTAAAATAAATTCTAACAAATCCCAACAAATCACCTTCACCCTTCGCCGTAAACCTACGGATTCCTGTCCTACTGTATCCTTTAATAATATTCCACTGACCCCTATCGAACAGATACGTTACCTAGGATTCCATTTGGACAAACTTCTCACATGCGATCCTCATGCAAGACAAGAAACTGCTCGACGTTTTCGCCTACTTCAACATTTACTGGACAAACGCTCTAACTTCCCAGTTAATTACAAAAGAGTCATTTACATGACAGTTATCAGACCTATTTGGACATACGAAGTTGAGCTTTTCATCCAATTCATATCGTATCCAATCCTTACAATCCAAAATCCTTCGTAAAATACTCAATGCTCCTTATTATGTCACAAACTCATCCATCGTGATCTTAATATTCCATATGTTGCTGATTTGGCCCAAAACAGATACCTATCCTTCCATGACAAGCTCCATACAACTTGAATCTGCTAGTCTCTCAACTTGCTTCCCATACTATTCCTGATAACCCTCCAAGGCGTCTGAAAAGAAGATGGCCTCGAGACCTTCTACTATAGAACTTTATTGGAGCGCTACCAATGGGTAGTTTCTCCACAAGTTTTTTTTCATGTCATTTGTTCATATTAGCAGATTTACTTGTTGTAATATTATTACAGTTTTTATTTTATTTTCCTTTCAAAGTAACCCTTTGAAAGGACCGTTTATTTATTAGCACATTCCATACGTGAGTATACTATGTGCCTTATAAATTCATTTTTACCAATAATTAACTACAGTTTGATAATACTACATCTATACAAAAGACATTATTATGTACATGCTGTTACAACTTAACAAATTTAACAAGATTAAATTAACAAAATTAACAAATTTAACAATTATATATTTAACAATTAACAAATTAAACTAAGTTAAAATTATAATGATTATCTATGTTTTACATTGTATGATTATTCTTAAATGGATGTCAACTTTTCAAAATCGATACTATAAATAAATTTAGAGAGTTCGGGTCGAAATTGATTGTATAGGTCATGTTCAGCATCTGGCCAAACTTTCCCTCTTAATGTTGTGGAGATTATTAATTTCGATCTTTATCCTTCATACATTTGGCAGTCAAATATATTATGTGTTTAAATGTCTGTTCTTCTTTGTCTATTGAGCAAGTACTGTCGTAGGTTATGTGAAATCTGTGTAAGTATGATTTGGTATATCCATGTTCAGTTAAAACCTGAGTTAGTTTGTAGTTAGTGGATTTTATTAATTTGTAGTTATTGTTTGTTAGTTTTGGAATGAACCTATGCAAACTAGGAGATTTATTTGAAATAGTCCACCGTTCATTCCACCTCATAATTGATTCTTCCCTAATTTTGAATTTTATGAACGAAATTGGTGTTTTTTTAAAAGATGGAGACACATCACTTTGTGCTGCCTCTTTTGCTAATTTATCCGCTATCTCATTGCCCTCAATACCAGCGTGACCCTTTACCCACATTATTTTTACAGAGAAATTTAGAAGCCTAAGTGTGCACAAGCATTCTGATATTTTCGGTAAGCTCGTCATGTATGTCTGTGTTGAGAACTGATTGTATCAAGATTTTGTTATCTGTGTGTATAACTATGTCTGTATATTATTGACTATGTTTGTATATTATAATATATTATTAAAGTTGTAAATATCAATAAATTAATCTAAAAAAAAAGTAGAAAATAATTTTCAATAATTTTAAAATAAGAACAGAGTTATGAACCAAAAAATTCATTTGATTGTGTAAAAACATGTAAAAAATGTTAATTGTTGTAAAAATTTACTTCACTGATATTGACAAAAGTAGAGTCATTAAGAAAATATATATAAAAATACAAAAAAAAAACAACATTAAAATTGTACAACCTTATTGAAAATTATTTTGTACATTTTAGTTTGATTTCTATTAAAGTGTGATTTTTAACCAATACATACCTATTACTTTTTAGTTGAATTGGCTACAAACGTGTATTTTTTAGTTTTTCAAACTATAATTTTACTTTTTTATTTGCAAAATATATGAAACTCTCTAGTCGATCCTGCTTGTAGTCATATACTTGGCTCAAAAATACCAAGTATGCCATAGAGCCACTGAGTGTCTTTGGATATGAAAATCGCTAATCCTTAAGTTCCTGTTCATTATAATGTGACACCTTTATTAAATTATCGTATTTTCTTTGAGAAATGGGAACAGTTTCAATTTAACTACATATTATCCAGGAGCCAAAAATCGGGTTCGAAAACTCCGTTACATACAGGCAAAGCTAATAAAAGCCTGTTAAAATTCTAGGTTTTATTAGGCCAATGATTAATAGGAAATAATGATAATAAAAGTTCAAGAAAAGCATCGACACCTCACTAGAGTTATGAAAGCATGCTATAATATAGCATTAGAATGATTAGGGAACGAGTATAGGTCGCTAGGAAAGGCATTCTTCCATTAATATCAACGCCTCGCGTTCACAGATTATTGTTTATCAAAAAAGGATCGACCCTGTAGGACAGAAACCCTTCTGGTCTTCACTCAGCCACTATAAAGAAGCTAACGCATAATTGAATTACTTCTTACCTCCAGTAAAACTTTAAACTTCCATAAATTTCATTTCGTGCTAAACTAATTAAAACTTCGTAAATTTCAGTTTCAGCAAGATTTTTTTATCTTTGCATGACCTTTTAAATCTCATGGAGAGTTCAAATTTTTGCCAATGTCAAATATAGAACCTAGATCCTTACTTCAGTTTAAAAGCGCCTCATAGCTCAAGGTTGTATTTCTTTTATTTACAAAAACAATACAGTAGTATAATATGTGGGGGGAAAAGTTATTTAGGTTTTTCCCAATAGATCTTTTGGGCGCCATTGAATATTGAAAGGTAAGTCCACAAAACATTATAGATACGACTCGTATAAAAGTAGCACCATTAGATTACTCAATTAGATGTTATTGTGCTTAGAAAATGGAGATTCATTGTCGTCATATTTTACTTCAGAAAAGAGTAAAACGCAGCCCAAGCCCATAGAAAATTGTGTGGTGTTTATGGTGATGAGTTTCTATGTGAACGCTTGAGTCAAAATTGGTTTGCTAGTTTTCATTTCCAAAAGTTAAATATGAACTGGCCGGCCAAAGAGTTGAAGTAACCGATGAAATTCTTCAACAAATCGAGGTAAACCAATATGTACCTCGTCTCGCGACATGTCTAAAGGAACTAAATAGCAATCATAAAACAGTTTTGAACCATTTACTTGATACTAAAAGAAGTAGATACTTGGTTTTCATGTGAATAAAGAGTAAAAAAATTAATGAGACGAATTTCTGTTCGTAAATCGTTGCTGAAATAAAAAGAATTTTTGCGAGCGATGAAAATTGGTTCACGTACGACAATAATGTATGTAAGATCGTGGCCAAAGCCCAAAGCTGTTTCACAAGCATCGTTTATTAATAATAATAAACAGTCAATATTATCATACTTTGTTTAAAATTGGATTTGGATTACTGTGGTATTATAATAGGTTTTTCTATATTATTACTTTAACATCTTATTAATGTAATATTGGAACGTGTAGAAAAAAATGATTAATTTTTGAATTTTGGAAAACCAAAATTTACATTTTACATTTACATTACATTTGATGGCACTCAGTTAACTTCAGAATTTATAAAAATGAATTACCATCTAAATTATAAATAACATAATCTGCTTCTAGCGAACCAATCCTGGTTATCTACAGAAAATTTAGTTAATTTTAAATAAGAATGAAGAAACTAAGAAATGTAACTGGTTGGGAGCGTTCTCAACAGATGGCACCTCATTCTCATTTGCCCGCTTTCCTGACGTGATGTTCCAATATCGGAGCATCATTCCGACCAGAACACAACCAATATTAGTGTTTCTCAACTGGGAACTATTTAGCAACAGTCGAATTGATAATAAAGCGAATGCTAAACGTTGTTAGTTATCAACAATTATTAATTATTCTAGTCAAATTGAAGATGTTTTAAAGATGTTCCTTCATCACGATTAAAATAGTCAGTTTCAATGAACTTAACGGAAGCTAGGAAAATAAAAATCTAGAAAAATATTCACAGTCTCATACCCTCTCAAATTAAAGAATATAAAATTATTCTTTAACGCTCTAAACACCTTATTAAAACAGTTCAGATCACAGTTACAGACACCAAACTCTATCCATATACTAGGTTTTAGATAATTTTTCAAATAAATATGAATTTGAACAGTTCCAAAATATATATTTTAAAAATACCACGACTTATTTAGAGTCTTTAATTGAACATTATATACACACTCTCTCAGTACGATTTAGCCGGTTCACCATCTTCAAAGTGGTGTCCATTATGGACCAGTCGAGGATTCTGGAGTAGTCCGAGAGTATTAATGCTTGATTAGTAAATAGTACAATGAAGACCTCTGCAGGAGTCTACAATAGGCCATTGATTCCGGCCATTAATCATCTTGGACTGCTTCACACTCCAAGAAGATGTAATCTACCTTCATTGAATTACTCTTGTAGGCGAGGAATAAAGCTTCACTGGTCATAACTGTTACCTCATTTTCTTCAATGAAAATAACACTCATATATATTGTTAAAAATGTGATTGTGGTCCCAATTTAGGAATGAATGTCAGACATTAGAAAAATAAAATTGAATTTTTCAAAAAATTACATTTAATGCAATTTTTAGAGTGATAGCAATAAGATTTTTATTCTTTCTGACTAACTAAATATGGTCAGAAAACGTTCACAAATGTTGTTAATTGTACATAAAATAGCTAATTCTTCACTCTGCTATATACTGTCCTTAACTCATGACAGATTTTTAATTAAAAGCTTATATTCTAACAATAATTTTTCTGGCATTATATAATTGAGAACTTCATTTTTTCTAATAATCCGAATAGCATATTCCTGTAATATTGAGACATATTTGCATTTATTTTTTTTATTCTATTTAAAGATGGCTTTTCTGTAACTTGATATAACTTTTCTCGGTTTAACTTGGATGTCGCTGTGTTATCGCTAGCCAATCTGTTATAACTACTTTTTTATAACTTAGTCTGTAGATTTAAAAATAATTTCTGAAACAAGCCGAAAAATTAAAAAATAAAGTGAACTAAGTGACTAATTAACAGTACAATACAATGCTAAAACATTAAAATATTCAATTTCTTAATGTAGATACAGTGCATGCGCACAAATACGAAACTCCTTGGTCACCAAAATAGACTTCTAAGAGAGTTTGGAAACTTACTTTTGAGAATTCAATCGATCATAGATAATATATGCCGATGTCATTACGTATTAATATATTCTGTGCATAATATTTTAACATATCTTTTTAATATAAAAACAAGGTTTCTGACGGGCAATGAATTTATAATCGTTCTTCCTCTACCCGATTAATAATAATAATCAATTACTAAAAAGGGATTATAATTTGGATAGAGATAAAAAGATAACAAAGAATCAGTGAGAATAGAAAAGGAAGCGCGACGTAACATGCATAGAAAATGATATAGCAAAAAGGCGAATATTAATTTTGGGCGAACGAGTATAAGAGGCTGGGGCCAAAAGTTGAATATTTGGACAAATATTTAATGTATATTCTACGGTTCTTAGACATTCGAAGGCTTAATGTCAAGAACGAAAATTATGCAATTCAGGTGAAAAGGTGATTAAGAACATTGTTTTTGAGGAGACACTGAAATCAAACGAAAAAATGATATATTTTTATACTTTCAATATACAGAAAGATATACAATATAACATTTAGAACTTAAACACTTGTACAATTAGAAGAATTTGAAGTTGGTTGGCCGTCAGCCGGGAAGGAGGCACTCCCCAAGTTTTAGTAATAAAATAGTAAAAATAAAACAGTTAAATATTAGGGTAGTATTTATGGAGACATATCTGTTTTCATTTCAATCAGTGTTCTGTTTTTTTTGCACAAACAAGCAAAGAGAGTTAAAAAACAAGCTATTTTTAATTTCGACCATTTCAGCTCTACCTAAGAAACATAGAGTAACCGGTTTAGTGGTTAGCATAACAACCTACTATCCCTAAGATCGCGGGTTCGCAGCCCAGCAGATGGCCTTAGGATTGTTTAAAGGGAATCAAAAATCCTTGTTTAAGCCGTTCTTCGGAAGGGAAGTAAAATGAGGGTCCCGAGCCTTTACAGTGTTAGCTACTCATTAAAGATCCTAATCTAATTATACTTGTATAGCCAATTTTTGAGACTAGCGGTAGCATTGTCCGATTAGCCATATCAGCATGAAGTGACATTAAATAAATAAACAAACAAAAATAACTATAAATATCAAACAAAGTTAAGAATTAAATAAAAAATGACATATCATCGAGATTTTTTAAATACTAATTATTTAAATTATTGATTACTTATTATAAATTTTACAATAATAAATAAACCCATAATTCATTGTCGAAGATGTATATAATATTAAAAGATTTGGATCATTTATGAAAAACGAATAAAAAGTAAAATTGTTTAACAAATGAAAACAGATATTCATAAGTTTGTTTGAACTATTGGTATAATAGTCAGAATTTGAATAGAAAAATTAAGTCGATTATAGCCAGTTCTTTTACTTGTATACTATCCATTTTCCTGTTGTTAGTTTCTTTTCTGTTTGTTTTTTATACTATTGGTTGTGACCGATATTTTTAAAAATCTTTGTCAGCTGTCTTTTGACGCCGGTCTGAAATAAAAATTAATTGAGTTTTGAGTTATGTCGAAAATGGTCTAGAGTGCTATCAATACAATCACACAATAATTGTAACGTAATAATTGTCAGCCCAAGTTTCGACCTGGGATCGTGGAAGCCACCATCAAAACAAAACATCAATACTGTAATACCGAAAGCAATAAAATTGTTGTACAGAAATATTTGAATGCAATAATAAAATAATGAAAAAAGTTAAATTATGAAATAATTTATTAAAAATTAAAAACAAGAGTGAAAGGTTGATATTACATACGATTGTTAATTAACTTTTATTGACTCTCCTTCGAGTGTCAATAGCATTGCATTCAAGTGTAGAAGGTATATCGAGCAATAATATATTAGTCGTTGGCAATAAAATTGAAAAAGTCCATTAGTGTAACTGTGTGTAAATTTTTTATATTTATTTAGGATAATTGATATTTTTTTTTGGCAGTTGCTATAGCCGGTTAATTTTTAATATTCGTATAACCGATCAAAGTCGGGCTTTCGTTAACATTTGGAAATGTCATTAAAACAATAGACTCATCGAGTTTTTAACATCAAACATATTATTATCGCGCATATAAGTTTTAAATATAGATCTTAAAAGAACTCTTCAACTTTGTTAAAATTAATTAAAGTCAAATAAAATTATATAAAATAAAAAGTACATGGAAAAAAAAAATTAATTCAAGAGAATATAATTTATTGAGTAAACTGTGGCTAATACCCAATGTAGTTATACGCCGTTAAACCATAAAAACAAACCAGGCAGAAATAAATAAAACTATGATCCGTCGAATGAAAAAAGATTTCGTTTTTAATCGATTAATGCCAGTATCATTGTGTAAAATCATTATTCTTTTGCATAATAACATGTAAAATATGTTCTCATAAGAGAAACACGTGTTTGGAGAAAGCGATGTTACTGACATTATAATGGCAAGTATGAATCTTAATCTTAATTCGTAACAGTAATATTAAAATATAAATTTCATCATCAGTTATTGTCAGGATTGTATCTATTTATTTACTTTTGTTAAAGTTCTAAGTTCATATTTTGAAGAATTCGTTAGAAATAAAGGTCGACTTGATCAGTCATATGTAATCATTCCAGTAGTTGTCGTAATAAATAATATCTATAACAATAATAATAATAATAATAATAATATATTTATGTATGTCGTCATAAAAAATAGTTTCATTTCAATCAAAATAACTTTAGATATTTGCATCGAATAAAACGGGCCTGTTCGGATTAAACATAACGCATTAGAATTAAAGGTAATCAGAATAATCTACATTTTTGTATTTTTCAACAAATCGACACACATAACCCACTAATCTAGTAAGGTATCATATATAGATATAGATTTATTGTTTCTAAATTGAGACAACTCCTTTGACAGCCAAATAGTTAACAGTATACAAAGAACCCGATATTAAGAGAAAAAAATCGAAGAGAAGGTGGCAGATCTCAAAAGCAACGAAATACTCGTATTTCTGCTTCTTCACATTTCTCTCTCTCCTTTGTGCCTTTGAGCGGGTAGGAGCCTCCAGCCAGTTCTTCCACAGATCTCAGTCTCTCGCAAGTTCTTTCAGGGTCTTCCTTGAAAGAATTTCTTCTGAAGTTGGATCTTTCCTCTTCTCTTCTCCATGTATATTCTTCTAGGTCTAACACGTGGTCTCCTGCATGTTGGTCTCGCTTTCATATACTTTTTTGGTACTTTGCCTTCCACCATTGCACTAACGAAATAATCCAAGTTGTCGGCATTCAGAGATGTGTGGGTTTCAGAGATGTCACCTTGAGTCTTATCTCATTTTTTAGTCTGTCTCTTTTGGTTTTACCCAATACCCTTTTTAGATATTTCATTTTATCGGTCGTTACCCTGCTTAAGTGCTTGTCTTGGATGACCTAGCTTTCGTTACATATAATAATTTAGGAAGATATACAGCTTAGTAGATGTGGATTCATTCTCCCATAATTCATGGTGACTAATATTCCGACTCCACACAAAATAATCAGGAGGTTTAATTTTTTTTAGTGAATCACGTTTATTGATGAGTAGGAAGCTATCAATCAACAATAATTAAATACCAATTTTTTCACTATAAAGTAGTCACAATTCTCATTAAAACATATTTTTTCTCTCAACGCTTTAATTCAGCCGCCATTGAATTAAGGTAACTACAAACTTTTAACCATATAAATTATATCCGAGGATTCATTTTGACCTTACTAGGACCATTTCTTCCTCTATAAAATAATATATTCTTCATTTTTTTTTTTAGACAAAGGACAATTTTTAATACTAAAATAAATACGTGGGTCACTGGCGTATGTAGAAGGGGGTATATACACCCCAAAAATATAATTTTCAAATCCACAAAGCATCAGATTTGTATTTAAAGCAATATTGTTTTCAATAAAATAAAGTAAAGTGTTATTAATAAACCGAATTAACAGAGCAATTATATGTTTTTGGCGAAGAATGGCGTATTTGTTCGTAGATGATAACTAACTTTCTAATCTGTTGAATAATATTGGTTGACCTTATATATATGAGGAAGAAAATGGTACGGGTGGAGGTCAAGAAGATCCTCTTATTTAGGGAAAACTGTTTACTAGTAAGCAAAAGTTTCGACCCATACAGCAGATCTTCTTCAGGACTAAGATAAGATCGGTGGTTGACACTAGACTGGAGTTTTTAATTTATAGTAGCATTTAATTAATCATTAATTTTGGACACTAATTTTGGTTTTGGACACTAGACACTGAACTAAAAAGCTCTCCCTATATAAGAGAATTTTCTGACCTCCACCCAGACCATTTTCTTCCACTTAACTTTCTTATCAAATACTCTCGAAAGAAAAAAATTCTCAGTACACTCTTGGGCGGGTACATGTCAAAAGAAAGTCATGTGCCATGCCCAGAAGGACGGTAATAGCGAAAGCTATTTGAGATTACAGAGCGCTGGCATGTTGTGTTCGAAATAACAGGCTTGTTTTTCGATGCGTGAGGTGTCGTTTTATCAGAATGGCGTGCCTCCGAGTGACGATACATCAACCTCTTTATGTCCGTCTCAGGATCTAGATAGAGCTCTAATGTGACTGTAGATGAACTATTTTTGATTGTCAAAATTGTCGTCCTTGTGTTAACAACCTTTAGATGAATATATTTATTTTTGTTTAAATAATTTTGACGGAAAATAGTCAAATAAAAAAAAAACGAGCATGACCTATATTAGCTGTGGCGTATCTGTGAGCATTCGAGCAGCGCGTGTTTCCTCATAATAATATCATTGATGATAATTAGAGGAATAACAAACATAATATAAAAAATATGTTTATAGATATTTTATTTTAGTACCCAGTGAAAAAAATACACTTAATTTTATATAAGACTAATTGTCATATGTCAGTAAAATACAGAAAAATAATGTAGACCTTGAGAACTGAACGACTATTAACAGATTCATCTGTCAAAGCGGGCTCGAACTCAGGACCCAGAGACCGTTTGCCCAGTACCGTACCTAATGACCTCACTGTTCTTTACTCAATATAAAAAGGAATTTTCGCTATTTCGACGTTTCTACATCCTATTTTCGTATCTGGTTTCAATTAAGCCTTGTCGGAGCTCTCATTTTATAAAATAAATTTAAATTATATTGAAGTTAGATCTTTATTAGTCCTCGGGATAAAAAAGGAATTGTAATTTTCTTTTGACTATTATCGTGTTTCACCTAAAATATTCATTTTCAACCAGGATACATGTAATCATCGTTTAAAATTGAGGAATAATTGGAACAAAAAATCAATATTAAGTTTAATTAAATTTGCGTCTTGTATACCAGGTTATATTATAAGCGAATGTCCCCAAAATGTTGTACAATAAATAGACGATTGCAAGTTTCCTTAGGGTTCTTCTTGTTTTCCCAACATTTCTTCATCTTCTAGACTAAGGCATTCTTTCTTTCTTTGGTCAACTTTGGTCTGTATGGTATTGATTTGCATTTTGTCTAATCGTACTACTGTTGTAATAGAAAATTTTGATCGCCCGCTTCGTTGTTGGCATCGCATAGCTCTTGGCAGTTACAGCCCATATTCTTTCATGCCCCTCTCGGCTTAGTTCTTTTATTTCTAAGGAATTCAAATAACCTTTTCGTTAGCCTGCTTGCATTCATTCGCAGGTTATATCCATAGAAATTAACCCTTCTTTTCCCCATTGTGTCGGAGATCCTTTCTTTTGCTAAACTGTTGTTGGAGAATTTAGGGCCTAAAATGTTCATAAATATCTTCTGTTCTTTATAATTATACATTTTTTCGTATAATTTGTTTTTAGATTTATGTATTTAACGTTATTTTGTATATATTAAAGCAATGTATACCTTACAATAAAATTACAAAATTGTTAATAGTTACAATGAAGTATATATACTTTATAATCTATACTCGTTCCTACAGAACCAAAACATTCCAGCGTTCCTGTCTATATAAAAACCACAGTGTAAAACTCAATCCTACCTATTACCCGTCATGCTTTTTCACTACCCTCACTTAAATCTTTTTCAACATCTCCTGGCTTCCCAAAAAGATGTTGCTCTTAGCAGGCAAGTTATTTTCTTAAATGATTCAGCATTGGATAATCGATTATACTGTTTAGTTGTCTTTTATCTTTTTATTTGATATAAATTATGTAAAGAAATTATTCCATCCTAGCGCATCCATTTAACTGTTATTATAAGTTTTATTGCTTAATATCTTGTCATGATTCGTACTTTTCATTACTTTTTTGGCACTTTATGATTTGAATTATGTAGCTTTCTGGCCAGACATATGTTATGATTCTATTTTTGTTCATGTTTGTAATTCTAAACGGACTTAGTCCCAGAATATAGTTACTTTTCTATTCTATTCTTTATAATTTTTGTATAAGTAAAATTAATTTGTATATATTAAATTACCGATACAACTTATAATATAATTAAAAGGTATATAATCATTTAGTGTATTATATAGTAATGTATATCAATTCTTCGAAACGTATTCTCCAATGTAATTCGTAAATGTGATAACTCAACAGAAGGATTATGTCAATACCTAGGGCTGGCTTTTGATAGAAGATAGACCTAAGGTCGGAATATAATAATCTTGAGCAAGCCTATCAAGACAAAATACCATTTCTTACAAAATTAAAGCCAATTCTTTTATTAATAATTAATTTTAAAAAAAGAACATGACATTTAACATTATAAAATACAAAACGAGTGATTTCGGTTCCCTCTCTTCAAGGCTATTCCTTCATAACACCAACTAGCCATAGCCAGACCTTCTGAAAATACAATTCCATCTGTTAAGCAGAACTAATTAAGACTGACGGTAAGGGGAAACAAGACAAAATGAGTAAGTAAGATTTGTGCTGCTGGAACAGGGAGGTGTTTACAGCCGGCATGGAGTAGGGATCGGGTATTATTAGTGAACTATCGGAGGTGGAGGAGTTAGGCTGGCTCTAATAATAGTATGGTCGGTTCTCTAGGGCAAAGCGAGCTGAAGAAGCTACGCCGGGAGAACGAGCACCTCAAGAGGGAGATCTGGTCTCTCAGGGAGGAGTTGGACAGGCTGGAAGCGCTACTCAGACAGAAGGAGCAGGTTGGTAACCAATGGCAATAATAATAATATTTGTGTGTGCATGTGTCAGTGTGTCACATACGAGAGAAGAAGGTTTGTAACTAATGGCAACTATACTGTGGTTGTCATTTGATACAAGCCTGAGTGTGTGGGGCTAATAACACATATGTTATATCAGGAATGGATCAACGTAATTTATGCTTAAATAAGGAAAACCTTTTAGATTATTTTTGTATGTTTTTTTTGTAGATTTGTTTTGTTGTAATAAAAAGTAATATATTAACAAATCTACATATTCGATTAAAATTTATATGTTCTCGTATATAAAAATTCTTATTCTATAAGAATAGTGTTACAATCTAAGGTGTCTTTGGGTTACCTGTGGTCAAGTGGTTAGCGTAATAAACTATACAGCCCAAGAACGAGGTTTTGCAGCAAGACATATGATCCTAGGATTTTTTAAAGGTAGTGAAAAGTCCTTAGTAATGTTGTCCTTCGGACGGGACGTAAAATGGGGGTCCCAAACCTGTACGGTTTAAGGCACTCGTTAAAGATCCCTAACCTTTATGCCTGGATTGGCAAAACTGAGGACTTCGACTGTACCATCATCCGATTAGCCATAACAGCATAAAGTGACGATAAATGTATAAATAATCTAAGGTGTCTATTAAGTTTAATTTTTTATATCGATAATGTATTTTTTTATTAAGCGTCAAAGATTGTGTGGTTCATCAATTTTTTTTAAAGATACAATGAACTCATTATTATTGAAGTTACAAGTCCCTTCAAGATAACATAAAAAACAGTGATAGATGAACTTTAGGTAGGGGAGCGTCTTACTTACAACTTATAATTCCTGGAAGAGTTAAAGGGGATGCTTTTTATGTAATATGAATTAATCTTACGATACTTTTCATTTTTTGGCCAATAGTATGAGAAATATGTGTTGTCATTCTTCCAAAAGCTACAATTAGATCTTACTAAGTCTATAATAATTCTATAGAGCAAATAAAAATAAAAAATAAAAATGCATTCGCTATGTTCATTCCAAATATTAATCCATGAATCCATCTATTAACCTAAGATCATTACGATAGATTTTTAAACTTCTGTCTTCATATTTAACAAAGTGATTTTTGAAAAAGTCTTCAGCCTCGAACAATCGAAATAAAACTCAATTTAATACCCTACTCTATCGATTATATTTCGCAATGTATCGAAAAAAATGGGAATGGGGGAGGGATAAAAATTAAATGATGATTAGGTAAAAAACAAACACTGACAATTCTTATCGATTATATTGTTTATTAATGCTAGCAGCCTTTTAAATATAATTTATAATAAAATTTATTATTTATTATAATAAATTTATTATAAAATTTATATCAACTTGATAAATTTCTATCTTTTCCTACCAAGAATGCAATTCTTAAATAATACGTTACCATTTATAAAAGGTAAAATACGGTTTGCTTGATTGCACTGAAGTATTTTTCCAAATAATAGCGTCGATAAGTCCTCAATTTCAAAATATGTTTTGAATTAAATGTGGAAAAATTAAAATTTCTATTCTATACTTAAAAATTAAAAATCCGTAGTCATTTTACGGCATATTCTCAAACATTTTGATGAACTCAATCGTCTTTAGTTAATGAAAATAAGTTGTGTTTGTGAATAAAGATTATCAGATTATACCTCATTAAAGTAAGTAAGTTACCCGTTACTCCTTTTTTTATGTTTTAATCTTTCTCAGTGTTTTCGTTCTGCATTATGATTCTATTCTTTGTAGCAATAATAAGATGAATTTATTAATTCATTCATTTAAAAGAATGCCAATTTTTAAAACATCCTAATGTTCTATGAGGTACAGTTGGAACCAATCACAGAATATATTCATCGTCTTTCTGCAGGTATGGCATAATTCTTGAATATATTCTTAAGTAATACTCCAGTTACCAAAATATTTTACTTGAGTGGTGAGACTCTAAAGGAATTAAAAATGCTAATGTAATTAATACACAGTTTACAATCATTTTATAGCAAAAAAAATGAATTTCTTACCAAAATAGTAATTTATCTGTTTATATATTGAGTTGAAGGAATATTTTTAAAAACACATATCCATTGTTAAAACAATTAATATTATATTTCAAACTATAATAATATTGAGATAATATTAATTGGTTTAACGATGGATATGTGTTTTTTAAAATATTCTTTCAAGTCAACAAGAATTAAAATGTATCATTTAAAGAAATGTACTGTTAAAAAAAATTAAAGATGTACTGAACTTGAGTTTTTAAAACTGAACAGTCAATTTTAATTGAACGTTAAATAAATAAATAAATCATCCCCCTATACTAATTCATAATAGTGACATGAAAAAAGTAAAAGTAATTCACATTTTTTATTAGAATATTAATAAGTATATTTTAGAATATCAATTAACTAATAATTCACTAAACTTAAAAAGAGAAATGCATTTTGCGCATTTCCTCAATAAACATCTATAAATCAACATGCACCACTAGAATTTATGTTGAATGTTTAGTTTTATTTAAACTCTGATATATTATTATCTAAGTAACTACTAGACTCATGTGTACCTTTTGTTGTTAAAAATCTGGGTATTTTAAAATATTCAAGCTAAATTTGATATAAATTAGTATATCACATTATTTAATACTACTATTTTCAATTATTTAATATTTTATAGTAACAATTTCAATAAATAACTACAAAATAGTGAAAACTAATGTCAGTCAAGAATAGCAACTAGAGAACGGAAGGGCCTGACTATGAATCCTTGACATATATAAGAATCCTGATTCAAAGAAATAATGCTTCTAAATTTAACATTAGTTTATATTTAAAGCTAAGCACATGTTATTCCTTTCACCTAAGCAGAATTCAAAGATTACTTATATATCATATGAGGTCAAAAACAAACATTATAACGACTTATGTTTCTAAAATTAAAATAATATAACATAATACCTGGATTTATAAAACAGATGAAATATTTTAAGCTAAATACAGCTTGAATAGAATGAGCATAAGTTTAAATTGAGTCTTTTTCGAAGTAATAAAATTAATAAATACTATAATTTTAAATCCGTTATAACTTCATGATTAATAAAATGCTTATAATTATTATCAAAATTTAATAAATAGTTAAAAAATTATATATTATAGGTATATTAAAATTAAACCATAAAAGAAAATTTAATTTATGTAAAAATACTTTCATTTCTATTCCAAAATGTTCGCCTTCTAATAGTTATGTCCGTTCAATTTAATTAAAATTAAGATTGCAATAATTAAAATCAATAATCCAAAACGTAAACTTTAAAATCAAAATTCATTATTTTTACCATAAAAAACCGTTGTAAGGATAAGTAAATTAATAAACAAGAAGAGGTTTTCCACATCTAGATGAATATGTGATTCTAGCATGATGTGCATATGACAGAGTGCAACTTTATACATATTATTGTATTTGTTTTGTTTTTTTAAGTAGGGAAACAAGTACAAAATACAATGATAAAGTTTTTGTTTTTTTTAATGTTTTTCAGGAACTTTCTATGGTATACAATGTAATTTGTGATTTTAAGAGCGAAATTTAAACTATACATTTGGTTAGAAATCATAAGAAAAATTCTATATATCCCTGGACTGATTTTCCCCCTCACACATTGATGATTCCTTCAACCTCTCTACATCTTAGTCAACCAAATATATCGTTCAGTTCCAATTCAAAATTAAATTTGAGCAACCTATTCTCCTTCGTTCTAATGAGATGATCATGCCATTTCAATCTCTTCTGTATAATTTGTAGGACGTTTTGTTGGGATTGCATTTCTTCTCTGGTTTCAACATTAGTCCTTCTTTCTAGCCTAATTTTTTTCCTAAAGCAGCAATGATCGTTGATGTCCCTGCTCCATATAGCAACATATTTTCAATGGTGGACTTGTAAACGAGCCTCTTGGTACCTTTCATCTCATTGCTGCTTAAATGTTGAGCATAACAAGAGTTTTTCTGTATTATAATTACTCCCCGTTTCTTTCCATTAAAGAGCACAAATGGATGCAACACTATTTTCTTCTACAGAGTGATCCTCCTCATCGTGTATAGTCATGTATTACAGTTTTGTTGAAGTTTTTTTTAAGACCCTAATTGGAAGAATACGTCTTCCACACTTTTCACAGTATGTATTTTGCATCATCTTGGTCATCGGCGAACAGATAATATACTGGAGATCAATGTTATCTATTCTTACATTTTTTTTATCCCACTGTTTGAAAGCTGCTCCAATGTAACTTTTGAATAGCAGGGGTGTCGTATAATAACCCTGCAATAAACTTTTACTACTCTAAAATTCTGATGATAAATTCTTAGCTATATTAATTTGACACTGGTTGTTGGTATAAATTTTTCTGATTCTGATTATGTCAATCAGCGGTCTGTTTATAGCATTCTTTTGAAGTACTTCCCACAATATGTTATTGTACACAATATACATGTAAACGGTCGAAGAAAAACTCCCAGGCTAATTTGACCTGATTATTGGTAGTTTTTTTGTTTTTTTTGAGATCCATTCAACTTCCAAACTATAGTTGGGGTAGTTATTTTAAGCTTAGATGAGTTAATCTTACTGAAGATTCAGGTGGGTGTAACCGAGATATATGAGGAGATTAGATTGGCATAAATAAGACGTACAAGATGTAGGGTTTGTTTCTCAAACGTGTATAAGGAGTCAACGGAACTATTATTAGTGTTTGACGTCAAGAGAGTTAAGTACGTCTTCAAATAAACTTTGATACATCTCTAAAAATGGAAGGATTTTTTTTTACTGTTAGATTTTAAGGAAAAGGTTTTCTAAGAATTTATTTATATCTTTCAAAATACAAAAAATGCAAAATATTTTATCAAAACTTTCAACGATATTGGCTCAGTATTACAATAAAAATCAATCTTTTCAATTTATACAAATTCCTTTAAATTGATTATTATATTAAATTAGACTAGATATTTCATTACATTAAAAAGAGAAATATGAATATAAATATCAGTAATAAGTAAAACCATACTAGATAACATAATTAACAAAACTGTAAAATGTTAACGAATCAGTCATAATTTGAAACATAATAACATGGTTACATTTTTTTTTCTTATCTTCAAATTTATCGATTTTTTTTTAATCACCAATTATAAGATAATCGATTTTATTTAGTTTGTTACCCTGATAAGGTGGGTTTGTTTACAATGGCCGTTTGGTTTATTTACAATTTTTGTTTAGAATAATATTTTTAAAAAAATCAACTGACAATTTACATTTAAAAAATACAGTTACGTATATGTTCCCAGATCGCCGAAATACTGACTTAATTAAATTAAACAAATTGGAGGCCCATTGTCGTTTTCATTTTCAATTTACCCATTAATAATGGCACCAAAGAAAAGTAAAAAATTATTAGGTTTGTTCGTCATCTTGTTATTAGATTTATTTACTATACATTTCATTTATAAGGTGTTGCTATATTGGCTTTACAGCCCAAGCTATGATCTCAGTGAAAAGTCAGATCCTTTGATCTGAATATATTTAAATACAAAAATGGGATGCCACCCTGAGATCGTTATACTTAATGTATAGTAATTTATATTATTGATAAATAAGAGACATATATAATCTTCTCCAAAGGTTAATGTGGTTGTCTTACCAGGAGTTGTTTATTAAATAAGAATAATTATAGAATAACATTATATTTATTTATGCTGATCGTTGGTTACAGACTTAATAAAACTTATACACTACTTACAATGAAAAGGGGAAGCTATAGGTGACTTATAGGTGATACATGTGGCTTCATTCTTCCTTCTCTTCCTTACATCTTGACTTGACTGCTGCTTACCGACAACTCCCTCTCTCGAAAGTAAAGGTAATAAACCCTAAGGGTCATTTTACTCTACCTGGCCCAGGCCCCCTACCATACTCACCTATAGCAGTGTCTACTTGAAAATTGTAAAAAATAACAACGCGTTTTAGAAAAAATGATACTAAAGCAGTAATTATTATTCTTCAGAAAGGCTAATGAAATATATGTTTAAATCTTCAAAACTAAACAAAATATAAATCATACCAATACTAGCAAAAGTACGTTGTATTTGACTATGTAACTATGTTTTTTTTTTTTCGGAAAATATTCTGAGCATAATAACCAGTTTCTATGTTTTCTTTTTAATCCATAATCAATGCATCATTTGGAACTTTTCAAATAATTAATTGAAATTTTTGAAGGTCTATAAATTCAACGTTGAAGAAATTGCAGGTATTTAATCAAATATCATCAATTACACAGGTCCGTCAAAAAAACTTTTTTAAAAATTGTTTTGATTTATTAAACTGATATTTATGTAGTTTTTTGCGCGAATTTCAAATATGACATTGGGTTTTTTTTCTATCTAGTAAGGCTTGCTTACAAAATTAAAGATGAAGTTTTTGGAAAAAGTACAAAATACGGAAAATCTTAGATTTGTTTTTATTGTTTTAACATGAAGTAAAAGCAAAAAAAAAAACAAAACGATACCTAGCTAAAATGAGCATAAAAGTGATGCACCTGTGTTGTCAAGTTATTATAAGTCTTTGTAAAAACTTTTCTGTTTCCATCAAAGCTTCTTTTGACACTTTTTTTTTTAATTATTAGGTTCATTCTGACCAGATAATTCTGAAATTTGTTCGCAACCAGCTTTGAAGAGACTTTTAAAGTCACTCAGGAGTAAAAATGACCAAACTCAGCAAAGAAGATACACAGCTTGTTCATTTAAAATCTTAGTGTTAGTGTTAGTAGGAATGATCTTAGTGTTTCTCGTATCTGCGATGTTTATGAAGAATCTTAATTACCTTAGATCAGAGTGTGTTAAGTAGGACTGATTATTGAATAGGTAATAGGAGAGGTCTAGCATTTATAGTGTCGGAGGAATGAACCTCTAAACCATGTAGAATACTCGGACTAAAGGTATGTTCACTATAAAAGCCTTGATTCACCGCAGGAAGGATACTACCAACGCAGAGCATTTGCCTCTAGAGTTAGTGGAGGATTAACCTACGATGGGACGAACCCTCTGTCTTGGCATAGGAATCTAGAGGTAGGGACGTAATGGTACTGGTGGAGCAGTGACATGTTACCTAATATTCTATTCTGTAGCAGTGACAACCTGTTCCAGCAACTTTTTTCTAAAAGGTCTGATTCTCTGTTTCACTCTCCTTAGTGGCAATCTGCCACAACAAAAAAATTAACAATAACATAGAAATAGACTTGTAGTATTTATAAAAAGGTTGATTAAAATATCGAAACAATAGTTTCACTCATGTTGTTTCTGTTATTTTAACAACTATCATCACATGATTTGCCTATAATTATGTACTATAATGGATTCTCCACAGTATACAAAAACCACGTGCCCCCGTGCCCCCCCCCCTGGATCCGCCTATGCTTCTATCTAGCTAGACCCTGAATCAAGTCAGACTATACAAAAAAGAAAGATTGATACTTTCAAAGTTCATCTGTCCGATCAGATCCCAACACTTATAAATATCCACTAATATCCCAGACAAATATCCCAGACATCCATAAGATTAATCTTCGGTACTCTCCTGTAAGGTAATGCGCTCTAGAGGAATTATTTTATAAAACGTGGCCTATTCTAGTAAACGAGTCTGCAACATTTATAGAAACTGCGCGTGGAAACTAAGTGGTTTGCAACTTCTCGATCACTGATGAATTTTTTTTCCTTAACAATACAATTTCTTAACCTAAATACAAATTTCATTTTTACTTCATTACATAAATAATATTAAAAAGTAAAGGAAATTAATGATGATGTTACAATTTTACATGACGGAAGTACCTGAAGAGTAAGGACTTGGTAAGAACATATATCGCTGTCTTGGAATGAGTGTGACAACCTCTTACTC
Organism: Arma custos; assembly: GCA_037127475.1. Classification (NCBI taxonomy): domain Eukaryota; kingdom Metazoa; phylum Arthropoda; class Insecta; order Hemiptera; family Pentatomidae; genus Arma; species Arma custos. The sequence continues at coordinate 158,750,891 of CM073759.1, forward strand.
AATAGTAAGATCAATATAGATTAAGAAAATCAATATACATTTTCAAATAAAAGACTGCTAAGATCCAGTTCATGTCACTGTTTCGGCTTGATACACTACGAGTGAACCAGCTAGAAGCAGGCCACTGCGACCTTGTTACTGTCACACTAGCAGAATAGCAAGAACCGGCGTTGTAACTGTCAGAGCTGAACCTCTTACTGGTACCTTACGGCTGCGGCCCTATTGATAAAGACGTCACACTACCATTGTCACAGTTGAGATATGTAGCCTATTCAGCAAATTCTACTCTCTGACCTCCAGAGTTGAACGGGTTAGTGGTTCTCAACGTATTACACAGCTAAAAATATACCGGCAAAGCACTATCACTGCAAAGAAGCTATACTGCTTACATACTATTTCTCACTAATTACATAAATAAAGCAACTACGAACAACTGTTTTTAGGAGTGAACGGAGAAGTGCTAAGTCAAGTAGGAGAAGATCTAAAAATTGCATATACTACATCATTATGAAAAGAGGAAATACCTTGTCAACATCATGCGACAAATATTGTCAATTGAGCTGACTGATGCAAGGAAAGATTGATAATAAGAGAGAGCAAGAAAGAAGAAGGCACTCCAGGTTTTAGTTCAATTATTGAGAATGTCGCAAATAAAGTAATGATCGCCAAGTTAATAACCAACGTCCGAAACGGATAATGCACAGGAAGGAGAAGAAGAAATAGGAGTGAAATGTGGCCGCTTAATTTGAAGGAGAAACAATATTTTATGCTCGAAGAAAGTAAGATACAGCTTAGAATATTCGGTATGACTGTGGAGATTCTACAATGTTACATAACGTGGAATTTCGGCGCATAAGCTCGGTTATGTGATTACAAATGTTACTCCAACACTAATACAAAAATTAAACATTCTATGACTAACGATGTTAATGCTAAGAGAGGCAAGAACGAATGTATAAGCGTTCACAAACACGTTCCAAAGATACTATTCAAAATAGATTCACGATAGGTAAAAATGAGTATTTCCTTTGAAAGCTAAAAATTCAAAAATTTCACGATTACAATACTTATTTTACTGCGTAAAAGGTAGTAATCAGTATGATGTGTGATTGCATAAGCAATAAGTAATCTTTGATTAAAATTTCGCAATCAATTATGATACCTTTTAAAATGATATATTTATAAAAACTTCTGTTGATTCCAACATTTTTATAACTTTTTACGTGTCTAAAATTTAAAAAAATGATCCTGTAGCCAACGGTTTGCCTATATGGGTGAAATTAAAAAAAATCATTTAGTAATAAAAAAAGAAATACACAACAGAGAATGTAAGGAGATCAACGCTTATCTTATGAGCTTCATTTTACTATTATTCCATATCCCAATAGTGTGTGGTTATTTACCAATTGCTGCAGTAGGGTTTAGCCCCCATTTGGGACATATAAATGAATTCTTGCACTAAACCGGAGTGAAAATGGAAAACATGACATAGGTCCAACTCGAAGAGACTGATCTAATTCTGCGACTCATTTGTGAATGCTTGCTCCATTGCTTAAGCCGATAGTGTCCGATGTATGGAAAAGAAAAGCAGTGCAAAACTTCATAGATCGAGCGACAGGGAAATTTTACAATTTGTGATTGCAGATTCTAAAATATTCAGAAACTTAACTTATGCTTAATACCCATTGGTTTTTTATTTATCTTTATTACTATTTATAAAATTACTATTTTAAAATAATGTATCACTACAGCCAATAAAGTGTTATTGAGTTCAGGACTGTACTGTTCTTGTGACAACGTTCGTGTAAAGAGACTATTAGGTTGGGATTTTCTCCCAATTAAGGATTTAAACAACTTTATAGTGGCTGGGTGAGCCTCGAAAATGTGTCCTGATTTCAGGACTATTAAGAAAATAAATAATTTATTTGCTACAGTCGATCGAACCTTGAGAATAAAAACCCAGAACCCTATGTACTGTGCTACTAAGCTTCCTTATAAATAAAGTTAAGGATAATAATGTAAAGATAATAATAATGTTCCTATAAGGATAACAATATAATAATTTTCCATCATAAATTGCTTCATATAAATAATTGATTGTACTGAAAAAGTAAACGAGTTATATCAACAGCGCACGAAAGACGGTTTATTTCGTTACGATTTCAAGTTTAAAACTTCATGACAACTTCCAAAGTTCAAATAATATAAATTTGAATAAAAAAATGTTTTTCTTATATTTTGGGTCCAAAGACAAGGTTCACAAGATGAACATCGTTACCATAAAAACAAACAACTGTTGACAAACTACTTGTAATACTGAGATTTGGGAACACTCAAAAGTTCTTGACATTATGATAAGCATAAGTGATCATTGTTAGTGAATAAAGATAAGGGCTCGATTATTTGAAGTGACAGTTTCGATGACTTTTCATCAAGCCGTAGCACGCAGCGAGAAAGTGTCGGACAACGTACAGAATTTTATCTATGTTGATGACACCTTACTCAGCAGAAATGAACAGATGAAACTGCTTTTAATTCTTTTTGGATATGTTCAATATGATCATGAATGGGGTCACATACTCCTTAGTTAGTAAAGTCAGATATTCATCAGGATATTTTGAGACAATTTAAAACCATATGTTAAAACTAACATAGTTCCCTACAACAGCGAAATTTGAGTTAAGTCATTCCGTCGTATTTTATGTTAGTTCCCAGGGTAAGAGGAAAATTAAAGAAAAACATACTCCGAATATCTTGTATCCCAAATTCAATATTCTTATCCATCTGAAAGAAAAATATTTTCGAATATCTTGTTTGTTGAGGTAAATGGTAAAGAATGGCGTTTGTCATTCAAGTGAGGTGAATAGTGTGGATGTAACAAAACGCATAACATTATATGCTCAAAAAATTGTTTTTAGTCCGTCGTTTTTACTTCAACTCCAATGATATTATTTTAAATCATAATAATTTCAGATAGCTTCAATTAAAATTTCCCAAGCCCAATAAATGTCTTATTTGTCGTTCAAAAAACGTTTTGCCAGGAATTTATGAAATTCTTCTTCTTCTAGCATGGCGCTACAGCCGATCAATGAGCCTTGGCCTCCTCGATACGTTTCCGCCAGTTCTCTCTGTCCAGTGCAGCGGCCTTCCAGTTCTTATTTATTTATTTATTATGAGTCTGTATAGATACATATGGGTAATGTACATGAATAATTTTAAGTAGATATGGGTAACTGGATAATGCTACAGCAGGAGTTGTAAATTTTGCCCATAAAGATAAAAGGTAATGAAGATCTTTAACGAGTACCTGACATGCCACAGGCCGTTTTGCGTCTCTCCCTAAGGATGGCATAACTGAGGATTTTTAACTCACTTTAAAAAATTCTAGGGCATACCATGGTTCTGGCTTATGGCATACCACATGATGGTGGATGGCGTCTTATAAGACTATTCGAAATAGATATAAAGCGGACGAATTACCCTTTTTTTCTATGCCGTGCCGAAGGTCTTGGAGTCAAATCTCACTCGCTGGCGAGATTTGAGATTTGTTGGGCATATGTGACAAAGCTTTAGCTTGAATCTTGGAAATTTTCCCTGTTCTCAACAAAAGGTGTGGTTTCTTTTATGCCTAATAACTCGTCAAATCTTTCGGTAAGTTGGTTTCTGTTACGCGATTTTATCGTTCAAGTAATTTTTTATTCATTTAATTTTTATTCATTTAATCTTATAGCGGCCGAAGATGGATCCTATGGGATCTAGGACCCTCCAGGGGCTCATTCAGCCTCTATAGAGTTGGTACCCAAAATAAGAGAGGTAAATCCGGCGATTGAGCGTGATCTATAACAAATTACCTCCCTCACAACCGTTCTCCAAGAAACAGTACAGTCTCTACCATGTACTTAACCCCAGACCCTTCATGGGTTGTAGTGGTACAGGTTTTTTTCATCTATTCTATAATATCGGAGGAATGAAGTCGATTGTATTTTATTACATGATATTAGAATAAAATAGAATTATATTTTGAATAACTCCAGAGAGCGGCCTGTTTCATTATGTTGTCAGCCTGGCTGAGATATAAGCCCTACCCCCCTAGAGGGGACTTGGAGGCTATGCCCCTACTTAGAGGCCCCTACTCCTAAGATGGCATATAAAGATGGGAGGCATCAACTCCCTTATCTCCATCTCCCATAACTCCTCCATTTGTCCTTCATTTAATTAAGGATCACGCTAGCTTCCAGGGCTCCTCTTTTTTCATCAGTCGGATCAATTTTCCTAAGACAAGCCATCATTCTTTTGAAAAATAATCATCTAATATTTTTCTTCAGAGATGACACCACCGTTTTATCTTCCTTAATTCTGTTAAATGCATAATAAATAATGACCCGAAATGGTTACTTTCAGTTCCATGGAAAGGCCATTCTACTGTATCTCAAAGTCATTACATATAAACAAAACATTTTTTTATGGATAATTTGGGATCCTAGATCAGGTTATTCTTAATTATTTTCATTTTCAATATTCTTCTCCTTCTTCTTCTTTCGTGGCTCTACAGCCCATCAATGAGCCTTGGCCTCCTCCATACGCTTCTGCCAGCTATCCCTGTCCAGTGCAGCGGCCTTCCAGTTCCGGACATTTAACAGTCTCCTGGAGTCCGTGCTGACCCCATCCAGCCATTGCAGCTTGGTTCGCCTACCATTCTTATGCCATGTACATATTCCATATTACTCGTATATACTAATATATAATATAATAATATACGAAATGTATTCCTTCTATCTATGACGTACAGAGGAACTTCCTAGCCCGCTTGAGAATAAGTAACACTCGACTCATTAATTCATTTATTATTTTAAAAACTGCTACTTCCTTTATGCCTATTTTGTAAAATTCTAATTATTTCTAATCTAATTATTAAATATCAACAATAAATAAAATAGGACTAGGAAGATAGTCCCAAATTTATCGAACGCACTTGGTGACCAGGAAGCTCGCGTTGGTATTTCAGTTTTTGAAAGCACTTCGCCTACTGTCTAAATTATCTCAAATTGTATCTAATTTTTCTTTTCATTCTTTTTGAATGAATGAGCTTCTTGTGCGTGTGTTCTTGTGAATACAATATATACCAAAATTTTATAAAACGAACCATAGAGGGTCTTATCTAAGAGTTACGCCTTTAAACACTGACAAACAACTAAATGAGTCGAAGTAGTGATCTAAAAAAAATTACTAAATGAATATGTAAAAATATTATAAAAAGTTATAAATAATAATTAACATTCTTATTGAAAAAGAGAAAAGAGAAGCTTAAACATTTTCAAGTTCAAATTATCCTTTAATGTTTTTAATTTATTAAAAATAATAAACAATAAAAATTTATTTCAAAGAACTATTTTTCAAAATAAAGCAATGTATAGGGAAAATAAATTAAATTTAACTAATTGTGGAAAAGTAGTGATATTTAAAAAAGTGGCCTGTACCACTGCTGACGAAAGATCTTTCGTTCAGTTTATGTTAGAAACTGTACTTCCAAGTAAACTGTTGTGAAAGTTGGATATTTGCCCGAGATCACGCTTTAACGCTAGGTTGTTACCACCAACTAAGTTTATCCAGTTAACAGAGGCTGGAGATCCAACAGCGCATACGATTCCTTCGATAAAAAAAGTTATTTGACATTGGGAGAACTTACTTTTATTTAAAATGGTGTCATTGGACTCAAGTTGAGGAACATAAATTTTCAGTCCATAAGCAGGTGAGTGTGATAGATATTCCCGAGAGTCGAGGGTATAAGATTCGTGTAATGGTTCTGAGGAGGCTCCACTTTTTCTGGCTTTCACCGGCTTATTATGTAGATCTAGAAGAGCAGTCTTCTTATATGCATTATATAATAGCGATCAAGTATTCCGTTAGTTGCATTAATATCCTATTTTCTATCTATATTCGTTGAATACTCTATTTTTATATGTTATTTCTATTCAATTAGTTATCTTTCGTTTGATAGAGAAATCATAATGTATGCTTATTCCGTCATTTATTTTCTAATTATACCTTGTACTATTGAGATGAGCGTACAGTAAACGCACTGTAAAGTTAGTGAATTTTATTTAAAAGCGACTAAATTTTATTATCATTAAATGGGAATAATTAACCGATGAAAAGTTGTTTAATAAGAAGATGCCAAGAGTGCAGCTTGGTGATTATTGCATATAATCACTTACTTCACATTTCACTTTATAGGCGTTCCGACAAGGGTTGCCTCAACTGGTCAGAGCAGATTTCCATGTGTCCCGATCCATCCAATCATCCTCCTAGAGTCCTCGACCGGCCATCTCACCCTTGACTCCCTCCATCCACCTGTTTCTGGGCCGTCCGCGTTGTCTCCTTCCAGGTGGAACCAATCCAGAACTCGGTTTGGCCAACATTCAAACGCCATTCTCTTCCCATGGCCGTACCATCTTAGGCGGCGGCGCCGATCCTTTCATTTGTAGATGTAACCACATCCATCCTCTGTCAAATTTCTTGGTTCCTTACTTTATCCAGCCTAGTGACAAGGAGGCAGAAATCCATCTCAACCGCCTGCACCTTTGAGTACAGGATGGTTTCCACTATGGCTGTGAAAATACGGCGTTTATTTTCTTTAGATATTTCTGTATTCCAGAGGACCGGATGCAGCATTCTGGTAGCCTTTCGGGCTTTCTCTATCTTTCTTCTGTCGTCATGCTCGGACGACCCGGTAGCATCTAATCAAGAACCCAGATGCTTGAATACACTTACTTTTTTACGGGCCTCCCTGTCAACCAGAAGTGGACTAGTATCAGTATCTCCAATTGCCATATACTCGGTCTTTTCGAAATTAATTTTTAAGCCCACCTTTTCGTGGCACATCTTTAGGGCATACACCATCATTTCAAGGTAGACTGTATGCAAACACTACATGATCGTCAGCAAAGAACAAGGACAGTAGTTGTTCGCCATCAATGAACGGCCCATTATCCCCACACTGCTGTACCATTGTTTCACAGTCTCGTGATATATAAGGTATATCTTGAAAAGAGTGGGTGACATGCTACAACCTTGCTTCAATCCCTTAGTACTATGAAAAGAGCTCCACTAATGACTGCCTTTTCAAGTGCCACCCACAACCTCTCTCTAGGCACATTGCCATATGCTTGTTCCAGGTCTATAAAGGCCATATGTAATTCCTGCTTCCTTTCCTGAGACTTCTCAATGAGTTGACGAACAACAAATATGTTGTCCGTGTAGGACCGTCCCACCGTAAACCCTGCTTGCTCCTGAGGGGTAGAGTATGCTTCATCTAATTATTGGTAGGCTGCTCCGGGACAAATTAGAGGAAGTATATAACAAATTGTTAAATTTTTACTGCATTTATAAACCATAGTATGATCAATCAAATAATATTTAACTAAATTCAAAGAAAAACTCTTGATTTTCTTTTGATTTGCACGAGATGATGCTTAACCGTCTAATTTTACAGATCCACGACTGACAATAGAAAAAATGTATCTTTCCCAGCCGGTATAGAGCCAGAACCTATAGTACTACACTATTACCTCGTCCCTTTTTATTTTATATATATATATGCAAACTTTACAAAATTGTATGACTGTACAATAATATAATATATTTTCTATGGAAACAATAGAAGCTCAGTTGAAGAAATACGTTAGAAAGTCCATTTTGAGAATCTTAAGATCATTCGCTCATTAAACAGTTTAACTACTCCTAGCTTTTTCTAAAAGCACCTCAATTCGGAGTTCTAAAAAGACAAATAAAACGACAGTCTCGACAAGAGAAATAACCTTTCTTAATAGTAGATCGGCATCAGGGAACATGCAACATGCTAAAATTTAAAATATTTAAGATATGCAAGGTTTCTTCAGATTCGTTATAGGTGATGGTATCTATCCGAAAATTTAAACATTACTATAATTTTATCTGTTTGATGATTTTTTTTAACTGTAAAAATCAAGACAACCTAACTATTATTGCCTAATTTATATTTAATTTGATCAATTAATTTGTAGTTTGAAATTAATATGTCAAATGAATGCCATTTTGTTTTCTAAACCAATATTGGACTTTGTAATGTATTTTACTTGTATTTCCTATTCTTTAAAAGGGACTATATTTTCTTCCGTGTTAGCACGCTACATTACGTGTTGACATAACTGCTTTCAAATAACGCACGGTATTGAAATTCGATACAAGGTTTACGTCTTATAAATCATTAAATTAACTAATATTCAATTTAATAACTGCAAATCAAATTCTATATCTGTAATTGATTAGGTTGCACAACAATAATTACGCTATTAAGTATTATTTGTCTCTTCTTAGGCAAACAATTAGATTTTTACAAACCAGGACGTATACATGTATTTTTTGAAATATTTTTTTAACATACTGAGATTATTTTCAAATTATATGATACTCCCAGTTGATAGTAGCCTGTAAATTGTCAAAGCAGGCAAGACACCCGTGCATAAACTTGAAAGAAAATTTTGGTTTAATTGTGAGTCGGCCGATGAAACAAATTTCATTTGATTATCTATTACATCTATTTGATTAGAACTGATAAAGTGAAAAATCTGTTCTGAAATTTAACTGTGATAAATAAACTGCTAATAAATGTTAACTATACAAAAATTCTTATATTAGATATTTATTTAGACCAAGATCGTTTGATAATTTTTCACTCAAAAAATTTATATCATTCACCTTTACAATTTATATCACAATAACGTATTTGTTTCAAAATCAAATCAAATCACAATAACGATGTACATATATGAAAATGAAAAGTATTTTTTAACTTAAATAAGATGGGCTTTGATATTTTTTAACCCGTAACTGGTATGGTGCATAAGTTGTTCCATAACCGGTATGATGGGGTCACCGGGACCCCAATATTTGTTAACTCAAAATCTTCCCTGTTAATGTTCAATTAAAATCAAAACAATTTTTTTTACAACCATACATAATATCTAAATGTATTTGAATGGGATTGAACATAATAAATGTTAATGATTGTTTTATATAAAAGTTTATTTAGCAAAACACAAAACTGTAAAAATGAAAATTACAAAATATTTAACATTAATATTAAGACATGAGTACTTGAAAAATGATAAAAAATAGTGATTTATTTCTATAATTTACTATACAAGGAAAATTTAAAAAATGGTATAATGTGGTAATAAAAAAAATATTATATAAATCACAAGCACTATTATAGACAGTCTTCACAGGCACTCTTGGCCCAATCCGTGCATATTGGTGTACTGCAATGAGCTCAGTAAAACTTTGTTTTTTTATCCCAACTCCTTGGGCACTTCCCACGCCTTATTCTTTTACCAGGTACAGCTGAGGGCTTTGGAATTTGGTAATTTATCAACCTAGCCATCACTTGGCTAGGATCACGTGGGATGTGCAAGTTGGTTCTCTCCTCTAAGTTGTGGTTCAACCAGCTGCCTCGCCAGATTTTTAATAAAGTCAAATCTTGATAATTGTTAGTTCTCCGGCAATGATGAATAAATTATATATGAGTTACTATTATATTGTGGGAACGGGTTCGTATGTTTACCGCAGGTGGAGTAGAACACCACTTGATCCTATTTTTTCCAAAATAATTCTGAGCTGTCATGCCATGAGATGCAACTTCTCTCTGCATGCCACATCCTTGTTCTAGATTTTCTAAAGAAATACCGATTCTTCATATTCCTGATAGTCATCGGTCCCATAATCTAACTCCAAATTAGAATCATGGTCACTTTCCAAATCTGGATCAAAGTCCTGGTCACTTCTACATTCGCTCATAACACCTTCCAGCTATTCCAGAAAATTGGGATCATTAACATTCATAGACTGTCACTATGAATATGCCATTTTTTACTGGAATAATATCAATTATGTTTTATAAAAAAGTTTCACTAATGGTATGGTGGGGTCAAACGGACCACACGCTCTACTAATAATCGAATAAAACTCCGAAATCACTAACTGCGGAACAACCACTTCTGTCAACAGCTCAGAAGCTATTGCCTGAAAGGTACTGTGGACCACAGCTCCTCGTAGCAGATCCTATGGGAATTACGGAATAAACAAAACTGGCTGGGGCTCCCAGGACCCCACCTTACTGGTTACGGGTTAATACGTTTTAATTTTGTCTCTTTTACGAATTTTATTATTAGATTGAGATGAAAAAAAAATTAAAAAAATATTTAAAATGTCTAATACTAGCATTGAAGGGGTCACCTGAGGGGAAGTGGTTACCATAACACAGCCTACGTTGCTCTATGAGTTATAGAAGTGAGTAACATGGGGTAAAATAAAATGAGAAACCTACTACTAATGTTCCTTCCGATTATAAAATGACATTACATCAATAAACAAACTATTACTGAAGAAATAATGGGTTATCAATTAGGCAAAACATTTTCACATAACCGAAAAATAATTTTTTTTCTTCTCTCCAAAAAAATGAAGACCTCACTAATTTCATTCATAACATCGAAAATGAGATGTCAATCCATGCATCACTAATTTTTTTCTATTTTCGTTAAAAACAGCTTTAAAAAAATGAATATATGTCTCATATCATTTAGAAAACATTATCTGTTTCCGTAAAATAAAAAAATAATTTTGGTGTAATTTTTTTTTTAGATGAATAATTATATCAACTTTTTTATACTGTTCTCCCGAATCTCCAGGACTCAATAGATCTTTCAGAAACTTTTGTCACATCTTAAATTGCATGATGTTAAATTAAGATGTATTTGAATGAATTTGATAAGAAATGGTATAGTACATTTCCTTTTTTAACTTTTGATAAAGTTGTCTTATGAACTTACAAAACCAAAAATTTATACGGAAATTAAGAAAAAATTGTATTTTCTATTCGAACTGAACGTTGCAATTGATATTTTATAGGGATGAGGATTATTTTCTTCCTACTTCTTGCCACTACTATTTTTCACACCAATTTTTGCAATATTATAAAATTGATAAAAAACAAGAAACGTTATCGCGTACAATAATATCGTAGACTAGAATCCTATCACCAATATAGTAAGCGACTGCTGAGATTTTAAATCTCTGTACAATTAGAATTTTTTGCAAGAAGCACGTATTATTTGTTCGCAATTGTTAGAGACTACATATAACTAAAAGAGATTTATTTGTTTTATTACCACTACATATTGTTATAATGTACATTAATAAAATTGATAGGTTTCAGTGCACTCCATCTTGGGTTCTATTTATGTTTCAATCCAAAACTGTAGGCAGTTAAATGTGAGTTGATGTAGAAAGTCATCCAACTAAAACGCCTCTCTCTCCCTTAGAACTGCGGCTTTTTTTGTTAATGCGAGGTTGTCGTGTGACACAAATATGACGACTAATGATTTTTTTTTTTAACATGTTGTTGCATGTCTGGACAGACCTTATAATTACAATGTTACTACTTTCGTGTATTAATTGGGATTATGATAATAATTTATATTCTTGCGCTTTTGTTAATAATCAATCCTAAATAACTAATATTGAAATATTTTTTGTGTCAAGAGGAGGAGGAAGAAGAAAGCGAGACCGACGTAGAGGACGAAGAGGAGGAGGATGTAGGGGAAGAGGACACGCCACCGATCCTCCTGAGGGTGCCCAGGGTGGCCATGGAACCGGACGGCCTCAGCGTAGTACCTGAAGAATCAGAGGATGGATGGTCGACACCGGAACCTCAAGCCAATGTGAGTAATCTGTAATAAAAATAACTTTGTTATTACTGTCAAAAATGTTACTGGTAAGAAGAGGAGAGGTAGACCTCCCTGTTGTCCCTTCTTAATTAAACTTAACATTGCTATCATGCAAAATTTACCAAAGTCTTGGATATCGATTAGTAGTGCCATGAGAAATATTAACTAGCCTAGGGAAAATTCGAACGAATATCAATCAATATTAATTAGCATAATTTTATCTTCAATAACAATAGTTGATCTTATATAATGTGGAAGAAAATGGTCCGGGTGTAGGTCAAAATTTTTTTCTTAAGCAGGGAAAAATGTTTGTTAAAGTGCCAACGTTTCTACCCACATTGCAAATCTTCTTAATGGCTCTCAGGGAGGGGGGGGGAGGCGCGGGGGCCCGGTGTAACTCCGTCAATAACTCTACTCACATCGCTATCTACTGCGTAAAAATATGACAATTAATGATGATTTTTTTTATAAATTTCTTCCATCTTTTCAAATTTCTATAATCTAACATCAGATTTTTTAAGTTATTTAATATAATTTAAATTGTTAACTACATAATGAGCTTTTAGGCCATTTTGGCTCTCTTTGATGATTATTACATAAAAAGTATCGATTTTAAGAAAGTGTGATTATTATAAAGGACCTTAGTAATGATGACATCAAAACAGTTAAAATAAATTTATAAGTGAGCGAGAAATCTTAATATCAATACTATTGCAACTATTTTGCAGAACAGCCGGTTGATGACGGCATAATTTCTCTATAAAATTTACTAGAAATGAATACCTAGTTTGCAAGTGGGGATTTTATATAACCATTTTCACAGAAATAAACTCGTGAAAATTTCGATTCAATTGCCCATTCAAAGAAGAAAGTTTTCAAATGGCTAATTCCTAAAAAAATAATGGCGTCTTCTTGGGTTATAAAAAAATGAAAAATATTGTTCAAATTCATTCGAAATCCATTCATAAAAAATAAAAATAAAATAATGTTGCTTAGATTCCCATTCCCATGAATTATGAGATATAACTCATTACAAAATGAGGGTGAAGGATAGCAGAAAACATTTATTCTGTTAATATTTGTGAATCTAGAGGATCCTGTGAAACCAGAAGACACTTCTTTAACCTAGACTACTTAAAATGAGTACCGTTTATCTGAGGAACAACCGTTGACTTAGAAACAGTGCGGTCCCTGCCATGTACATTTATTATATATTTGAGTTTTTACACTGAATTTTCACTGTATTCAAATACATCATGTATGCAATGTTTCACTTTTTCAAATTAATATGGTCCTTTGCACTAAAATCTTTTTTAGTAGTAAAGGGAGACTCAATGTCCTCCCAACTCCAGACTAACCCCAGTTTACAATTTATACAACTGTTCATTTGATAGTACTACTCGTTTCTTAAATTAATAATATAACCTGTAATTTACAAGTATACTGTAGTTGAGATAGTGTTTTTTTCAATGTACTATAAGCACAAAAAAAAAACTCGCTGTCTTTACTCCAGCTTTTTAATTTGTACTTTCAATTTCAATGCTGAAAGTAGACAGAAAATAATATGGTTTCTTGGAAATAATTTTAATTTACAAATTCTTCTTCATTAAATCTATTAATTTTATATAATGTAGTAAAAAAAATCGTCAAGAATCATTGTACATGATCTAGTGTCCATTAAAAGTTGATTAATGAAATAGGAAGAATTAATTATTTTAAACATGAATTATTACCTCATTTCTACTTCCAAGATGAAACTTTCTTAATTTCTTCGATTGTCAAATACAAAAATTTAATATTAGAATGAATAAACATGAGACATAAGCCATGACTATAAAACATACTTCGATATGAATTGGTTCAAACCTCGCCCAATACGAACCTGCACGTACCTGTAACGTCTAATGTTAAAATAACATAAAATAGCTTCTTTGAATATATTTTAATTTACAAACTACAGTTAATTAATCATTAATTTTTTTATAAGTGCTAATAAAAACGTTGAGAACTATTATCTATGTTCTGTTGTATAACAAAGAGCATACTACTCCTTCAAAACAACAACGACATAACTAAAAAATTGGCATTTTTGAGTAACCATAGCAATTGTATTGGTTCATCAGCTTTTTAATTCAGAAACGACATATATGATACTTCATTATCATGATTTGATATAATGACTTTTTTTTTTTAATAAGTCATATTTTGAGTTGTATCACGTTTTAAGGGAATAATGACAAGCTAAAATCAAAAATGTTTCAATCTTTTAAAAGTGTTCAAATGGTTAATAAAAGAACATCAATACCATCATTAAAATCGCATTGCTTTGCCAATATTCAAACTTTTATTTTTTTAATCACAATGAAAACTTCAAATGCCTCTATTGAAAAATTGGGTTTTTGGGTTATGAAGTTGTTCATTTGAAGGAGCGATATGTAAGAAATGAATTATTACCTCAATGTGCGATGAGATAGTCATAATTTCTTGGAATATTAACGATAATATTTACGGAAAGCAGACAGAGTTCAGTAATATAAATTGAAGTTGCTTTGTGATGTGACAAAGCTAAATGTATCGATACCCTAGTTTGTACATGAGATAGGAATGCGCTGGGGTGGCATAGAGGTAGGACTGATTAAGGTAAACAGGATGTTTGTTGAAAACAGAAGCTAGAGAGCCTGCACAATATAGACGGCTCCGAACAAATATTTATAGGTTCCCTGGTCAGCTTGCGATAACCAGTCCCAATCCAACATGGGAGTCAGCCACGGCAAACTCCAGGTAACCTCTTCAACTCTCACTAAACTTTACTTTCTTTTTTATGGCTCCCAACTCTCCCCCAAATCCTCAGCTCTTTATCTGCTCTTTCTTCTCCTTAAATCTCTTTCACTGTCGGTCTGTGAAACATTAAGGACTCCTCTAACTGTCTTACTAAATTTTAAATGAGCCTTATCCCTTCGAAGACTGAAATCGCGGAACGATTACTGGCCTTAGATACTCTACCTTTAAACAGTATGCAATATTCATTCATAAATACTCTCAGACCACTTTAGTTGATGTTTGATCATTCCACTTTTTTATCTTGTGCTTTAGTTTTCAAATTTACCAAAGCTCTATTATCTTTTAATTATAAGGTTTTATGCTCAAGGTTTATCTTTTTGGAACTACATTAGTAAATATTCATGGTGGTCAAAAGAAGACATATCCTCGATAAATATGCAAAATATCGACAGTGAAAACACAACTATTCAGGAGAGTGAAAAAATTGTTTCAAGGTTCTTCAAAACCAGTTTGTATCGTCAAAGGTATTTTACCTACGTTATTTACGTGGTTTGTGCCTCGTAGATGACTTATAGACAATGTAGCATCATCCTTATTTTGCATTTTATCATTTTTAATTGTTTCAAAAAATCTCAATTGCTAACGCTAATTGAATATGCCATAATAGAACATCAACTCTGAACATCATCAAGATAGTTGCATATTTTTCCTTTTGACAAGATTATTCTTCCCCTTTACAAAGACAATTTAGATTCAACAATATACTATAACATCCATTAATACAATAATCCTTCATTCATTAATCCTAAAGTATTCGTTATAGAACCAAAACCATAAAGTGTATTTTTTCTCATCCGATACTTTGCATGTACTGACTAGATGAGACCTTTGGTATCGTACCGTTACTGCTCAATTTATTTAAGCAATATTTCTTGACCATCATCCTTCAATAGTTTAAGGCCTGGTTTCAAATCACTCCCACGAATCATGTTTTTGTTTTTAAGGTATCTCATATTCACTTTTTACATATCAATGAGGAGATAATAGTTTTAAAGGCATAAACCTACAACTTTTAACCATTGTAATGACCATTTCCTCTTTTTTTTTAGTTTATTTATAGAAATTTACAACTGTATTATAACAATACAACTAGTAAATATAATGAATGAAACATAATAGCAAGGATAAAGGCAAATAGAGAAACTAAACCCTGGTATTACAGAAATAACAAATTCAACTTAGAATGTGGAACGATGAGGATCGGATAAGCAAAGAAGGGGAGATCTATCGAAAGCTGCTGATAGGTTGATGTACATTTGAAGGCTGTGAGTGATAATCATGGGAACGGAAAGAGGATGTGAATAGAGAAATCGAAAATGTAATTTGCACGGGTTGTTGTATAATTCAGCTCACAAAGGATGTAATAACGAATAGAAAAATCCACTCTATCAATTCTTCATTATTTAGCTATATGAATGATGCAAAGGAGACCAATAGGATTCTACGAAAACTGAGTTTTTTTAATTAAAAATAGTGACATAAAGAAAGGAATCTATACCACCACAAACTATAAAGGGACATGGGCACAGCACATGAGAGAAAGTGTACTGTTTCTAGGACAAAAATTGTGTTTCTCCTAGATCACGCACTACCAGCTGGTTAGATCCCCAATGAAAGGTACCCATTTTATAGTTCCTGGGTGAGCCCTAGGAAGGCCTACAGTACCCTATGTTTAATTACCCAAATATTTCTGAATCCCTGAGTGAGTGTGTGTGATCAAAAAGTTAATTTAAACTAAATTAAACATTTATCCTATCTTCTTTAATCTATCGATTCTTTGATATTTAACTTTTTGAAGTATTCATTCAATATCATCCCTAACAACTTTAAGAGCTAAACTCAACCTGTACGATGAATTTTGATTATTTTCTAAACGATAGCGGAATATTGGTTCTGAAAAGTTAGCAGAGAACGGAATACTGATCAGAGGTGTGGTAGTAGCTGATAGGGAGCTCACTTCTTCAATATTATTGTACACACAATTACAATAAAGCGGAGCGGAGTTGAGCGCGCAGCTCGTCCATCAAGCTGCCAGGCGTTATCAAAGGCCGCTAGGTTGGGACTCATCGATTCTCACGTGTTCGCTCGGAATCGGTTAATCCGTCACTCCGTACGCCAGCTTACAGATGGCCATTCCTACTCTCTTTCTTTTAACGATCCACTCTCAGCCCTCTAACAATTAAATTCCCTCCTGGATACTGTAGTAGAGTGTTTTCGATTCACAATAAAGTCAGTCCTGAGCTAATGCAATAAAAAAGAAAACTTTGCTAATGATGTTGAACATCTCCGAAAAGTTGATGGATTTTTAATTTTTAAACAGTGAAAAAATTTACTTTTTTTAGGAAAGGATTAACTTACTATATCATGATAATTATAAATATAAAGTGGCTCACAGTCAAATCTACACACCTTAAGCCAGTTAAAAGCAATAATTTATTGTAATCATTAAGCATCCTAGTAATATGTTCTTTGTGCATATAAACATATTAAAAGTAAACAAGAATTTAATAATAATAACATTGGTTTACTATAACAAATTTCATAGTGATACAACTTTTTTTTTCCTTAACTAGTTCGCTTTACATAATAGAGTGATTCAACAAGTACAACTGCATTTCCAGAAAAAAAGTTAAAAGTGTCAAGAAAAAGGGATAAGGCTTGGGCAGTCAGAAGATTAAAACAAAATCCATGTTCATGTGCAACCAACAAACCATAATCTTCAAAGTGCCTATCAAGTATTGAAATAAATTAAATAACAACTAAGTCCTCTACCACTGAACTACGCGCTGATAGAAAAGCATACAAATGGATCTTTTACTTTAGCTATTAGCTAAAAGCATGATAGTTTATTTAATAGATAAGATTTGTATAACATTTTTACTAAATGAAACATGCACTAAACTTCAAATAAATGTGTAGCATTTATATATATATATATATATATATATATATATATATATATATACATACACATAAAGGAGACAAATTATAAATAGGACGCAATAGTAAAAATATCCAAAAAACAAAGCCTTAAGTATCTAAAATATTTGATCCACCAGTTATTGGACTTGCTGCTTTACTGGTATTTTAGAGACTTTGTTACCCGGATTTTTCCTATTGCATCCTATTATACGATCGTAAATTACTTATATAAGTAAGAGATCTGAGTTTAATGTACGAGTGTAGAAGTCCTAAAAACTTCTTTAGAAAATCTCATAAATGATCGATGTATCGAACATTTTCAAGATAACAAACAAGTGTTATATAAAAAAATTAGATCACAAGTTAACCTCATATGCACATAGTACATGTAATCCACAATAATAATGATTCAACAACAACAACAATTTTTTTTTTTAATATTCAGTAACCATGGTCATAACAATGACATATAAGACTTAAACATTTGTAGGATTGATAAGATTTAAAGTGATGCTACCATTGACTACCAATTAAAAATGGCTATAAATCCTTTGTTATATTTATGTATGCGTTCATAGGAAAATTACCAAACTATTTGAAAAAATGAAATGAAATATAGTACATATTTTGAATTTACCAATTCAAAAAATTTAATTCATCATTAATAGTAATCTAAAAATTAGGGAGAGATTTACTAAACAAATTCTTACAAGAATGGAAGCGAGCTCAAATACTATACATATATCAATTTTAAATAGCCATTATTTTAGAAATGTTACCAGGTTGATTAAACTGGTATGAAATTATATTGCTGAATCGACTAATGCGTCAAAAAAAAAAGTTTCACCACAGTGTCCGTTCAATTTAATCCAAAAAATATGTATAAAAATACACGTATACCATCCATTTTTAACATATATTGTACAGTACAAATCCTATTGGGTCGTTTCATATGAAATTTCTGTTTTTATTTATTTTTTTTAATTCAAAGTGAAATTATTGGGCTTCTGTTGTTTTCTATGTCTATGCTTAATCCTCGGTTTTTTACTATCACTACAACTGAACGAACATTGTTTAGAGTGTTGTTGTCAAAGAGACAAGGGCTCCGTTCGTTACAAAAAAACAACCTACATTGGTTAATCAGAAGGCAGCTATACTCTGACACGACAACGCCAGACCTCATGTTTCACGGCGACAGTGAAAAAAATAAGAATAGCTGGGTTAAGAGATTCTCCCACATCCAGGTTATCCGTCAGACTTATTTCTAACAGATTTCTATCTGTTCAAAATTGTGGACAACTTCTTTAAGTGTGTACTTTTAGAAAATGATTCTCAAGTCAAAAACGCATTTTGAGACTTTAGTTCATCACAAAACCCTGAATTTTTCAGTTCTGGAATTGAAAATTTGATAACAAGTTGGGAAAAAGTGCATGGATAATGAAGGTAATTATTTAGAAAAAAAAATGTTTCTAGTTTCATCAAAATTTTGTTTCCTAGAGGTTTCCTAAGTTAGAGGTTTCCTCAACCAAAATTTTCCTTTAATTCGCTTTTCCATTTTGTTTTGTCTTTTATATCTCCTTCCCTCAGACCATGGCCGTGGATACTTCTCATATGCACAATTCCTTCTATCTATCTTTTCATGGTTTTCCTCACCGTTTCCAAGCACTCCAATTGAAAATAATACTGGGCAGTGTTTCTTCCTTCATTCTTCTGAGATGACCATTCAAATTTTTTTCTATATTTAAGAAGGACATTTTGTTGGGTTTGAGATTTGTTGAGTTCGAACTTCGATTTCGGCTTTATTCCTCCTCCCTATCCTGTATATCCTGCTAGCTCTCCTCCATAGTCCATTTCATTAGCAAGTAGGTTTTTTTAAAGCAGAGCTTTTCGTCCATGTTTCTGCTCCATATAGCAACATGCTTTCAATTATAGACTTATACATGAGCTTCTTGATATCTTTCGTCGCATTATTACTTTAAAGGATCGAGTTAAGCATACTAATTGCTTTTCGGGGAGTATTTATCCTTTGTCTTTTTTATCTCTTTTTCCAGGACGTTCCAATCCTTTCCATTACACAGGCCAAATATTTAAAACTATCCACTCTTTTTATTACATTTCTTTCAACCACGAGGCCCTCCTGATCAAAAATGGCCGTGTATTCAATTTTGCAGAAGTTTATTTTGTGACTTCTTCTTCTTTCTGTTATGGCATTGCAAGCGTCGGGGAAAGTTTGCTTTGAATAGCAACTAACTAAATAAGCATTTCTTTGTAAACTGACATTTTAATGCAAATGCAAATAAAACAATCCAATAGTAGAGAAGTACTTTTTTGGATAGTTCATTATTTTCTTATTTTATTTTTTTAACGTTAAAATATACACATATTTTTATATTGTTACAGACTTGTATGAACCCTGAGAGAGGCGTGGAGGAGTACAACGGTGCACTTCCGCCCTGCATCAGACTGAACTGCGTTCACCCTTTCACCGCGGCGGCCACGCTGCCCCAGTGCTTAGCCCAAGTCACGGTAATGTTGTTCACGCTGTTGCATGATACCTTACAAGCCAACAACACGGCCCTTCGGTTCCCTACCGCACGGTATTAGGCACAAGGGTCAAAGGGGATCAGGCTCGCTCACGCTCACGCTGCTAGTGACCCTACGCACAAGGATTATTGCCTCCGTTATCGCAGCGCAGAGTCAGCTCAAGGAAACAAGAAAGGCGAGGCCGCTCTGAACATATCTTCACAATTAATTGGTCATTATCGATTCACGAGCAATTTAAATCAAGGAAAAGTCGGCATAATTTATTGTACTGAGCCTTCGA
Organism: Arma custos; assembly: GCA_037127475.1. Classification (NCBI taxonomy): domain Eukaryota; kingdom Metazoa; phylum Arthropoda; class Insecta; order Hemiptera; family Pentatomidae; genus Arma; species Arma custos. The sequence continues at coordinate 158,771,243 of CM073759.1, forward strand.
ATTCTTTTATTATGTAATAAGCTAAATTAATTAGTTATACCATATGGAATAGTAGATTTTTCTTCTTAGCGCTTCTCGGGTTATGAATTTATCATAAAGGGATATAGGATTTTATGAAATCTTTTTTACTTTTCAGTGTAAATTTTAAGATAGAAATTGGGAGTGGAAAGGTACTTATTATTTTCTTTGAGGATTTATTAAGTTTCGGTGAGGAGGTTCTTTGACGAAAGAATTACCTAAAATTTCAAAATATATTTTTATTTAGCTATACATTTCTCTAAAGACTAAGTGCATACGCATACAAATAGAACTAAATCCATTTTTTATCTTATTTATTTCGTGATCAATGCGTATTACAGAATAGTTTAATGAAAAACTAAAATAAATAAATACCTCTAACCTAACCACCCATGAAGGGTCTTGGGCTCTGTACGTTGTAGAGATTGAAATGTTTCTTGGACAACGGTCGTGCAGAGAGGCGATTTATCCGATATCGTGATCAACTGCCCCCCCCCATCGGATTTCACCCAGTTTATAGGGAATGGGGGAGCCCCAAGAGGGTCGGCAGTTCCCCCAGTGTCTTTCCTTGACGGTTAACAGATTAAATAATTATCATTTATGTATTCATAAATATTATCAGCAACCATTGGTTTTGAAACCTATGCTTTTGCACATCACCTCCGCGCACTAAAAAGTGAGCAACCATGCTCTTAAAATAGTTCAATAAATTAATAATTATAGAGTTAAAGTCTTGGATAAATGTAAAATTAAGAAATCTAATTTTATAAAACTAATACTTTGACTCCCATTCTTGTGACTTTTGCGTCTTGATGATCTGCAATGTGGGCTGAAATGTTGTTTCTAAGAACCAGTTGCTTGATATTTAAGATATTATTGTTGATCTCCACTATCTATTGTTGATAGGAGGACTAATTCCTCCTATTTAATATTTATGCGGCGAAGTAATAACTATTAAAAATACAAAACTAATATTGCAACATGATACTTATTCGCCCTCCAAGTATCTATTCGAACTGTACATTAAACAAATAAAATACAATATGACCTCATCATAGAGAAGAAACATGTAATAAATGAAATTAAACTCAATACGACTTTTACTATTCAGAGACTAATGCTTAGTTTATATAATTTTTATTACTTTATTTTATTCATTATTAGCCTACTATCATTATTTTATTTATATTTTTTATATTATTTTTGTTTTTATTATTTGTATTTATTATTATTATTAGTACCCCGAGTCCACGTAATAGCGGACCAGCCCCCATTTCAAAAATTACACTGCTGTTCATTGACTTGTGCTACAGTATGCACTTAACTTTTTAGTAGGTAATGGTATCCTGATATTATTCAAGAAATTGAATTAAAATATGAGTACCCACTCATTAATATATTGAGACACAGAGTATTTTGTTTTAAATAAAATTAAGAATTTTTTTATTTTATAGTTCTTTTATAAAAAAAAAATTATAAGTTTATAAGAAAAATATACTAATAAATTCCAAACAAGTGTTATATTTTGTATAATGGCCTTAAGCAGTCAGGATATTTGCGAATTTTGAAAAAATATTTATTATTTAACTGATCGAACACAAAAAAGTACATAGTTCTTCGATTTTTTGCTATGAAACGCCGATAAAAATATTACATCACGAAAAACTTTTTTTATATAGAACAGAGAAATAATGAGTCATATATATGATTGTGTTTTATGAGAAATAAACATAAAGCATAGAAAAGAGTAATTAAGATATTCTTCCAAACAAAATCATTAATTTCCCTTAAAAGTTAATGAATCTGTTCTTCTACTAAACAATTCTAATCTATGACCGTTCGCGAATATAGTAATTAGTATCCAATATTGTTGGCTTAGGTATATTCGTTTTGACATTTTCACATTTTTAAACGAGTTTCCCAAGGTCTCGTTATTATTAATGTAAATTTAAAAATTTGAATTTCTAGTTTCTAGTTCTAAACGGTGTTTTTTTAATAATTACTTTCACTCGCAAACAAAAATATTTTTGTTATATATTCTTACACACAAAAATTACTCATAAAATAATGTACCAGGACTGAGCGTATGTCATTTCCATATTTTTTTTTATTAGCCCGAATTCTTTTCATCTTCCCTCTCATCTCTCTCCATCGCTAGTCTATGCATTTGTTTTTCCTAGTTCCACTATTTTCCCAGTATTTCTCCTTTGCCTTTTCTGTGTATCTCTGTCCCCGTATTCTTTTTTTTGTAAAACCAAGTCTTGTTATTTCCTCTTTCATCTGACTGACTTGTATCCTCTGATGTTTTTTAGTTCCATTACTTTGGAGAATATCTGTTTGCTCAAGTTGTTTTCATCCATTCTTTTCATCTGTATTTCGTGCCAATTTTAAGCATATCCTTTTTTTTAAGGTAGAAGCTTAATGATAATTCCATAAAATATTCACTCTGAAAAATTTAGGTTTTTTGTTGCTTTGAAGTATTGCTAGTTTAAATAGTTTATAAATTCCTGAGCTAGTAAATGATATAATGATCACTAATACAAGTCAAGAATAATATAAATATTATAAAAACTTCTTCTTCTTCTTTCGCATCACCCTTATGGTGCCTTTCAGCGTAGGGGAGCGTTTAACCAGGTCTGCCACTCTTTCCTATTCTTAGCTAGGTTCCTCGCCTGGCGGATATTTTTGCCTCTTTTCCTGCACAACAGCTCGACATATTCCAGATAGGACATTCTAGGGCGTCCTCGTGGTCTTCTACCTTCAGGGATGTAGTCCATCGTCTTCAATGGGTCCCTGCAGTCCTCCATCCTCAGAACATGCCCAAACCATTTTAATTGGCGGGCCTCGAGCATCTCCTTCATTGCCACGATCCTGAGTTCCTCCCTGATCGTTTCATTGCGGATACAATCTCTTTTTGTTTTTCCTGAGATTCTTCTAAGAAATTTCATCTCTGCAGCCGTGATTCTACTCTCCAGCCTGCCCGTTAATATCCAACTTTCGGCACCATACAGGAGCACAGGTAGATATATCGACTTGAAGATGTTGAGCTTCACTTTTCTGCCTACTTCTCGCTTCCCAACAACAGCATTACAGATCTGGTAGTAGACCGAGTTTGCTTTTTTTTCCTATTTGAGATTTCAAAGTCTAATTTTCCAGTACCGTTCATTACTGCTCCGAGGTAGGTGAAGTCCGTGACCGCTTCCATCTCTCCTCCGTTGCAGTATATATGGATTTCTTCCTGTACTCTTCCTACTTGCAAGATCTTGCTCTTGCCGGTATTGATCTGCATGCCTTTCCTACGGAGCTCTTCATCCCATTCATTCACGGCTTGCTGTAACTTTTCTGTGGAGTCTGCAATGAGGACAATATCATCTGCATAAAGCAGAAGCTGAATCACTACAGGCAGGAGGTTTCTTCGGCCCAGGAACGTTCTTTCAGTTCGTCTTTTGCATATTGCTGCTATTTCATCCATATAAAGTATAAATAGCAACGGGCTTAAGCTGTCACCCTGCTTTACTCCTTTTGCTATATCAAAGTGCCCAGACTCCTTCCCATTCAGTCTAATGATACCTTTTGGGTTTTGATATATAGACTTTACAGCATCCACCAGGCTTTTTTGGGATGTTCTTAACTCTGAGTGATTCCCATATTTCGTTTCTTGGTACAGAGTCAAATGCTGCTTTAAGATCGAGAAAGGCGAAGTACACGTTCTTGTCTCGTTCCCAGGATTTTTGTATGACATTTCTTAGAGAGAATATATGGTCTTGAGTTTGTCTTCCTGGCCTGAAGCCGGCCTGTTCCTCTCCGATGTGCCGCTCAACTATATTTCTTAATCTACTTTCTAAAATGGAAGTATATAGTTTGTAGATAACTGGAGAGAGACATATGGGTCTATAATTGGAACACTCAGTCTGGCTACCCTTTTTGTGTATGGGGATTATAATATTGTATTCCCATTCTTTTGGTATCCTGTTCTTCTCCCAAGCTTTTTGAAAAAGCATTTGAAGAGACCTGACTAGTTCCATGCCTCCATACTTTACAAACTCTCCGACTATGTTATCCCGTCCTGGAGCTTTCCCCAGCTTCATCCTTTCGATAGCCTGCTCAACCTCCTCCTCCTCTATCACCTCATCAAACTCTGTCTCATTCCATTGTCCATCTTGGTTATTCATATGGTTCAGAAACTCATCACTGAATTGCCTCTCATAATGCCTTCTCCAGACCTCCAGAATGCCTTTATCATCTGTGACCGTTTCACCTTCCTCATTTTTGATATTCCTGATTTCTTTACTTTTGCAGCCCCTTAGTGATTTTATTTTACTCCAAAAGAGCTTTATGTTTTCACCATGTTCCTGGTTAAGCTTCTCTCCAAATTCCTCCCATGATTTCCTCTTAGCCTCCTTTACAGCTTCCTTCGTCCGGTTCCTGACCATCACATATAACTGCCATTTTTCAGGAGTTTTTTCCCGGCAGTAATCCTTCCAGGCTGTCTTCTTTTCTTTTATCTGTGTCCTCAGTTCTTCATTCCACCATGATGTACGTTTGTCTTTCTTGATTATCCTTTTCACTCCACAGACTATTGTAGCTGACTCTAAGACGCTGTTTTTTATATGTGTCCACATATCATCTAGGCTTGCATCTCCGTCTAATTCCTGTAATCTTCCTCGCAGTTCCTCTTCATACTGGGATTTTTTCTCAGGGTCCTGTAGCTTTTTCACCTCGATCCTATCATAAGCCTTTGACTTTATCTTGCGTTCCTTTAATACTTTTGTGTCTGCTACCAGTAGCAAATGGTCGCTTCCTATCTCCGCTCCTCGAATAACTTTTACATCAGTAAAATATCTCCTGATGTCCCGCCCATAGACGAAGTAGTCAATAATACTATTTACATTCCTTTCTGGGGCCGAGAAAGTTATCTTATGTACTAACTTGTGCGGAAAGTAGGAATTCCCTATGAGTAGGTCATTATCTATGCAGAATTCAATTAAGCGTTGCCCACTGTCATTCTTTGTACTTTGACCTCCATGTGGGCCCATCGCTCCATGTGCTCTCATGTAGTCATTACCTATTCGTGCATTGAGGTCTCCCATAATCAGGATGCTCCTATTATTATTCCTGTATTTATTTATTATTCGCTCAAGGTCACTATAGAACTGCTCTTTATCCAGGGTGTTGGCATCGTTTGTAGGGGCATATACTTGTATTAGGGTCCACTTCCCAATCTGCATATTTATATTGACTGCAAGGATTCGTGAGTTTACAGGCTCCCAGTCTACGACTTGCCTAAAAATTTCGTCTTTCATTATTACTCCTACACCCTCTACAGCTCTGTTTCCTGGAAGGACTCCTGAGTAAATCAGTGTGTGGCCTCGGTCTAGCTTTATCTCTCCAGTTCCCTTCTTTTTCATTTCGCTAATCCCAAGAATGTCCAGCCTATATGTCGTCATTTCTTCAATAATTTCTACTTCTTTACCTGTGAAAGATCTTATATTCCAGGTTCCTAGCCGTATGTCCTTTTCCATGCCGGGTCGTTTCCCTATTTTACGTCCATATCCGAGGCTATTCGCTAAGTTACTTTGAATCGATTATACTCCCTTGCGGGTGATTAGCCCAGCAAGAAAGGCCCCGTATCCTCGGGACAACTTGTTGTTTGGCTAAACCCCCAAACTTGGGTCTTCCCAGGGAAGGTAGCCCTGAGGTGGATACTGTATGTGACCTTATGTCTGAATTAGTGTTGAGTGTACTGTTCTGTGCTGTGTGGTTGCCATGCACTGAACTCGGTTATCCGGGGGGGTCGTTAATTCTGGCCTACTCAGACTAGTATTACCCCGGTGTTTATGATGGCGGAAAACTGCAACTCTAACCATACAAATATAATATACCGTATCATAGGTGAAGAAACTGGGATTATCATTAAAACTAAGATTCTTAGTACACTGGATCTTGACGATTGGCTGAATCGCTTGGTGTAGTTCAGGACCCGCATTCATGGGGTTGTAGCGACGAAATAATAAGAACTATAAAAATTTAAAACAAATTTAGAAAACCTTTTTATTGTGAATTAATTTATTGAATCATTTACACTTGCAATGTACAGGTGATGGAAGTAATCGAGGCCTGCCAAAAGGTGTCAACAGGTGTGGTTGGTGTCCGACTTCTGGAAGGCAGTGTCTACATAAGCGCTAAGGGGAAGCTAGAACTAGAGCAACTCCTTGCAGAGGGAGTCAGTCTGAAGGGAGAGCGTCTTGGACTCCAGGATGTATCACAGGGGACGGTCGTCCTTGCCCTATCCGCTATTCCGCACACCGCCAAGGACCAGGACATTCTGCGACTCCTCTCGCAGTTCGGGCCTGTTATAGGTGAGTAAACGAATCTCATATTTTAATATAATGTTAAGGCGAAGAATATCATTCTATAAGACCATTGGATCAGGTGGTCTGGAGCGGAGAATGTACAAGGGTGCAGACACGGGAGAAGGCCTGGCCAGGATACGACTTCTCGCCTCTCTACCAAAGAGATTGTTCCTGGAAGGAGTGGAGATCTCGGTGCGGGCGCTCTGTCACGATGAGCTCTCCAAGCTGTCCATGCACCCCCACACGGTCTCCAAGCAGCCTTCCAACCTCTTTGTCAAGTAAGTCGAGATATTTATATTGCTAATCACTTATTTAAAAGCCCGCATACTTTATATAATAGGGAGTATAAAAAAAATACCATTATTTCAAAATCAAGACTTCAAAGGACTGTAAATATTTTAATCCTATTCAGTACTTACTAACACTTAATAATCCCTTAGAACACTCTCTAAGTTTGTTTAATCTTATTCGACTTCTTCATTCAGTTTAGTTATTTGTTTCAAAGAAGAAATGTGACGGTGTCTTACGAAATTTTCGTAATTTTAAGACATTATTAAAAAAAAATTCACAGCCGCCGAAGTAAATCTTGAAATTATTAAATATAGAAGTTGTGCTCCGAGCACTGCGTGGCGTTGGTTTTAAAAACTTAGTAGTGGAAATATGAAGTTGAAAAGGTAGAATGCCTCCGTGTGACCACTAATTGATATTGATGAGGTTCTGCACTAAGCTGTTGAGTTAAATCCATCCACAAGTGCTCGCGAACTTGTCAGGGAGTGTGGTGTGTCGAAAGATACTATTAGTCACCATCTATGCTCCATTGGGAAGATGAAAAAGGGCTGTAGACTGGCCTCTAACGAAATTAGAATAGAATAGGTAAAAAACTTTATTCTGGGACCAAGTCCCTTTAGAATGACAATAATGAACAAATAAAAAAAAACATAATATTCATCTGGCCAAAAGGCTACATAATAATACATATCATGAAATAATCAAGAGTAACAAAGCATAACAAAAATAGAAATAGATAAGAAAATGAATAAATGAAAAGTACGATATGACAGGATTTTAACTAACTGTCGAAAATAAATTTTTATTTATTTTTATTTTATTTATTAATCCATCTCCACATTAAAAATTAACATAAGTACATATTTTATAATACAGTAAATAAGCTTATAAGTAAACAATACATAAAAATAAATTAAGGAAATGGGTATAGGTACCCTTTAAGGTCATAACCTGTGATAGGGTTACCCTCACAATTCTATTAATTAAGATGAAGTCTTGGCCTGAGAGCATATAAAAAAGAAAATTTACGCTGTAAAGAAGTAAAGTAGACTATGAATTCAGAAGTGCTGTGCAGTAAATGATCTATATCTTTTCTGAAAAAATATATTCTTTATGCAAAAGATTTTTGTGGTTGAAGCATTTTTTATTCTGTTGGGGAGGTTATTAAAATTTCGTGGCGCCATGTAAACAAAAGACGGCTTAAAAAAAGTATAACTAGATGTAGGCACACTACAAAGGTTTCTACGTCTGGTTCCATATACAGCCGGATGGCGATCAATATTACCACTTCTGATAAAAAATACTCTTAAGGTTTTGTACAAAAACAAATAATTAACGGGCAATACCCGCAGTGAAATGAAATGTGGTCGAGAAGGTTCCCTACTGGCTTTCCTCAATATTGATCTGACAACTTTTTTTTGAAGAATCAGTAACGGCTTAATTATACTGGCATAGGCACCACCCCAACATACAATCCCATATTCTAAAACAGAATGTATTAGAGCATAGTAAAATTTCAACAAAGGAGTGGTCACACTTATTGCGAATGAAATAAAGTTTTCGTAGCCCTAATTTTACTTTTTTTGAAAGGTAAGAAATATGTGCTCTCCAAGACAGCCTAGAATCAATGACTATTCCTAAATATCTAAATTCAAATACTCTTTCAAGAGGGATACATTTATTATTGATACAATTAACTCTGCCTGAACAAGCTTGATCATGAAAGATTTACTGAAAATCTAAAAATTATTTCTAAGATCAAAACAAAGAAATTTAGTTTTTTCACTCAATATTAAACGATTATAGGCAAACCAATGACTCAGGAAGACCATATCTTGTTGCATATGCAACTGGACAGTGACCCACCCTTTATGAGAGTAGGAAAGCGCCAAATCATCAGCAAAGGCGCTGAGACTACCTCTTAACGGTGCCGAACTGAGGTCATTTACATACAGCAAAAACAAAATAGGGGCTAGCACTGATCCCTGCGGAGCACCACAACGCAAATCATAGAATTCACTGTAACAGTTATCTATTCTAACAGTTTGTTTCCGATCAACTAGGTAACTCATGAACCAATTTAACACAACTCCCCTAATACCCATACATTTCCCATACAAAGAGAATTTCATGTTCTAATGTGTCAAACGCCTTGGTTATATCCACAAAAACACATCCAACCCTATTATTTTCATTCAGAGATGTGTATACATTGGACATAAAATAAACCAATGCATGTTCTGTGTTTAGTTTCTGGCGAAAACCAAATTGTTTATCACTTAAAATATTATTAGATTCTAAAAATGTCAATAATTTTAATTTCATTATCTTTTCTAAAATTTTGGAAAATGTACAAAGAAGTGAAATCGGCCGATAATTTGAAATATCTTCTTTATTGCCTTTTTTAAAGATAGGTACAACAACAGCAGTTTTCAGACAAGTAGGATAAACCCCTGATATAAAGCTAAGATTAATCAAATAGGTTAATACTGGGGCGATATGTTCACTGACTAATTTAACCAAGGCTGTACTTACTCCATCAATGCCAGGTGATTTATTCATTTTGAGAGAGTTAATAACAGATATTACATCATATTCATTTACTGGGTTGACAAAAAAAGAAGTAGGATATATTTTACGTGTACCGGGTTCTTGAATTTGGAGCAGATTTGATGAGTTTAATTTTACATCCCTTATTATTTGAGAAAAATATTCTCCAAAGCTAGAGGCCAAAATATTAGGATCATTTATTAAATTATTAGACAGAAAGATCTGCAACTTATTATTTTTATTCCTAGAATTTGTTTCCCCAATAAGTTCGCTGGCTAAATCCCATTGTTGCTTACTGTTTCCATTATATTTATAAAAGAGTTCAGAATAATAGCGATCTCGGCTATGTTTAATATCATCTTTTAATTTATTACGAAATTTAATGTAATTTTTACGGAGCCTAAGATTGTTCGGAAATTTCTTTTGTTTATGGAATAAAAGATTCTTTAATTGAACTTGCTTCAATAAACCATAATTTATCCAGGGTTTTAATTTATTTGTTTTACCACTTTTACAATTAGGGATCAATTCCTTAGACGTTTCAATGGCTTTTGTAAATAGCTTAGTGAAAATATCAAAACCTCTATCCGTATCATTAGCAGTATAAACTTCATTCCAACTTATAGCCTTTATTGATCTAGTAAACTTATCACAATTAATTTTTCTATAGCAATAGACCTCATCATGATCATCATTTGATATGAATTTACTGCCCACAATTGAAAGCCGAACCATTGACTGATCTGTTATATTTAAATGTAGTATTTCACTATTTATTTCATATTTGTAAGAATTAAATATTCTAACGAAAACATGATCAAGACATGTGGCAGAATTATTACATATTCTTGTAGGTTCCTCTTTTTGCTTTTTAATCCAAAAGATTCCAAAAGAGTACTATATAAAACAGAATCATTATTACTAACTAAAATATCAATATTAATATCTCCCATTATAATTAAATTTCCTTTAACTAATGACAGTATATCAGCAAACTCATTTGTAAACAAAGAAACAGAAAAATTGATATTACGATAAACAGACAGCAGAGTAAAGGTCAGTTGAGATGTATTTACATTAAGTTGTACACATTGAGCACTGCTCATATCAATTATTTCCTCTTCCACTTTTATATCCTCTTTAGTATAAACAACACCCCCCGCCCTACTGTTGCAATCGCATTGAAAAAAACTATTGTAACCATCTATTTTATAGAACATCTGTTCATCAACATTAATCCATATCTCAGACAAAGCAATAACAGAAGGCAATTCCGGTAAATTATTTGACTCAATAAGAAAAGTATCAAAGTTCGCTCTTAAACTTCTAATATTTTGATGTAATAAAATAAGTTCAGACTTCTTAACTATAAAACCATTTACCATTTATAACTTACAAATAAAAATAAAACCCATTTTGATCTAAAAAATAAAAAATAGACAAAAGCCTTACTAAAACAAAATACAACAAAAGAAAAGAATGCCATACTTAATAATTATAATTTGTTGATATCTTCCATCGTTGACAACACAAGCACCGGATCACCCTCAGCTTTTCTCATGAGAATTCTACCATCTCTCAACCATAAATACTTGTAATTTTTACTTTTCTTCGCCAATCTTGCTGCATTAAATATCATCCGTCTTTCTGCAGATAAGCTCTCATTGATATAGACCGGTATGTCACTTGGAGACGTCAGGTTTAAATGACGAGTGGAGAAATCTCTCTTCACCCTACGCTTACGTAGAAGCTCATCTTTGATATCCCGATGTAAAAATATGACAATAATTGAACCTGGTTCACCACTCTCTCTAGGCTTTAACCTGTAGCAATGGTCAATGTTTTCCTCTTGAATTTTAATATCAAGTGCAACACCCATACTACATACAACCTGCTTCAGATTTTCCATTGGAGCAAGCGGTACACCATTTATCTGAACAGTACTTGATAAGATCCTTTGCTCTAAATCATCACACCTTGCATTGACTAGAATTACCTGTTTTCGCAAAGCCACATTCTCCCTTTGTAAATCTTCAATTTTATCAGTACATACATCAATTTTCTTAGATTGTTCTCCTATTATATTGATATTAACAAAATAACATGAATACAATAGTTAATAACGAAATTGCTAACAAAATAAATTTGTGGCATAGCATTGTATAAAGTATTAACAAAGTCTGCATCTTCTTTGTTGTTGGAAAAATAAACAAATCTCGTAGGTAGCAAGATCGAGTTTATACGAGCAAGATCGAGTAGCAATACTAATTTGTTCAAGCGGAAGTTTGATCTGCTTGGAGAGCGTCGTTTTGGCATGCCAAGAGATGATGGAAAAGCAGGGATTTAAATGAAGCCAGTGAAGAAGAATGACGGATGAAAGGAGGGATTGAGTTCCACACAGTGGTGGAGCGAACGAGAAACGCTGGAATGTCCTAGTTCTGTGGGAAGGAATGTAGAGATCGGAAAGGCGAGATCTTGTTTTGTGGTACTGGACAGAGGGTTTGAATGGGAGGAGACTAAGGATATATGAAGGGTGTTGCTATAGGTGTTGCTATAGAAAAACACTAAGGAAATATTGTCTACGAATGGGAGGGAAGAGCTACTGTAACTCATCATTGTGATGTGACACCCGGGATCGCCTCGGAGTACCAAGAACAAATCTTAAAGCGCAGTTCATTATTCGTTTTAATCGGCCCTCAAGCATTTTCGAGAGGCCCCCGAATACCACACTACAGTAGTCGAAGTGGGGGAAGATGAAGGATGATACGAGCAGTTTACGGGTAGATTGTGTAAGGAGATGCCGAGAACGATGGAATAATTTCAGGGAACTAATTGATCGTCGGGAAATTTGGGTGACATAGGGTTTCCAGGAAAGGTTCTGGTCAATGATAATGCCTAGGTTTTTAACGGAGGTGTTGAAACTGATGGGGTGGTCGTTTAGGATTAATGTTGGAAGGGTGTGGATAGTTTTAAGGAGGGACTTGGAACTTAGAACAATGGCCTGGGTTTTCATTGCGTTCAATTCCAGTTGGTTCAGCTTTGCCCAGGCACTGATCCTATCTAGGTCTTGCTGAATACTGGCGAACGCATATGATAGCGCAGATGGAAGTAAGGATAGATAGATTTAGAAGTCGTCAGCATATAGATGGTAGGAACAGTGGTGAACAGATTTAGGAAGATCATTAATGTTCCAGTTGAAAAGGAGAGGAGAGATGTTTGAGCCCTGTGCCACCACTGAGGATAGAGTGAGGAAAGAGGAAAGGGGTTGGTTGGACATAAAAACCGCTTAGGATCAATCAGAGAGGAAGGATTGGAATCATAGAATAGAGCTGTTGGAAAAGGACAATGACTTTAGTTTGGAGAAAACGATAGAATGGTCCAAGGAATCAAAAGCTTTGGAAAAGTCTAGGAGGATTAGCATGGTTAGTTGTTATTTGTCCATGGCTTTATGTATGTCAGTGGTGATTTTGGTAAAGGCAGATTGAGTGGAAAAAACAGGACGAAAGCCTGATTGAAGCGGATCAAGGAGTTTGGACTTTTCGAGAAAATTTGATATTTGAGACAGGACTATTCTTTCGAGAAGTTTGGAAAGGCTGGAAAGTAAGGAGATTGGCCGATAGTCTTTGGGAGATAATGGAGTAGAGGTTTTATTTATAGGATGGACTACGGCTTTTTTCCAAGAAGTCGGGAATACTGCCTTTTTAGTGAGAAATTATAGATGAAGAATAGGACAGGTAGGATATTGATGAGGCATAGTTTGAGTAGTTTGACGGGTATCTCGTCTAAGCCGGTAGAACTGGAGCGGGATTTGAGAACGGAGGAAATAATGTCCGTAGGTGAAATGTCTACGAAATAAAAGTTTCCGTCAAAAAATACGAGTTAATTTCATCGGGTGAAGCAGGAAAGGCTGTGGAGGGGGCTGGATTGCAGAGGGAGAGCTTTCCGAGGAGTTGCCATTTAGATTTTGGATCGGGAGTTGTGGAAAGGGCTTCGTGGAAATATTTGGATTTTTCTTGTCTGATTGTAGATTGTGTCATGTCGCGAAGAGCCCTGCGACCGCAGTAATCAGTAAGCCTTGTGCGTCTAAAGCGTCTACGGGCAGCATCACGTTTCCTTTGCAGGTCTTTAATTTTTTGACATATCCAAGGAGCAGGATGGTTGAGTGGGTCCTGGGTATCCAGGATGGTTTTATGATCGGCAGTGAGTATGTCGACCATTTAATCGACGGTGGTACAGGAATAAACTAGGTTCCAATTCAGGGTTTCGAGGGAAGGAGATATATTTTCAGGGGTGAGTCCATCTAAGTTGCGAAAACTTATTGATTTCTGGAGTTTGGATATTGTATGAGATTTGGATTAAATCATGAGAGGACAGAAATGGTAATTGTGAGGAAGAAAGGAATCTCTGCGATGAGTCAATGATGAACAAGTCTTTGGATTGGATTGGAGAGTGTGATGGGAAGGAGAGAATTGGACAATGGAGAGGTGTAGAGAGTAAAAAAGGTTTTCAAGGTACAGTTTATCATTGGATTGAATCAGAAGATTGGTATAAAAGTCACCAGAGATTATGATGTGGTTGTAGGGAGGAATATGGTTGTAAAGGACCGACTCAAAGATAGGATCAAAAGGAACTAAAGGAGGGCGATGCACTACAACGTATAGTACAGGATTTGATTTGCATGAAATTTCGACGAAAATGAATTCTATGTGAGAGAAATTGGACGCTGGTGAAGAATCCAGGATAGTAAAGACCTCCACCAGTCTGGTCAATTCGGAGGAAGGAATAGTCAGATAAGAAAACAATGGAGGACGGGATATGGGGTTTTAGCCATGTTTCTGAGATCCCAATGGTGTGGAAAAATTTTGGGTAAAATATTGCTGAAATTCATCAAAGTGAGCGGGCAAGGATTGGGAGTTAATGGGACAGGAGGTTAGGACATTAGACATGATGGGGAAGCAGATCAGAAGCTCTCAGTATTTGCTAAATATAATATATAATTAAAGAACAGACAAATAAAAGAAGATAAAAGATAAAATGGAAAATGTAAATTAATTTTATGTGAGAAAGAAAAATTAATTTTATGATATATTTCTTTGTAATATATCATAAAATTAAAAGTGCTAAAGAACACTTAAGTTTGTCGGAGTGAATCAAAATGAATGAAAAAACGTTGTGAGAGCCATGATTATTCTCGAAGGCATACCGGTCTTCAGCAGTCAGTCGAATACATATAGGTCATGAGCTTGATCGATGAAGACCACTACCAAGTGGTCACCAGCACCAGTCCATCTTCTTTTCTGCATCGCTCTCTACTACCAGAGAACCAGACATATTTTATTTTCCGCTGCCCTTTTCTGGAGTGCCAGCCAGTAGAGGTGCCTGTTAGTTCCTCGCTTAGATAGATGCGGTGGCAATCATTTTCCTGCCAACCTATATCTCGCGTGGAGAAATCTCGCTTTACTTTTCTCTTTTGGATCAGGTCATCCCTCACTGATTGCCTTGTGAAGCGTGCGATGATTGGTGGGGGTCGGGGGAAACTTATTACTTAGCTATCTGCTAAGAAGTTAGAAATTTGTGAAAATGTATTGAGTTTTTATCATCCATCTAGTCCAGACTTCACATCATCGGATTATTAATTGTTTCGATCCATGGCTCATTTTCTTCAAGGGAAAAAATTTAATTATTTTGCGGAAGTTGAAATTACGATCAAAGAGTTCTTCTTCAACAGGTATCCCAAGGAATGTTATCAGCATGGGGTCGAGCAATTATTAGCAGATGGCTAATGACGGTAGATAACAATGGACAATACGTTGAGTATTAATTATATTTTACATCAAAGAAATAATAATTATAAAAATATTAGGCGCAACAAATCGTCACCGAGTCTAGGCCGCCTCCACAATTCTCCTCCAATCAGCTCTATTCTGCGGATCATCCCTCCAGCTCCTAGCATTAAGAAAGGCACGTGCAACCTCCGCTAGATCTCCCATCCACCTCACGTTTGGTCTCCCTCCTCTCCGAGGACAATCTCCATCCGTTGTGTCCTCCGTTCGGGCCACGTGATCTGCCCATCGTAGTCGGCCAAGTTTGATTGTCCTGACAACGTCTGAGGTCTTATAGAGGTCGTATATCTCCCTGCTGTATCGCAGTCCCTATATTCTGCCCACTTTTATTGGTCCAAAAATCTTCCTTTTTTCACGTTGGGAAAAGTGTATTGAAAGTGAAGGATCCTATTTTGATCAATAAAAGTATTGTTCAATATTTTTTTTTGTTGTCCCTATATTCTGCCCACTTTTATTGGTCCAAAAATCTTCCTCAGGATTGACCTCTCGAAAATTAAGAGCCTTTTCTCGTCTGCCTTTGTTAGAGTCCAGGCCTCCGAGCCATATGTGAGTACCGGTTGAATCAGGGTTTTGTAGATCAGCAGCTTTGTCTGCCTAGGGGGGACCTACTAGTTACTTGCTTTCTTAGGCTATAATAGCACCTATTAGCAAAATTAATTCTTCTCTTATCTCCTGAGATATGCCATTTTGTGGATTAATTTCTGTCCCTAAATAGACGAAGCTGTCAACGCAATCGAATCGATACAGACCAACTTCGAAGTAATCCTCTTTTTCATCTAGAGAATAGGGTTCCTCCTATTCGCATATACTTGGTCTTCTGTATGTTGACATTAACCCCAAGTTTCTTAGCTGCCTCTTCCAGTGCTAAGAAAGCATCTCTCAGCGCCCTTTTAGATCTTGCCATGATGTCAAAGTCATCGGCAGATCCTAGGATTTGGACTAGTCTGTTAAACAGGGCTCCATCTACCTGGATTCCAGAATTTCTTATGGCCTATTCTGCTCCAATGTTGAAAAGTAGGCAGGAGAGGGCATCACCTTGTCTCACTCGAATTCTTGTGAAAGATCTGATTCGACTTTTACAAGACATTGTGATCCTTACATTGTCATTTTCACAAGTCGATTAATCTTATGGGGTATATTCAGATCTTTTAGGGCTCGATATAATTCATTGCGGTCCATGCTATCGTAGGCTGTTTTAAAGTCTACAAATAGGTGGTGTGTGACCACCTTGTACTCTTTACATCCCTCCAGAATTATCCTTCGTGAGAATATCTGGTCCACCGTAGACTGCCCTTTTCTAAAACCTGCTTGATAATTCCCAGCTCTTTCTCTGCATGTAGTGAGAGCCTTGCAAATAAAATGTTCGAAAGGACTTTATATGCGCAAGACAGCAGGGTGATTCCCTGGTAGTTCTCACATTCTGCCTTATCTCCCTTTTTATGGATCGGACAGATGACTCCCAAAGAAATAATAACAAAACAACTATTTGGTTAAAAAACGGTCATTTTTTTATACACCCTATTATTCATAGTATGAAATCCAATATCAAATTGGCGCTTATTCCTAATCAAAGCAGCAGAAACGAAATAGAATTCCGTAATAGAACTTTTCAACAAATTAGATACAGGGTTTACTTCATTTTTTGGCTAAATCTGGAATATAAATTAATATATTATAATATATTATATTATAATATATTATAGTATGAGCGTTCTTTATAACTTTGTATTTGCTATGATAGCGACACAGCCTACTTGATATCACAGCTCGTAAGTCTTTCAAATATTATAATTAAAGACATACGAGAGGCTACAGTTTTAATGAACGATTATAAATTGTTTAAATTACCTAAATTATATACCTGCACAGTTAATTAATAAGTTAATCGAAATCAATAGTTACCTCTAAAAAAAAGGATTAATATTGTCCGTTTAATATTAAAATATAAATAAATTTTTATTCTGAACACTTTTTTTTTTTTTTATTTCTCAACCCCTTTGGTTGTTATTAATATTTGAAAAATAACATATTAATATTACTAATGATAAATTGCATCTCTTTTACTGCACCAGGTGCATTTTAAGAGAGGATTGTCTGAAGGATTTTCTGAACATTAATTAAATGGAAGGAGTAGGGGATCTAGTGATCTCTGAACATTTCAATTGGTTATTTTATTTATATTTACTGGTTTATATGCAACAGAGAAATTCAATTTTCAGAAATTAATTTTGACCAATCCTAAATCAATTTGGACGTTTTATTAATCATAATTATTATTTTTGTAGGATTCTATTATATGCAATAATTTAATAATACTTGATGTTATTTTTTTTAAAGAATTGATAGAAAAGAATCAGATCTCGAAGTGAAGTTTACAGAAAGTGTCAAGACAGGAACTACAACTTTAAAAAATGAACCTTTCACATTCCCTCTCCCGTCGTCTTCCACTTCAGCTCCATCGACCCCTAAGTAAGTAACAAATAAATAAATAAATAACAAATAAATAACAAATAAATCATTAAATATATGTGTATATATCATTTATATATTAATTAATTAATATATATTTTTCATATGATGAAAATATAAAGATTTGGCGCTATATCCCTTTTTACAGAGCCTTCATATGCTTTCGCCGGTCTAGCTTGATACTTTTGAGAAGCTTTACATTTCAGATTTGAGAGGCTAAAAAAATGAAATATAATAATGTTTTTCATATTATCTGAGCACCTTTTACTCCAAGAGAGGCTCCGAAAGCTCCCAAGTTCTATTTACATATGTAATCCCAAGTTCTATTTATATATGTACTTCATTTTGGCATGAATTACAATCGAAAGATTAATTGATGAACAGGGAATTTCCATCATATTAATTATAATTATATTTAGTTTAGTAACATTAATATATTACCTATGAGTAATAAATAATATATATTTGTCATTTAATTCATCAATTAAATGATCATTTAATTATTTTAGCTATTCAACAATTATTATTACTATAATTTACATTTCATTACATTACATTACCTTTAATTGTTATCGTAGATATTATATAAATTAATCCTAAAAGCTTTAAGTTAAGTAAACTATAATATATAATTATATAAATAGAACTAAATATAGTAAACTATATTTATATAATTATATAAATAGAACTTCTTCCTTTATATATTCTTAATGTAAATATTATGAACATTAGTGACATGCGGGACAGGTGTGACGCTGAATCTGAGTCATTTAGAAATTGTTATCGATCATTGTTGGACTTTTGCCTAAAGATATATAACGTCGAAGGTTGTGTGGTAACAATACTAATCAGAAAAAAATTGATATTTGGATATTTGCTCATGATACAATGGATATTAGGGATCATAGGTTAGATCAAAAATGTCACTTGAACGGTTTTGATAAAATATTAGTCATCGTCAACAACATCCACTTGCACAATCAGCCCAAAATTTAATGATGGGTGACAAAGTTCCTTGAGAAAAAAAATCTTTTTCTCAGAAATAGTATTTCATATCTTACTGAGGATGGTATTACTAATGGAAAAGGTAAGCAACGAGTAAAACCTAACTCCCATGGAAAATAAAACGCAAATGAAATGTATAGCAATGTCTTTCCTGTAATTTGTGTTCCATTTAAAATAATCACAATCAACAGCTATACAAAGTAATAATAGCGTTGGAAAGAAAAGCGAACAAGTTGGTTCCATACCGATGCAACCAATCGGCATCTATGTCGTATAACGGAATACTCATCTATGTCCTCGAAACAGCACCAACACTGAAAATAAAGGGCAAACTAAACAATTTTACAGCTCAGAAATATTAAAGATATTCCTATTTTATTATTTCTGGATTTTTTTTTCCTTTTTTGTTTAGCAGATCGGCCTGGTGGGCCTTTACATGGTTGTTAAAATATTGATTATTTATTGTTGAAAGCAATTGATTTTGGGGGGTATAGTCCATACAATAGACACCCCTAACTAAATACATCTTTATAACTATTGTTTAAATATAAATAACAGTGAATTATGTCATATATAAACAATAAAAAAAAATCATCTAATCATAAAATCATCATAAAATAGCTGTTAAATAAATTTAAAGTAGTAATGTCAATAGAAATATATAATTAGTCTTCGAGATGATGCCTGCTTTCCTACGTTGTAATTTATTGCTCCTTTAACAGTTGGGTATGAAATTTTCTGATTTTTTTTTTTATGTGGGGGTCTGTTTCTGATGAACTAGGGGACATCCACTGTGATTCTTAGGACCTTGTTTTGAAAAGTTTGCAATCTTTTTCTGGAATTTATTTTTTATTAAAGACCCAAGGCACATAACATTCTCAAGGCACATAACACGCATTTTCACTTTTATTGCCACATATAATACTATTCATAATACTCTTATGTTTGGTGCTATATTTATTTGAAGATGATTACCGGCATTCACCGATATTACTGTAGATATTTTTGTAGTTACTATATCTTCACCAGATAATACTAAATCTTCAGCATACTCAAGCACCGCCATTTTCCGTTAAAACTTCTCATTTTTTTTTAAACTAGAGAACATCTTCAACAGAAGATTTACTTGAAGAAAATCATATTCGGGAGTGGGCGAAGTTTCTGTAAAGGAAATACCTAAGAAAATTTATCCTTCAGAACTTACTTTAGGCATATCTGTAGTCAGATACTTTTTCAGTATCTTTTAAAAATATAGTAAAAGAAATTTCGTGGGAAAAAAATTAAAAGTTGGGTAACTGTTTTTTTTCTGGATGAATACCAAAACCTCATTTATTTAGATTGTATATGTTTATAAGAGATTTTAAACTGACACTAGAAAGGGTTGAAAGTGGAGTAAAATATTTTTTTATCGAAAAAAAAATTTGAAATTTGTTATTAGCAGATAACAGTAGAAAGATTCCATTAATAAGAATTTTCATTGCAAATCGAAAATTTTTAATTTTTGCATGAAATGTTTGCCTTCAAATTTTATTCCGAAATAGTACAGAATTCATCGGTACCACAAATCTTAAATAGTTTTATTTTATTTTGAATCTTATAAGTTACCTGAAATGGTACAAAAATGCATATATACGGTATATAAATATTTTTATTTAATAACTTACTGTATATTTAAACTCATTCCATGCAGTTGGTAATATACGTTTTTTAATCATTTAAAAAATAACAATGCAATTAGTATGTAAGGACATTTAATTACGAATTGGGTGATTTCCACAGTAAATATGTTTTTTATTAAAAATGAACAATGTGAAGAAAAAAAAAGTTCACTCCTAGGGACTGTGTTCGAAAAAAATCTTCGTCTCGAATGGATTAATTTACTACATAAAGTACTTCAAGATCATATTTTTTTTCAAATTAAACTTTTTAACACTTATGTGTTTATAAGAATAATCGAGGTTATATTCTATGTTAGCTCAATAATATTTCTTATATTAATAGTGTATTTACCACCTGCATTTATTACACATACAATTCCTAAATTTATTAAGTAATAAAATACTTTACCTTATAATTATAAAAACTAAAATTAATAGTTTCTATGGTATACAACAAAGTTTTCCTTGAATGACTCTACTTCTGATAACTTTTACAAGGGGCATATTTTTTTAAAGAAATGGAAAAGAATTTGCTAATCGGTACTTACAAATAAATATATTAAAAATGCGGGTGATGAAGTAAACACAATTCGAGAATGATAAATAAATATGATATGAATGGAATTTTGATTCGTAAACAATTCCCTTTGTTTTCGAAAACATTGCATCATAAGAGAATGAGTTTCAACGTATGTAATTGGTTATTGCTTCTTTTAACGAATTATTTTGCAATCAATAACTGTGACCATTGTTTGAATTTCAATTCGTTCATACTTAGTATATAATGTGCATAGCAAAAAAAAAAAAAATTATAGTGTTGGAAAGTTTCATGATGAAAATATTAATTTAAGTTTTGTATTAGAAGTGAAATAAATGATCCCTAAGCAATTCTCTAAATTAATTCAATTAATCTACTTAAAAACTTCTTGAATGTTCTCTAAGAGTGACAAGTATCTTAAATTTCTGTTTCAAAGACTAAATATGCAGGTCTCCAAATCTTACACAGCCAACCCAAGACTGTTAACATAATAAATAGAGAGCCATCTCTGTCGGCCTCAAACTCATGACCTTCAGAACAGTTACCAAAACTTAGCTACCCCTGTATAATGAAAATAAATGGATTATAGTAAACAAAAAAAAAATCGGGTTGGTTGAAGTACACACGATAATACACGACTATAAATGCACATAACCTAAGATTAAAATTTACCCAATGATAATATTAAATACCATAATGTCAAATTATAAAAATATACTCGTTGAATAAAATGACGTCACGAAAAAAATATAACTGCTGATAATTAATATTAAATTAATCTTTAAGATTAAATTAAATTAAATTAATCTTTAAGATTACGTATTCCATATCTTTCGAATTTAATAGAAACGGAAATGAGTAATTTGCTTATCGTTCGGCAAAATAGATTTAATTGGACAAAACTGCTATTTCCTGCAGATCTTTTCACAATGTTAAAAATACATTATTTTTTTAAATTAATAAATGATCTTGTAACATACCCCTTCGGTATATCTGCCGTTATAATTTATTATTTAAGTTGGGATAAGTATGTGTGGATCACCCGAGTTAAATTTATAGATATTTGAAATTTCAAAGTATTGAATGTAGATAAATTACGGTTGAATTTGTTTAGCTTATTTCAATAGATTAATTAAATTTAAATCAAAGTCGTACGAATATAATGGGTTGTTAAAGGTAGAATCAATATACTGTCGGTTATTACAAGGTTTATTAGTACCTTTTTATTAAACAAATAATGAAAAATTTCAGTACATACATATAATTAATTAAATATGTGCAAACATTATATTTTACCTCCAATCATTACCATCTTCAGAGGCGCAACCACCCAGTTATAGAGTCAGGGCCTCCTCCTGACAGTAAAATACTGTAATCGGAATACACAATGTACTCTGTCTCTCCTAATAAAAAACACACACCACATCTAAACTAAATATATGGATGGAAGAAGTTGACTTAGCTACAGCTATAGCTATATGTTTATTCATTATTATATAACGGTCATAATATAAATTTATAAACAGTTCATTACCTGGTGCAGAATAAGATATAATAAAGCTATACCAGACTTAAGAAGAATATCAAAAATAAATAAGTGGATGAAAAATCGTAAAAATTTTGAAGTATTAAGCTTGGTATACAAAAAACATAAATAACACTTGCAATTAGGAGAAAAGATTAGTTTTCTAGAATCCGACATACCCATCATCCCATTTCATATCTTAAAAAATAGTTCATTGCTAATATTTATTGTAATATAAACACAAGCACAATGTTGCGGTCTGAAATTTTGCACTAGGTCACAAATAAAATGTTTAAAACTAAATAATTGTATAATACTTATAGAAAAGTAAGAACCAAAACTTATGTTTTAAATATTTACTTGAGCTTTTAAGTCCTAAACGTAGGCCTGAATTTAATTTCTATATACCTTGTTTGCATTGACAAATTAATGTTGATAATAATATTTAAAAGTAATAATGAAAATAACAATATCAATGCAATTATTCATAAATTGATTAATCGAGCTATATTAACAAGGAGAATAATCGTTGTAAATAGCTTATTAAATTGACGCTTTAAGGAATTTAAACTAGATTAAAAATGTAGAAAATTATTGGGATTCCAAGAACTCATTTTCATAATGAGAAATGATATTACTTCATCATTATTCGCATGTAGCATAAAATTTGCAGATCGAGACATATTTGTAATTTTTGCAATATCATTTCAGGAATTAAAAAAATAATACTTTAAATGATTAATATCCTTGACGTACAAATCTTTTAATATAAGATTTTAATAGATCGTTTAACAGGTTTAAATCCAACACAAACCATTATGTTTTAGCATTCTTTTAAATATTTTGTGTAGCTGAAATATATTGCTGAATTTAATAAATGCGTAACTCATTAGATTGTGTTATTTGAGTTCCAAATCAATAAATAATAGAAATTAAAAAAAAACTAAACTGAATTTTCCATAAGAGAAACTAAAAGAAAAAAAAACTAAGTTTGAATTTTCTATTAAATAGATATTTTGTATATAAAAACATACATCTTTTGGCTTGTCTCAGCATGATTTAACTTTAAAGTAATTTTACTATTATTATTTGTATTACTATTAGAGTTAAATGGAAAATAGGATTTGAAAGGATTTATTCCAATTTACCCACTATACGTTCTAAGAGAGCAATGAAGAGCAGGAACGTTCTTTTATTTTTTTTACATTTCCCGTTTCAGGCTACTTTAACATTTACCTCACAAATGTTCCAATGCACAAATGCTCTAAGCTCCCAATTAATTACAAAATACTCATAACATAACATTACTATTAGAAGATCTACTTGAACTAAGTAGACCTTCAGGCCTCTACTAAACCATTGATCACTTCTTATGTCCAATCCTTACAACCCAAAACCTTTCGTAAAATTCTCAACGCTCCATGCTTTGTTACGAATGTCATCCATAGAGACCTGTATGTTCCCTTTGTTTCAAATTTGGCCCAAACCCGATGTCAATCTTTTCATTGCTAACCACTCCCACTCAAACCCACTTGTTTCAAACCTAGCTTCCTCTCCCATTCCTAATAATCCTCCGCGGCTTTTGAAAAGAAAATGGCCTCGTGACCTTCAAACTTGAAAACTGTGGCATGATTACTACCATTGGGTAGTTTCTCTACTTGATTTTATTAACATGGCATTATACATCATTCATAATGCTTACTTATATAGTGTTACGGGTGCCGGAAGGAAGACGGAAGCAAGAGGATTAGCGGCTTAAATCCGTCGGCGGGAGAAGTTAAAATAGGATTAGGACAGTTCTAGATCGTCTCCTTTTGTCGGCAAAGGATTAAGAAGATTCCGGAATTGTCTGGCCCCTTCGTGTTCTAGAATGTTCGGCCTTGCCTCTTTAAATACTTCCCTCACCTCGAGGCAGTCAGTCTTAGTCTGAGAGTAGACCAGTGAAGATCTGTGATAAGTGTAATAGGTGAGTGACAGTGTGATAAACTAGTCAGTGTTGAACCGGCCAGTGTAATAAGTGTATCAGTGAACTGTAACAGTCTCGCGAGTGTAATAAACTGTTTCTGTTTGTTACTGTGTGTCAGTTTGTGATACTTGAAGAATCTTACGGTCGGTGGACTAGTGAACTGTAAGTGTTAATTATTAGTTATAAATTGTAGTCATAGAAACTATTGTAACTAGTTAAGCTATCTAGAATTAGTAATATCTAATATTATTGTAATAATTAAATAGGAGTTAGGCCTAGATTATAATATTTAGAATATTGTCATTATAAATTTATATTAGTTTAATAATTTAATTGTTAATAGTTTAATTGTATCCTTCTTTATCACTTGCGTTAATAAATATTAGTATCTTTAATTAAGGAATTGTTTAATTCATTTTAATACCCAGTAGCCCGTAACAATATCATAATATATATATATATATATATATATATATATATATAAAAAAATTTAAAAAAAGAGATGTTAGCATTACCAAACTATTAGTAGGGGAGACCGGGGTTAGTTGGCATAAGAGGTGTGTTGGCACACTGCTTTTATTTCCAGCCACTCAGGATCTGTGCTGTCATCTTGTGAGTAGGAAGTGTACGTAAAGGTGCACCATCCATTGTAAATTCAGTCTAAATGGAAGCGTCAAGAAGGAAGGACGCCTGTTTAATCGTTTTTCTGACCGGTAAGTAAATTTTATTATTGAAACTTTTTTTGGTGTGGTGATCTCGTAAATGGAATTGAGGCCCTGCTGATGGCGGTTTTTGAAAGAGTGATTAACTGTGGTTGCATGGATGTATCATAATCTTTTGTTCCGAATGTTTGGAATTGTGTATTATCCATCTTGTTTTGGATATCCCTGTGGGGCTAGTTGGCATAGTTAGGTATGGGGTCAGTTGGCATAGCTATGCCAACTCGCCCCACACCTATAGCCAGACAAGGTGATATCACGGAAAGGGTTTAAGCAAATTGGACAGCTAACCTCTGCCGAAAGAGGTACTCTTGTAACTTTGGCTATTTGCGTCTCAGCTGGAGGAAGTGCTATTCTTCCATTTTTCATTTTTCCACGAGTCAAGTTCAAGGAACATTTCGTGCGATCCGGGCCAGAGGGCTCCAACGGTGATGCCAACAAGTCAGGTTGGATGGTTGAACACAATTTTCTGAAGTTTTGCCAACCCTTTATCGCCAGAAAAATTCGATTTTAGGTTTCTTCTTAGGATTCTCATGACGGCATGTCAGACATGTGACAAAGTGACAGACAAAGTGACAACAGCTTGACCTTCCTTAGTGATTGTTCAGAGGCTGAAGAACCTCTCCATGGCAAAGAGCTTTCACCCTCAGCCTCCTGCCAAGACGAAGGTGAGGTTCCCCATTCAAAAGTTCCCACAAACTCTGGAGAATTTCAAAAAAAATGCCAACATGTCTCATCGAGCAAAACCAACGACTAATCTCCCACAGCCTCGAGAGCCTCTTGATCACCCTGAATTCCATGTAAATGACTTTGTTTTGGTGAAGTACCTCGCCCGACTGTACCCTGGGAAGATTGTCGAAACCGATGGCAACCAGATTCGTGTGTCTACGATGGGGGAAAACTGGAGATGACAGACGAGGATGATTCAATTAATTATGACCAAAGTGAAATTGTGCGAAAATTGAACCCACCGGTACAAATAAACGGAATAAATTTGATAAAATCCTACATTTGTGTTTAATTTAAAGCATTGAGCTAATTGTTTTGAATGATTACAGGTAGCTATAATAATTAATAAGCAGAATTGGTTTTTTGATTTTGGTTTTCTTAGAATTCATTGTTTGTTCCTACATTAAAACATAATTTATTTTACGTTCAAGTATTATTTTGTAAGAGGATTTTTTGTTTGTTTGTTTGAAGAATTTATTCTTTGAAAAGGAAGTTATGTCAATTTTTTATTAAATAAAATGTTTTTCCTCGAAAATTGCTGTTTTTTGCTTTAGTATCCTTATCCATATCATATTATGCCAACTGACCCCTAGGGGTGTGCCAACTAACCCCGCAACCGGGGATAGTTGGCATAGATACCAGCTTTTAGGAAAAGTGCTTTTTGGGTTACTTAAACATAGATTTAACGAATGGGCCCTACGTGATTTTGTAGTCTTAAAGTTAAGCTTTGAGGTGCATTCACCAGAATCTCTCCAAGTGTTTCACAAAAAAATAGAAAAATCGAAAACCAAAATCTATGCCAACTAGCCCCGGTCTCCCCTAATACTTTCCAATATGTATAAGGAAAATGTAGATCTAAAGGGAAAACCGGCTATCAGACTGTGTGCAAATCCTGTTCGTGGTAAATTCCAATTATTCTAAAATATTTTCTGTTATTTTCATGGTATAATTTACTGAGAAATCTGATGTTATATGGATTATCCAAAAAGATTATTATTTCAATTACGATAATGCTAAGTTAAATTTCTTTATAATAATATGTTTAACATTATTTTAAGAGAAAGAAAATGGTCTGGGTGGAGGTAAAAAAAATTCACTTAAAAAGGGAGAACTGTTTGAAATTGTAATTGGAAAGACAGCGTTTCGTCCCGCATTGCAGGTCTTCTTCAGGACTAAATAAACAAAACACAGACAAATTAAAATTATACATTATAATTTATTGTATTTTATTTTTTTATTAATTTTTATAATTTTAAATATTTTTATTTTGAAGAGAAAAGATATTTCGAACCCGGGTTCGAATCCCGGCCCTGGACACATCTTTTCTCTTCAAAATAAAAATATTTAACATTATACATGCTAAATATTAAAAATACATACAGACATTAGGGTATCTGAATGATAAAACATGAAGATGGGGAAACACTTATACATAAATATACCAATTATGAGGAATAATTATGGAGTATTAATACTCTATTAATTAATATAATATCAACATACTATAATTATTACCTTTGCTTTGTATATTTATCAAAGGGTCCCCCAATCTTTATCTTAATCAGATGCTATGATACCTATATGCATGTAATGGATGTTCACCATGTGTAACTTATAATTTTTCTGTATTTCGTATAGCATGTATGTATTTAGCCCTGAAGAAGGCCTACAATGTGGGTCGAAACGTTGGCGTTCCAATTCCAATTGCAAACAGTTTTCTCTACTTAAGAGATTTTTTTTACCTCCACCCGTTCCACTTTCTTCCTCACTTACATAAAGTCAACTAATATTATTCAAGATACTTTGTTTTTATTTTGGAAAGTTTACAAAATTTAAAAAAAAACTTTTGGACATGGTGTATGGAAAATTCAGTCTTTGTTTTCATGACTGATTATTTTTTTTTTTGTTATATTACGGTTGCTTCAATAAGCACCGTATTACAGTAAAAATAATAATAAATGTAGACTTTGTTCCTCTTTACATAAAAGGAAACATAAGAAAGCTTAACATTCAGTTTTTAAAATTTTTTTGTTGTTAATAATATGATGTTTATTTCTTAAAATGTTTAGCTTCAATCATAAATTAATTTATTGTCACACTGTGAATTTACATTATGTCGGATAGATTAACTACATTTTTCTACGTAATTTTTCTTAACAACGGGATCAACACCCAGATCCAAAACAACTCTGACATCATGTGTCGAAACCCCAATCACTGGAATTAATTCTGTTGACTAATTATATATATATTTGATTATAAAGATCAAGGTACAACAGAGATAACTCAAGCTGAACTCTGTTTACAAGCTATAGCTAATCAGTTGATCTTATAATTCCATCCCCACTGAGTGTTATCTCTCTTCCTCTCTCATGCATATCAACGGATATATCGATAAACATGTTACTTTCCTATTGGCCATCTCATTTAAAGATCATATAAAACCGCTAATAGCAAACTAGAATAATTATTTTAGCAAAAAAACATTTGAAGATATCAGTATTACATAGGGATGGGTGAATTCATAATTACAAGCCTAAATATGAATACATATATTAAAAATGCATTTTATACGAATATGAATATAGTAATCAAACAAATAGGTTCGTGAATCCATTTATCAAATATATCTTTTGGTTTCAATGGTGTCATCAAATTCTTTACCACTAAACACGCTACTGAGACTGAAAATGCCCTTCTGTCAGGGCATATAAAACAGAAGAAATATTTGATTGAAAGGAATCAAAATATTGCCGTGGCAATTGCGGAGAGTATTTAAATATTGGGTTGTAACATATGAAATGTCAGTGAAGGTGTAAATTTAAATTATTAGCAAAAAAAAAATACTAAACAATACTTTTATTGATCAAAATAGGATCCTTCACTTTTAATACACTTCTCCCAACGTGAAACAAGCATTTCTAAACCCGCTCTGTTAAAATTAGGTGTCAAGGAAGAAGCGAAGTCTTGGAAGGCCGATTTCAGGGACATTTCGTTGTCAATTTTTTATTTCTCAAAAAACTACCAAAACAACGGAAAATGGTGGGTATTTAAGTGGGTGAGGAAGGACCTCAATATCAGCTCCTGAAAAAATTAAAAATCGGGTGAGCAGCTAGGCCTCGATTAATTCATGTGGTACCGATATTTCCAGCTTTTTCGTCTTACCAAGCTCCTTAAGGTTCCTGGAAACAGTCATGGCACTTGCTCCAAGTTGTGAACCTAATTCACGAGTGGTTTGGGAAGGACCCGCTTCGACCAGCTCTTTCAACTTTTCGTTGTCCAACTTAGTCTTTGGCACGTTTTTTGTTGGTAAGGTCATAATCCCCTGACCGCAATTTTTCAAACCAACGGAAGATTGTTCTTTCGCACACTGTATTTTCACCGTAAACAATATTAATATTTCGGAACGCCTCCATGACGGTATGGCCAAGTTTAAATTCGTAGAGAAAAATTATACGAATTTCCGCGGAAGACATAATTTTATTCTTATTTAAATTTAAAACGTTGCTTCACTTTCAAAAGGAAACGACTGATTATGAAAAGGGATTAATTGATCTTTCAAACTGTATACATAGCATAATTGTTTGTGTAAAAATAATCTAATCACTTAATGAAAAAAACTGTAAATAATTTTCATTTACATATAGACATTTCATCTATTACGGCCCAATAGGATCGTGTTGACAGGTGTAAATCATATTCTTATACACATTTATTAACCCAAAAATGTTCGTACACTGCGAATTCGAATACAGTAGGCTCCTTATTTTCACATAACTCAAGGTTATAAAATTCTATCAATAGCACAGAATGAAATTTATTCTGATTCGGGATTAGATATTTAACTTGTACTGCTATAATCCATGAAGGGTTTTTGGATTCCGTACTTAATGAGGATTGTACTGTTTCTAACCTAACGGTTGAGCTGGGATGTTACCATTACTTGTTATATTTTCCAACTACTTATGGATATGCAACTTGTTGAAGTTGGTAGCTTAAAAGTGAATAAACAAATTATCTACCAGACCTTTAGGTTAGTATACAAAAACCTTACCCACTGAAATCTGCCCTTTTAATCGGATATTCACATAAAATAGAAATCAAATAAATCTGGTTCATGCAAACAAAATGATAATAAAAACATAAAAATATTAAGAGGATAGGTACATAAACTTACAGAATGCCTCATGTGGGTTGACTGAGCTTAGAATCTAGCAAATCTGTACTATAACTAGGTACACAGATTTTTTTTTATTTTGCTTTAATATGTTATAATAACTAAAAATTATTATGGGCCTTCTTAGATAATTTTATATTCCCTGCAATGTAAAAAAACATTAGGAAATAAAAATTAGGAACATCTCCAGATTTTATCATGCTGACAAAATGCGGGCAACATTTAATTTAGTTTAAAAATCAAGCAGCTCCCAGAAAACGTACAACCTCTATTGAAACGACCTGAGATACAAAAAAACATGTTTAACAGTGCCGCGTCTTTCGAAATACAATATTTTTTTATAAAATATTTTTTATAAATGTTAGAAATGTCAAAATAAGTATAGTATTTTTTAAACTGATATTTCGAATTTCAGTGAAAACCCTTTATCTTTAGTTTTGGAAGGTTGAACTTCTGGCATTTTAATTAATTAAGCTTTATGACACAGATAAATGGACCTAAGTCCGCAATATTAACAGATTCAACTACCATCCTTAAGCCTATTTTAAGGCAGATATTATTGATATAAATAAATTAAGCGTTCAGGATCAAAAGCAGATAATTCCGAGATTTAAAGAATTGACTTTCTACATTTTTTGCTAGCGATTTTATCTAAAAAGATACTTTGCTGACTTATTTCTCATTTTTCTATTCCGGCTCTGAACCTGAAGTTTCAGGAGTATAAAGCATTGCTTGCTACTAGCTAAAAATGTGAAATGTAAACTTTTGAAATTTGAAGTAATACGCTATTGATCCTGAACTCTTCAAATAAAAATTTCACGTCGTCATTTCACTGATTAGAGCAGAAATAAAACAACACTCATATAAGTACTGTTTTGGTCTGATATATCAGGAAGTGAAATTTTGCAACTTCCATTGCCGAAGAAGGTAATGATCCAAAAGATACTAAAGTGAATGAAGATTGGTTCAGCGACATCAAGCGGAAACTTCTGAAGGAATGGGTTAAGTAAATGGATAGAGGTGAAATAGCCAAGCTAAAGCTAAGTAAACTTCAACCTCAGCTTCAGTAATGGAAAATAGGCAATAGAAAATCAATCTAGGCCACGAAAGAGAGCCACCCATACAATAAAGGCTTCGTCCACGAGCAAGAGGAAACAGTGAAATTAGACTATTACAATTCGGAATCCAGGAGAAGATGGTGGAAATACTGCTTAAAGGTCGAGGAGATTACGATGAAAAAAGAAAGAAAAATCATTTTATTTTTTAGTGAAATAAAATTGAATGCTCATATTACCAAAAAAATGTTAGAGAAGAATTGGTCGACTGTATCTTCTAATTTAAGGAAGAAATAGTTGGGGGTGCAGTCAAAGAAAACACCAAATAAGAAAAACTTATTTATTATGTGCCGACGTTTCGGCCTACAATGTAGGCCATCTTCAGGGCTAAGAGAGAGAAACAAACAAAAATATATAAAAACGTAGCAGTAACAAGAATATATAAAAAGTGGTACAGGAGTGAAAAAATAAAAGTAGTGACTAGATATGATGAAATAGTGAAAAGATAAAATAGTGAATAGATAAAAATAGTGACTAGATATGATGAAATGGTGAATATATATATGATAAATAAGAAAGAATATAAGACTGGTTACAGAATATAAGAAAGAATAAAGAATAAAAAAGAAAGAATATAAGACTGGTTACAGAATATAATAAACTTAAAAAGTGATAGATAAAAATAAAATTGTAGATGATGAAAAGAAATAATAATGGTGACAGATATAAAAAACAAGAATACGAATATAAAATATAAAAAATACAATATAAAAATACAAGTCAAGAAAGAATAAAATGTAAACAATAATATAAAGGGAAAGAAAAATGAGGAGGTAAACGGAAAGATACAAAAAGAGAAGATTAAAATTATAGGAAAAGGGGGGGTTACATAGGTATGAGGGGTTACATAGGTAAAGTGTAATAATATAAGCATATATAGAAATAAAAGCTTGATAAATTTCAAAAATGAAACATTGAACATAGTGGTATTTATAACTATGCACTATGAGGAATGAAAAGAAAAAGAAAATATAAGTAAGGGAAGTTAATATGTAACTGTATACAGTAGGAAGCAGTGGCATTAATGCAAAATAAGATGTGAATATAACATAAACATGTAGAAAATAGGTAAAGAAATACAGAGGATGAAAACCTCCACCTCACTCCACTCACTCCACCACTCCACCTCATCTCCAAATTCAATTCACTTTACCACAAATCCCTTACCTCCAAAATCTACCCAAAAGGAGATGATAACTGGGTACTTAACATTTCTTCCACCAACATCCCCACCCATGTCAACAACATTCTTTCCCTAGGACCTAACTTTTCTGCACCCTCCTCCTCCTTCAAAAAAATTATACCTGACCTATTGACCGACTTAGAATATATCCATAATGACCCCCTCCTCAACCATTCACATGTTCAACCTGATCTTTCACGCGTCTCTGTAGCTAATATCATTTCCAACTTCCTTCAGCACCCCCATTCCACCCCTTCTAATTTCTCCCCGCAATTTTTCAAAGACCTTGCGTCCACACGCTCTTTTCTTCAATCGCATGACGACTTAATTGTCACCAAAGCTGACAAAGGTAACTCTACTGTTATCATGGACCTTTCGGATTATAACCTCAAAATTAATTCCCTCCTTTCTGATACGTCCACCTACCAACCCATACCACGTGATCCTACTACATCTCTCCAAAAACAATTCAACCTCCACCTAAAAAGCCTTGTCAATTCTAAATTAATTACTTATCCTGTTTACAGAAACCTCATTTCCTATAATTCCTTAGCCCCCCGTTTTTATGGTCTTCCCAAAATCCACAAACCCAACAACCCCCTCCGTCCGATTACAGCTAACGTCAATTCACCATCTACAAAACTTAGCAAGTTCTTACTTTCATCCTTACAAGTCCTCAGCCGTAACAACCCATATGATATCCAAAATTCTTTTCATCTACGTGATCTTTTAACATCCCTCACCATTCCTGATCATTACATCCTCACTTCCTTCGATGTCGAAAGTCTTTTTACCAACATACCCTTAGATAAAGCCCTTGTCATTATAGATAACCACTGGTCACTAATAGAACCCCATACCTCTCTCAACCGGTCCTCATATCTCCAATCCCTTAAACTCTGCTGCGAATCTGGCTACCTCACTTTCCATGGACAGTTCTTTAACCAAATTTCTGGACTGGCCATGGGAAATCCCCTCGCTCCTGACCTCTCCAATATTGTCCTAAATGACCTTCTAGACTCCATCCTACCCCAGTTCCGTGACGATGTCATTTCATTAAAAAATATGTGGACGACCTCCTCCTTATCCTAAATCCTAACATCATTCCAGGTTTATTATCATCCTTAAATGCATACCATCCCCGCCTACATTTCACTGTTGAACTTGAACATAACAAATCACTACCTTTCCTTGACCTCCGTATCTTTAGAAATCCCGATCACACCTTATCCACTGATTGGTATACTAAACCCACCTATTCTGGCAGACTCCTCAATTATTACTCCCAACATCCGCACCACCAAAAAATCAATGTCGCCAAAAATATCATCCATCGTGGTCTATCCCTCTCCGACGCTTGCTTCCATAACACCAACACCCAACGCATCAAAGAAATCCTATTAAAAAACAATTTTCCTCCCTATGTTATCAATAAACTCATCCATCACCATTATAACCCACCCACCCGCACCCGATCTCCACATCCGCCTTCTATCCCTATATACAGATCCTTGCCATATATACCCTCCCTCTCTAATAACATTCAAAAATCCCTACGTTCCGCGATCCCCAATTTACGCATCGCCTTTAAATCCCACAACAAACTCTCCAATATTTATACCCGAGTCAAAGATCCCATTCCTCTAAAACATCGCTCTCAGGTCGTCTATCGCATTCCGTGCTCTACTCCCAACTGCAACTCTTCCTACATCGGCGAAACCAAAAACCTACTTAAAGACCGCATTATCCAACACAAATATTCCATCTCCTCCCACAACCCAACCGCTTCTAAACTCTCCGAACACGCCCTATCCTTTAACCACATTTTTGACTTCGAAAATACGTCGATCCTGGCCTCCGTTCCTAATTATAATAAACGCATCCTCTCAGAAACCATTCACATCAATTTAGATTCCTCTACCGTTAATGCCAAGACCGACTCCCATCACCTATCCCTAACCTACTCCCAAATTTTTAATTTACTAAAATAACCTTACATTCTTAATTTTTTATACCATTCTTTTATTAATTACATGTTGAGCATTGACTTTTAATTTTTCACGCATTTTACATTATTTACGGTCACTTATATCCAGGCATCTGCATTTCTCCTTTTTAATTTTATTTATTTTTAATTTTAATTTATATAATATATAATATATAATTTTTAATTTTAATTAATTCCATATAATTTTTCACGCTATTTACATTATTTACGGTCTCTTATTGCCTACACATCTGCTTACCCCCTTCTTTGTCATTATTTGTTTGGCCGTCAGAATTCGCCTAGATCGCTTCCTCCAGCCGACCTAACGTATTTTTATAACGTATTATTTCTCTCACTTGATTCTGAGCTCCCCAAGCTGTGCGTGTTCTATTCGGTTAGTACATACCTTGGTATTTATCTTATCTCCATCCTTTTCACATTCACCTTTCTTCTCACCTGTTCTCACACCTTCTTTTGGCATCCATCATTTGTTAATGTATAGAGTTCATTATTATTTAGCCTCATATTTTTCATCCTCTGTATTTCTTTACCTATTTTCTACATGTTTATGTTATATTCACATCTTATTTTGCATTAATGCCACTGCTTCCTACTGTATACAGTTACATATTAACTTCCCTTACTTATATTTTCTTTTTCTTTTCATTCCTCATAGTGCATAGTTATAAATACCACTATGTTCAATGTTTCATTTTTGAAATTTATCAAGCTTTTATTTCTATATATGCTTATATTATTACACTTTACCTATGTAACCCCTCATACCTATGTAACCCCCCCTTTTCCTATAATTTTAATCTTCTCTTTTTGTATCTTTCCGTTTACCTCCTCATTTTTCTTTCCCTTTATATTATTGTTTACATTTTATTCTTTCTTGACTTGTATTTTTATATTGTATTTTTTATATTTTATATTCGTATTCTTGTTTTTTATATCTGTCACCATTATTATTTCTTTTCATCATCTACAATTTTATTTTTATCTATCACTTTTTAAGTTTATTATATTCTGTAACCAGTCTTATATTCTTTCTTTTTTATTCTTTATTCTTTCTTATATTCTGTAACCAGTCTTATATTCTTTCTTATTTATCATATATATATTCACCATTTCATCATATCTAGTCACTATTTTTATCTATTCACTATTTTATCTTTTCACTATTTCATCATATCTAGTCACTACTTTTATTTTTTCACTCCTGTACCACTTTTTATATATTCTTGTTACTGCTACGTTTTTATATATTTTTGTTTGTTTCTCTCTCTTAGCCCTGAAGATGGCCTACATTGTAGGCCGAAACGTCGGCACATAATAAATAAGTTTTTCTTATTTGGTGTTTTCTTTGACTGCACCCCCAACTATTTCTTCCTTAAATTACCAAAAAAAATGTGATGATAACATGATAGTAATAAATGTATACCAAATTAAGCTACCGGAGTCGCCTCTCAATTGGTAGAGTGCTGTCACGGAGAGACAGACGACCCGGGTTCAAATCCCGGCCGGGACAAATCTTTTCTCTTCAAAATAAAAATGTTTAAAAATTAATATGTCAAATTATATTCGGGTCGGAAGAAGGCAATATATTATGACCTGCAAGGATCAAAGAAAATTAAACGAACATTTCCACTGCATATCTGACAGATACGCGAGCCTATCGTAATGTTAAATTAATTAAGACTGATCATTTCAATTAAATTTAAATTAACATAATTGAATTATTATAATCATTTTAATTCCCTGTCTAATAACTATGATTTATAATTACAATAATTATTATTAAGATATTTAATCGCAATTTACAATGACAATAATAATGATAAACACTGCTCAGACTGGGCCGTGCCTCGTCTCGTTGCATGAAGTCTCCCATTCGGATCGGGAGACCTTATAGACCAGCGATTTTAGTCTCAGCAATGGCTCCGAAACGGGGATTAGTCTCAGCACAAGCGAGACAAGCTTAGACCAGTGTTCTTCAAACTTTTTGCACCTGCGGACCGGTGAAAATAGGATAAATATTTCGCGGACCAACTGAAAGCTAAGACAAATAAAAACCAATATACTTGTAGATATTATTTTTTATTATAGAATATGTTATCCAATTACATTTTTTAGTGCGATATCTGCTGCTGCTTCTTTGATATAAGAGTTGATATTCGAGGCTGCAGCGTTGTTTCTGACAGACGAAGCGCTGCTTTACATCTATTTGGTTTCTCTGTTTGCTTTTTATTACAGACATGACTGAAAAAGTCTTAGTCTCACATAAATAGGAAGTCGAAAAATTTACTAATAATTTGATAGCTTTATAAATCAAAGTTGGATATTCTTTTTCTAGCGATATCCGAAATTGAGGCAATGAATGCATTTTATGTCTGGAGAACAGAGTCACATCAGAAGACAACTCGATCAGCTTTTTATTTCTTTTTTATGAATATCAAGGGCACATAAGTTTATATCTTCTAAGAATGTATTATTAATCCAGAGGTTACCTTTACGAGGATCTTCATTTTCTGGGAAATAATTATTCAAATGTTCAGCTAATGCACACTAATGCAGCTTAAATGTTGGTCTAAGCCTAAGACCAGGTCTAAGCAACGGTCTAGTAGTGTGTACATAGCTTAAGATCATTATGGAGGACTTTATTAGTAACAAAGCAAGTTGGGACTGAGAGGCGACTCAGGTAGCTCAATTGGTAGAGTGCTGTTTTGGAGAAACAGACGACCCGGGTTCGAATCCCCCCCGGCCGGGGCAAATCTATTCTTTTCAAAATAAAAATAATTTGACATAGCTTGTCGTTTTTAAAATGTAAATTTCTAGTTCCCTCTTCAGTAGTTCTAGTGTTATTTCCCTCTTCTTTCGACCCAACCCTCGGCCGAAAATTCCAAAAATAAATATTTAGGTGAAACAAAGTATTTGTATCTCCGGAATATGCGCGTTCATTCAAGTAATTTTTAAAATATTTTATTTTGAATTATTTAATGTAAAATTTGTAATTCATTGGTAATTTAAACCATATAATCATATAAATTGAATTTGCATTTTATTTAAACTAATACTGGAGTTAGATTTTTATAAAAGAAAGCGTGACCTTTAATCATTGCAACAGTTTTTACTTTTTTATTTCTTGCACATATTTATTTTATTTCAGTGTGATACCTTATCGCTATTATCGCCATGCCGGAAATCTTGGTACAAATCCCAATGCTGAGGGCAAGACTTTTATTTAGTTGTTTTTCTCTTCTGTAGGCAAGAAAATGTCTTTATAGTGTGGGCTAGGCTTTAATGTTTCATTTCTTGCTGATTAGGCACTTATTCCGATATCGATCTTTTCATGCCAAACTTTATTCCCACTCAAACCAA
Source organism: Arma custos (assembly GCA_037127475.1). Lineage (NCBI taxonomy): Eukaryota > Metazoa > Arthropoda > Insecta > Hemiptera > Pentatomidae > Arma > Arma custos. The sequence continues at coordinate 158,808,747 of CM073759.1, forward strand.
CTAATTTCTAACCTAGCTACTTCTTCAATTCCCTATTATCCTCGGAGGCGTCTGTGAAGAAGATGGCCGGCCTCGTGGTGTTAGTTGTAACTGAATTGTTACTAAAATACTCTTCTTGTCTTTATCCATGTCATTTTGTATAATTCAATATATATGCTTTTTGTATTGTTATAAACAGTCTTAAATTTCTACAAATATTTTGTTTTTTATGTTTTATGGGTTTCTTATTGTCGGGAATGTTTTTAATAAAAATAAAGTCGATTATAAAATCGCGCGCTCACGTTGGTAATGCTCGGGATGTCCTCTATGTCGGCGTCCATTATTGGGTTATCGGATCTTTTAATGAAATAGATTAAAGAATTCTTCGAAGTTGAGGTTATCGGAGGTATGCGGGGGGGGGGAGGGGAGGGAATGAATTGGTTCATGCAATAACAGAGCCAGTCTGTTATAAAACACTTTTGGAAACGCAAAAAAAAGGTTTAAAAAAACACGTGTACCTGAAATCTGATATATATTGCATGGTACACTTGTTCTTAGTTATTTCACAAACAAGGGCTAGTGACAAGAGTACCTTTAATTATGAACAGATGCTTTGGATTAATACGCGAGAGTGCTGTCTTTAAATCTATATTTTATTATAATAAGCTTTTCCACTTTGCATATGCAACTGATAAAATATCTATTGCACTGGGAGCAATTTTTGTCACGGTGGAGGCACCAGGTGTCCATTTATAACTATGACTTAAGGCTGGCACTGCTCATTGTACCACTTATCTGTGACTGTCTTCTGTGTGTTCAAAATAATCACTCTCCAATGCTGCTCGATCTTTTTTATATGATCATCAAAAATATAGCGATCATTTTTTCTGTACAGATCAAGATTTTCTGACAGTTACAAGAGTATCGTCATTATTAAAGGCGCAAACTTTGTTTTGACCCTAGGTCGGCTATCATAATAGTAAATCTAAGTCTCGTCACTAAGGATTCAACTCGTATATTGAGATTGTCCCGGATCAAATAGCCTCAGTAGCTTTCCGCACCGATTCACACGATAAGTCATTTGCTATTCCGTCAGACTATGGGACACCCAAAGACCAAAAAGTTTCTTTACATTGAAAATGTCTCTCAGAATCCAATGAATGGCTGGTGTATGAAGAGGTAAAGCCTCCTCTTTCTGTTGAAATGTCACTCCCCGTTCTGTATTAAAATATTTTCCTCAGAGGAGAAATGTTTTTTTCTGTTACCGAAATTGGCGGTCTTCTTCTCTCTCAACCTCCTCCAGAGTGAAATTCCCCACTTCAAATTAACTGTACCTCTTTATATAGTCGTGCAATCATAAATCATTATCGAATGCAAGGCTCATTTATTCCAAAAAATGAGCTAAGCTTAAACCTCTCGCAAACTTATATCTCAGAACTGCCTTTACTTCATTACATGATCACGATGCCTTTAATCTGTCACTGCTTATGAACAACTGAGCCCAAAGATATATTACTGGCGGCTGCTTTGCAGATATGGGTTGCAGCCTCTTAGGGCTTTCTCTGAAGTCAAATCCAAAACTTTTGTAGTTCCCTTTGTACATTGTCTAACATAATAATAATACATATTTATTACTAGATATGTTTCTATACCTATATGTTTATAGTAAAATAATATATGTATTTATTATAGAATGGAGGAGCGAAGCCAGAGTACACCGGTGATGTCAGTCAACTGCCACGGTTCTGCTCAGAGCCTTCGGCCACATTCCGACACCGAGGCTAAGCGCCCACGAAGACTGAACTCGAGGAGGGCCAAGTCACCGTCCTCCAGCTCAGAGCAGGACTCTCCGACCAAACCTCAGCGAAGGAGGCCTTCCACGGTAGTTCCTGACAGAGAGAGGAGTAACAGCCTCAGCAGCAGAGCGTCCTATCGGAGGAAGATGTCGGTGACCGGCAGGGAGACCGGCAAACTGCCCTGGTGTGCCTGCTGGGGAAACGGCTGCTTATAGCCTTATATTATTTTAAGATGGATAGATTATTCAATCTATTAATATTTTATATTAAATATAAAATATTTATAACGTATTGTTAAGATAGATAATATTTATTTTTGTAAATATATTTTTTAATCTTATTGGGATGAGGTAAGTTTGGAGTATGAGGAGGAAGAAAAAGTTGTTCCTTTTCTTATTTTGCAGAGTAATAAAAGAAATAATTAAGTCCTTGATCACGAAATGAAGGGATAGCACAATGTTTTTTATATGATATAATTGTTATATCATATAATAAAATAAATACATATTTTTTTTTATTAGAAAAGAAATAATGTAGGCATATATGTAAATCAAAATATCGATTTTACCAAATCTTAGAAGTTTTTTAGAAATTTACTGAGCTCTTTATTTTAAAATTTTCATTGAAATGTTTGGCTGGATCTCAATCTTCCCTTTATCTCATAAATTTTCTTTTAAATATCCTACAGACAATAACATCAAAAAATCACAACCAATATAATTCAACCTCCGCCCAAAAAACATTTCTCTGTCTATGAGAAGGGCAAAAGTAGCTGGAATAAATTATATAAGATAATAAAAACTGATTAATCATGTAGATCTTATTTCTGCAGGCATATTTAAAAAATATAATCGCACAGATATTGAGTCTATGTTGGAGTTATGAAAATTTCATGGATTAGACTACTCTCAAAACTATTTCTCATTATTCTTAGTCTTTTGACCCATTGTGTTAAATGAATAAGATACATTGAGTAGTTTTGTTGAAAAAATCTCGATAGGATATTTCTGAAAATAAAATATTTTATAATTGCTTACATTATATCAATTCATTTTATTTGAAAGTGGGTGGTGGGTAATGGATAATTATTGGTAAATAATGATAATTATAAGGAGGTATATTATATTTATTTATTGGATAAGGATTTGTTTTACTAAATTATAAGGGTTTCTTATTGAAATTTCCGAATAGTGCAATCATTCTAGATCTAATATTTCACTGAACTAATTTAAAACTAAGCCTTGGAGATTAAATACCAGTACCGTGGATAACTAAATAGAAACTGAATCTTTAGAGAATCCCTACTTTAGCATTTAGTTTCGAGATTAGATGCATTTAGTTTTGGGATTAGAAAGTTTAAACTATTATTTTCAGCCTCTGATGTACAGCATTTATCCATTAAAAATTTTTAAAATTCGCTCAAATTTCAGAAAATCCGGGATATAGGAAGGTGCAGTCAGCTCCCTTTCAGGCCCATAGCTGATTTACTTATATTGTTTTGGCTTTGAACTAGTCGAGTTAATAAAATGAACTAATATTACTCTAAAATTATAGTATTTAAATCTAAAAATAATTACTAACAAGTATCAGCGATTCCACAACAAATCTCAACAAGAATTGTAAGATTAGAAAACTAAAGGCACCTCTACTAGCGACGACAGATTGTATCATATTTTTGGATAGGTAACTAAAAAGACTCTATTATCAAATCCTGAAATCGCAACTGATCGGTGGATTTTCGTCAGAAAATTTTTTCCTCCAAGATCAAAAAATGTGACGAGGTTTCTATTCAAGAATAAAAAATAAAAAAAACAGTGCTTACTGCAAGATCGTAAAATTATGATTAATGTTCCTTGATAAAATACAAAAAATATGAAAAAAATTGTCTTGAGGAAGGGCAATATAAAATTCTTTTACTAAAAAATAACGAAAACTTGTCTAATTTACAGATTATTCATTTATACTATTTTATTCATCACTATAAGAGGCGTTGACGATCTAAAGCTGATAACTCCAAATTTAAAAAATTTACCTTTTCGCATTTATCACTAGTTTTGTCAAGCAATGCATTATGTTCCCGAAACTTCAGGTTCAGAACGTTATTAAAACGACGGGAAATAAATCGACTAAGAGTCGAGTTATAAAAAATTCCTCGACTGAAATATCAAAAAATGTGATAAGGGCGATTTTAGATATCAGCTTTTGATCCTGAACGCATCACTTATTCACTTTTTATATGTCAATTAAATCATTTTGAAGAAATATATTATTTTATAATATATATTGCATGTAAAAACATTTGATATTATTTATTAATATAGCTTTTCAAGATATGTTACAGTTTTGTATCAATTAATTCAAATTTGTAGTTATTATTAAGACTAGTATTATATTGAATAAATATATATTTTTTTATAGTTATGATTTTGATTTGGCCCCTCGAATAAACCCATTAAATAGCCAAATTACAAAACGATGTTGATTAGATAGCGTTGTAAACATGTATGATAATCAGCTTGTGTGAACTCGTGATAGCCAAACCGAGGCAGCGTGTACACTGCCTGATAAGTTTCAATAACAGCGGCAACTGAGCTAGCATATAGCGGATATTCTGCTTTATTATCTATCTACATCATGTGAATAATGTAATAATTACCAACATAAACATGATTATCAACCAAGTGGTAAGCGATTGGCTCGAGTGGCATCGACCAACTAAGCAGCAATGCAAGGACTCCATTATGAAAGTGGATTATTTTCCTCAAATTTTAATGTCTAATGATAATACACAATATATTAAAAAGGGGTCTATTATCAGAAAAGAGAACTAAGCAAATTTATGATTTTTTTTTCTAATTGTTTACAACGACGTGTGAATGCTGTTATCTTACCTTTTATCCTGTTGTTTAAAAAAAAAAAACTTTATTAAATTTTATTTCAGGAAAAAAAGAAAATAATTTTTAATAAATAGTAGTGCGGTTTATATTATAAAAAAGCTAGACAATTTCTAGGCATTGTGGCGCGGTTTATATAAGTAATATATGTGTATGTATGAATACATATATACATTTTATAAAACCAAGTCCTCGGCCGCGTTTGTTCGCGGTAAAATCAATAACTACTGCACGGATTTTCATCCGGTTTTCACCAATAGATAGAGTGATTCACCAGGAAGGTTTAGGTATATAATTGGTCAAGGTTTTGTGTAAATGGGTTGGAACATCGATGCCTTTCACCGAAGACGCTGCTTGCCTTATCCCATGCAATTATCTATCGTGCAAGATAATAAATTCGTATATAAAGAAATATTTGGTTTGGTTTTTATTTATATAATTTCTATGTAATAAGTACATTAGCTGAGATGGGAAGAAAGAAAATCAAGACTCCCAAAGAAGCCTAACCAATGATATTCACCTAGTCCTTAGTGTCCGGTATAATATGGCCTATTATCCGGGCAAAGCTGGAGTGGGTCGATATTATACAATAAATTAAAAAATAAAAATAGGGAAATTTGGCGGGTATGTGGATATGTATTGCCTATTTATACGAATTTCGGATTACTCAGATGAATAACAAAAGGAAAAGGACTGTGTAAAATTTTTTACCTTTCCTGTTACATCTCTTCAAACAGTAAAACAACATTCCATTTTTCCAAATTTGACATTAGAAATTTTATTTTAAAATGTCCTTTCAAAATTAAATTAGATGTATATGGACTTAGGTTAAAAAATGATATTAAGGCGATTAAGGTAGTAGCGGAAATAAAAATTTTCTGTTTTGAACTTCTCTATTGATTATAAATTCATTTTATAAGTATCTATCATTTTAGAAAAAAAATATATATAGGAGTAACATTTTAAATAATATAACTGGAAAAAACAAAAATAAATTATTTTTTCATCTAACGAAAATGATTTACGTACAAAAAAAACCAATAATAATAATAATAAAATTAAATTAAAGACTCAATATAAAGCAATTAAAATATCGTAGTCATGCCTCGATAAAGCCCTCTTTATTTAAATAAATATTAAGTAGAATATCAACTACACACTTCAAGTGGTACTACAAGAGGAGTCAAGAGGACCATTAGAAACATTACATGTAATATCGTAACCAAAAGTTCGATGTGTTTAGTCGCTCAGAGTTCAATTGTTTTGGACATCGGATCTATACCTTTGACTAATCTTGAATTAAATAAACCATTTCACTCTCCAAGCAGCAGGTATTTTTATCTTCTTTTTTTCTTTCCTGATTTCACTATATTTCCCAATCTTTAACAACTGACGAATTTATTAATTAGTCAAACATTAATCAATTACGGCAGTATTAACTAAAGCACCAAAGTTTGTATGAACTGTTAAGTAGAGCTGACAACTGGGAGCAGGTACGTGGAAATCTGGAATACATCGATGAAGAGAAATCATTAGATTATTAGAGAATGTAAACAAAATCTGGTACTTAAACATTTGAGATTTTTCTTACTGCAGTAAATGCCAGGTCTTAGTACGAAGTATGCATATTGCGCATCTTTGCTATCATTTGTGGAATGAATATGTTCTTTGTTTTTATGTTAAACAAAATCACATTAACAAAATAAAATAAAAAAACATTGTAGATGACCTGATATAAAATTTAAAACTTTTTGAAATTCCAAAAAAAAATAATATTGAAAGAAAATTCGATATTACGAATAATTGCAATTACATGTCAAATTTTCCGAATCAGATGTTTTCTTTTAATAGAAGATTCACGATTTATATACATGTTGGGTTATGCGCACTAAAAATTAATTTTAATCACAATTTAGTTGTCTTGTAGATATTCGGGAAGTTCCTAGTAAATCCCTTCAATTATTCATGTATAATATATAGTTTTGATATTAATATATATGCTATACAAATAATTATACAATTGTCATTTGGCACACATGTTATTCGTGCTCTTCTTTCGTAAACCTCCCACAGAGGATTCACGTGAAAACAATACCTTTTTAAAACAATAACGTTGACGAAACGTTGGCGAGAAATTTATCTAAACTGTCTAAACCAGAAGAAATAAACAAAGTCTTTTGTAATAATAGTGGTCGTGGAAGCCTAAAAGTTTAAGAAAAAGAAAAATATACAATAAGAATACCACTCAGGTCTATGCTGCAAAATATAGCCAAAGCTAACTTATACTGTTGATAGAATATTATTAATTTAAAAAAAAAAATGCTATTAAATTAATTGAAGTAAAAATTTTACTAGTTTGTTTTCTATTCAACAGGTGTTACTTATAAATAATGTATTTAATATTTAATATCACTATTTTAATCGATTCTTAGATACCAAGTAGTTAATCTACGGGAACAGAAAGCTAGTGCTAATATAAAAACTGCTATCAGGGCTAGGTCAGGCTGCATTCCAATCAAGGGAACTAACATCATCAATTTGTCAGATATCCTTCAAAGATCTAAAGAAATTTGCTGTGCAGTCAAAAAAAGGGGATTTTTTTTTGTTCTTTTAACAGTATAATTAGGGTCTTATTTTAACTCTGAAATAATATCTACCAGTTTTAGTTGTTGTTTTTTTCTTTGGAATGGTTCAAGGAATTAAAAAGGTTATAAATTGGTCTGGTGAGTATTAAAGAACTCCCATGGTTAAACCTACATGGTTATAAGTTAGTATTGCATTAACATTGAATAAAAAAAATCATATTTAAATATTCCAACTTTCAAAGAATATATATAATCGTTCGATAAAAGGTGATAGTGCTCAATGCGTTATGGAGATTACAATGCATTTGTATAAGTAATATAGTATTTACAAATAGTCTAATTTAGATAGTATTTACACATCATGATCGTCATGAGCAACATTAGTAAGTAGAAATACTATTTAACAATAAAAGTTAATTTTTTCAAGATATTTATTGGCAAACCCATCAGCTCAATGAATAAGATCTGAAAACGATTTCGTAAGATTATCACTTACACGCAAGAAAAAATAAAATCAAAAGATAAGATGTTATCACTATTACAAGCACTTTTCCCAATGATAATTTATCACATTGCGGAATAGTTGTTCATCGCTTTGACGAAATATACATATTTTTTTTAATTTAGTATATTATATAATAATGCATATTAGTATTCAATTTTAACGAGTATAAATCAACATTTATATATCAATATATCACCATTGTCCCTGAAGTTGGAAATAGAGTTGAAAGAGATAAATTTTATAATTATCTGGTAAACGAAAGGTTATCAAGATAATTTATGTTAAATAGTAATAAAAAAAAAAAATAAATAGTTGTGGTAAGTTTTTATCAGCGTGCATATCGAGAAAGAATTACTGAGTAATGAGAATGTACTTAAGAATAATAAAAGAGATATGAAATAATTGTTTGTACATGAAAAGAATTCCAAAACCAAAAGAAGGAAAATTCCAAACAGTCCAAAAACACACCGACCAGAGAGAGTGAGCAAATTGGGTCTTGGTGGTGGGATCCTATTACTGCACTGTTATTGTAGGAGTGTGTTGGGTTTATTTTTTTCTCATTTCATAAATTTCTTTTATTATTTAAATCAATATTCTCATTCAGCTCTGATGTTGCCTGCACTGGCGAAATATCGACAAGTATTAGTTTTCTACTATTTTCGAACTTGAGGCTTCTTATTAGAGGTTTTCACATTAATATTCTAGTAATAATAATGCTTATTATATTAACTCCTAACGTAATTAACTCTTTGGCTGTACAAGTCATCATAAACCTTGGCTTTTGTCACCACCATTTTCCAAATACTTTTGTCAGTAGCTGCACCCTTTCAATCTTGCACTCCAAAAGCCTTCGCATCTTTGGAGACTTCATCCTCTCCACGGCTTCTTATTCTGCCACGTCTTATTTTTCCAACCAACAATGCGTTCATAATTTTCTTTTGCGCCCTTTTATTGTAACCTGTTTTTCTGATGAAATGCACTAATTTCTTAGAATCTCTGGAATTGAATTTCTAAATAATTTTTCACTCTCCATATGTCATCTACCTGTGTAAGCTTTGAAATCATATTTCTTCTTGTTATTTTTCGTTCAAATACCATACACACTTACACACACAAACACGCACGCACGCACAAGTACAAGCACATGCACACACACACACATATATATATATATATATATATATATATATATATTTTTTTTTTGTAACCACCAACTCAGGAAGAAATTTATTCACATATTGAGAAACGTAAAGACAACAAAGCATCAGGGGAAGACGAAATTGTAGCTGAACTTCTGAAAAATTTAGGCCCAACCGAAAAGCTCCCGGATAACTGGAAGATTGCTCTAATCCATCCACTACATAAAAAAGGCGCAAATTAGACATAAACATTTATAGAGAAATCGCACTTGTATCGGTCACATACAACATACTATTAGCCTGTCTCTTGCTGATAGTAGAAAACAACAACAATTAGAACCCAAACTATCAGAATTTCAAGCAGGATTCAGACCAAACAGGTCAGGCCCAGAACAAATTTTCAACCTCAAAATCATATTAAATTACGTGCCCTCAGACAAAAGCCTACATTATGCACATTTATAGATTTCAAAAAGGCATATGATTCGATAGACAGACCCTCACTATTCTAAATTCTAGAAGAGTGAGGATTAGATCCCAAAACCCTAGAACTCATAAAACAAACAAAAAACTGACACAAAATCTAAAGTGAAATTTATGGAAGAAATTTCAGAACCCTTCGACATTCAAACAGGTGTGAGACAAGGTGATGGACTCTCTCCTATTCTGTTCAACGTCGTCCTAGACAAGGCTATGGAAGACTGGGAGAAGCAACTCAAGAAACGTGAGCCTAGGAAACCGATCCGACTGGGCTTTCCCAAAAACAACCTTTACGTGCCATACCTCGCATTTGCTGATGATCTGGTGATTTTAACAGAGGATGAGGGGACTGACATCAAGTACCTTGAGATACTTAAGGAATGTGCAGAAAAAGTGGGACTAAGGATCTCTTTTGAGAAAGCTAAATTCTTCTGTTCAAAGACATGTATCACGAGCCTGAGAAAAAAATACAATAAAATCGAGCAAGTCCCATACTTTAAATACCTCGGAGAATCCGTCGAATCGACAGGCCTTGAAAAGATCTCGCAGCAAAACCGTCTCCAAAAAGTCAATAAGGCATTAGGGTGAGTTTAGGACATCTACAACAAAAAATGCGGACGAAAATTCGGCATTGCAACACAGTCATAAAACTAACAGTCCTTTGCACAAGTGAAACATTGTCACTTAACAGAAAACAAGAATTAGAAGAAATCAAAAAGCAAGAGAGGATGATCATCAGGAAAATCCTAGGAGCAAGATATACATACGATGGTTATAGCCTACAATCAATCAAAACAACAGAAAAAGTTTCAAACATTGAAATTAACATTAAGAAAAGACGAATGAAATTCTTTGAACCGCTCACGAGATTACCAGAAAATCGACTGTCAAAAAGAATATTAGATTATGTTAGCTCACCATAAGAATTCAACAGCTTGGCTGAACGAACTTCGAAAGGACCGCAAACCTATCTGCACCAGACATTTCAGAATGAAACACCTTCAGACACAATGTCAACTAGTGGAAAGTTACATTAGAGCAACCAAAGCAAAAGTAAAGCAGACGGAAGTGGTCAAAAGAATGTAGGCAAGCCTTTTCAGAAAGAATGAAAACCTATTGGAAGAACAAGAAGAACCCAAAGAAAGCTATGTTGAGTTGGGTGCTTAACGTCTTCCACTATTGGGAGAATACGCTAATAATAATTATATATATATATATATATATATATATATATATATATATATATATATATATATATATAATGTAAAGAGATAGAGATAATACAAAAACCGGATTGGTTAAAAGATAATACGACTGGGAAGAGGACAAAGGACAAGGGGTAATCCAGGGCGTAATACTGCCTCCTCTAATGAAAATCCAAGCTGGCAAAATGGATCTCTGAAAATTGCCTCTCCTCTCAGCGAATTATCCTCTAAGTCTTGTCCATTAAGGCATCTCGTTTTGACAAAGTCAAGAGAATCCGCTTAAACTATCATTAGTTTTTAGTTATTTGTATAACATGTTTTCGTAATCACGTTTAATTAATAATATTGAGAACCATATATAACACTAGGGTTCATCTTAAGAAAAGGATTTTTTATGTTTTTATATACGTAATGTGATAAGCTAATAATCAATTAATCAACATAATATATCTGCAACACCGGTGAATAAGTGGTAAAATCGAATGTTCTTCAGAGAGAGTTAATTATATTGAGGTATGCTGGATCGTGTCATTCTAGTAGTTATTGGCTTGAAATAGAGCTGTATTATTAGGAATAACAACTTTACAAGCCAATGGCTCACTTAACACCTTATCCTCTACGAAAATAATACGATTACGCTTCAAGTACCGTAAACCCATTAAGGGAAATTTCGACTTGACCACTTATTCACCGAGGCTGTAGTTTGTATTATCAACTGTACGATTAAGATAATTGTATAAAATATGGAGCAAATATCGCTCCTTCAGAAGAACAACGTCGTCAATCAAAATATCTAATTTTTCAATAGAATTATTTGAAAGTTCCAAATGATGTAAACAAAAAAATCGTTATTGGTAAAGCAAATCATTCCTACTGTAATGATGGCATTGAAATCATTTTATTAACCATTAGACAATTTTTAGAAACCTAAAAGTTTTTTAATTTTAAATTATGTCATTATTCCCATAATACTTCAAGTTCAAACATGATACAACCTAAAATATGACTTTACTGAAAGTTGGAATATCAGATATGTCGTTTCTTAAAAATCTTCAACCAATGCAATTGCTACTGAAAGCTTAACTCATTGCCAATTTTTTAGTTATATCGTAGTTCTATTGAAAGAGAGATATATGTGCCTCAATGGTAAAGGAGGTTTTAACTGGTACACTGGCAATATGTTCGGGCAGTAATAATAAGTACAAACGAACCGGTCCCAGAAGGCAAATATATCTCCTCAGAATTAAATGAGATTTATAAAAACATATGAAACACAACTCTTACGGTAAAAAGATTTGCTCACTTGGAATGGCAAATCCAACAGACATTTGGTAAAAGGGTTTGCGGAAACCTTCCTGAAGTATATCTAATAGACAACAGAAAAGAATGATTAATTAGTACTTCACCATTAACTTTCTTCTTTAAGATGAACAGTCAAGTTTCTGAATCTGAGACGACACAGATGCACATTGCTGTGTGTGAATGTAGTGTATATAATACATGGGAAATATCGAATAACCTCTAGGCTACGCTAATAAAGTAGTATTATGGATCAGGTAGAAGGTGATCACTCATGGTATATGATTCAGGGACTTTCCATGAAGAAGATAGAAGCCAAGGGGAAAAAATACTTTAAGTCAAGAGAAACGAGAGTGAAGATCCATGAGTTGTGACACATCTTGGAGATCCTTCCACATATAGACATTTCCATCTTGCAAATAGGCATTATGTTAATAGGCATTATATTAAAGTAAATGTGCGAGCATAATCACTACATATTAAAAGACTGATCAGAATAAAGAAAAGATTTTCTGTATTTTAAAATATATTTCCTTTTATTAATTACCTCTAACCTACATCCCTCCTCTATCAATGCTAACAAATTTAGAAAAAAAAGGATTAACAAATTTTCACTGATAAATTTATGTATTATTAATATTATGAATTGCTAGAATGCAAGTCAATCTATACATCTGCTGTGACTTCAAGGTGGCTTCCCAAGTTTCTTTTATTGAAATGAATCAGACTGATAAATACTTTTTTTCCTAAGTATAAGCATTATAATATAAGTTAATATAAATCTAGATTTCGAGAGTGGAATAAGTTATCGAAACGTGGATAATATGTTTTAAACTAAATGTTAATGGAGAAAACAAAGGAAGATTCATGTTTTTAATTTAAATTATTTAAACGCAATCCTTTTCAATAATAGGGAACTTTTAAATCATGTTAAAGTGGTTCCCATATTCCTACCCTCAAATAAATGCTTTCCCCTTAACTTATTTAAAGTAATCTCATCCCTCTGTAACAAGATATTGGACAACTAAGAGAACGAGATCCCACTTTGACTATTTTATATCCAATCAGATGAAACTAAAATCCAATTGCGGAATAGGACTTAAAGAAGAGTCTAGATGAAAGAGGATTACTCGGGACAATTTACTAGATTCAAGCCTTCATCCAGCAGGAGAAATCTAGGTTATATTTTCTCAAATTGCAGGACTACAATAGAATAAAATACGATCAGAACGAAGTAACTATTTTTTTTAGGTGTTTCATAAATTTATGCTCAAATTCAATTTGTGCAAATCAACTTTTTTTTTTTTTTCTTTATCTCTCTGATAAACTACTTTTTAACAAGACGCCAGTCTAAGAGTATAATAAAAACATTTAAGTTATTCCTGTATCACTACAACCCTTGAAGGATGTTGGATTCATTACATGGTACAGACTTAACTGTTTCTAAGAAAACGGCTATAGACTGTATCATCAGGGGAAAACTCTATCAAAGTATGGAAGAAATGAATGTCCCAAGAGAATTGATAAGCCTTGTGGACTTGCTGATGAGGGCGTCGAGAAGCCAGGTCAAGATCCAGAATGACTTTTCAAAAGAATCCAAGACAACTAGGGGTCGGAGACAAGGGGATGGACTCTCTTGCCTGTTATTTAATTTTGCACTAGGAAAGGTCATAAGAGACGCAGGGTTACAAGTCACTGGTACGATTCTGACTAAGTCCATCCAAATACTGGCCTATGCAGATGACACAGACATAGTGGGAAGAACACCGAAAGATCTACAACAGGCTTTTCTTGCTTTGGAGAATGCTGGACAGTATATAGGTCTTTAGGTAAACCAAGTAAAGACGAAGTAAATGGTGGCTAACCCTCAAGACCATCGGATCCCGCCATCATGTTTGGTGCCTACACATTAGAAAGTGTCGACAATTTTGTCTACCTCGGTTCTCTGGTCAAAGCAGATAGCTCAACTAGCCCAGAAGTTCTAAGAAGAATTTTGACAAATAGATGTTATTTTGGAATGGCGAAAATTTTACGAAGTCGTCTGGTATTAAGAAGAACCAAGGTCATGCTGTATAAAACAATCATCAGACCTTTAACTTATGGATCAGAAACCGGGCCTCTGTCCAGGGCAGATGCCAACAGTTGACTGCTCTTCGAAAGAAAAATATTAAGAAGGACATTTGGGGCTGTAAGAATTAGCAATCAATTTAGACTCGGACAAAATACTGTTTCTGATGTATCAGGAGCCGGGCGTGGTAAAGCACATAAGAATAGGCTGAGATGGGCTGAACATGTGGCCAGAATGGAGGACAACGCTACCCTGAAAAGACTGCTGTTTGGATTCATTGACGGAAAAAGAAGACGTGGGCGTCCAGGACTTAGATGGTCAGATGAAGTCGAGAGTGATGTAGGCAGCATCATTGGATCCAGAGCTTGGAGGACCTTGGCCCAAACTTAGTTGGTGTGGAGGCCCAAACAAAGAGTGGAGGCGGCGCCTTGATGCGGCCAGGACCCGTGCTGGTTGTAGAGCCCGTGTTAATAATAAAGATAACGGCTGTTCAGAGAGGTGTTTGTTCGAGATCACGCTCACCCGCTAGATTTTTTCTCCCAATTGAGGGTACCCATATTATAGGGTCTGCAGATCCAACTCGGTCCAAGTACTGCTGATTAAATAATTTATCTTTCACAGTTGGATTCGAAACCAGCAACTCAGCACTCTGCACATTGAATTAACCCAAGAACCTCCAGAACCTTTAATTCACTATTTCAATTTAAGCTTTCAATATACCAACCTATAATTTTCAACCGATGATCAGGCTTATGTGTTCTAACTAAAACAGGGTTAAATTCAAAATGGTTCCAAGCCAAATAAGTATAAGAGATCTAGGAACATTTTTAATGATAATCTTTAATATAAAGTTTAAAAAATAAGTGAGAATATACACTAAATATTAGACACAATAAACTTGATTTAAATCGTTTTAAATATTTCCCTAGAAGAAGAATTAAGATGACATGAAGCAGGAGGCAGATGAGAAGAGATTAAAGAGGCACCTTCCGGAGGCTGAGGTAATAGCCTTATTTGGCCTCATCTCGCCCCAGGCACCAATTGGTCCGCAATATCCTTAAACTTCCCACCGTCATGGAAGTTAGATCTGATCTTATCTCCTGCGCTTGACTACCAAAGCACCGCTGCCTACTCTGGTATACCAAGCTACCAGCTATCTCGGCGTTTGAAACAACCTCGATACAATATCTTCAAGACTAACTTTGATAAAACAAATAATGTTCTTAAGTTAAAAACTTATTCTACTTTACAATTAAATAAAATTTACACCTACAAGATTTGTGATATTCATCGTTAAGAATGTTAAACCCATATTAAAATTTCTGATTTACACTTTTTTCTATTATCTCTAAATAATTAACAAGGTATATGTTATATTATTAGTTTAATAAAAGGTTAAATTCAAATGGCATGCGATCTGGAATAATTGAATCAGAAATTTATTTTTTTTCTTGTTCAATTCGGAGCTCTCATCATCAAAAGATCCAACTATTCACTATCTATGTAAATTAAAACATGCAATGATAAATACATAAACATCAGCAAAGTAACAGAAAATGGAATTAAACAATAATATACAAAATATTAATATACAACATTTTTTTATAATTATTGGTCAATTTTTTTATTTTTAAATATTTTTATTTTTAAAGAGAAAAGATAGGCCCTCGGCCGGCATTCGAACCCGGAACCTTTGTCTTTCCGTGACAGCACTCTACCGTTTGAGCCACCAAGGCCGCCTGCCGGCAGAGGTCGAATCTTTTCTCTTATCCGATCCCATGTCCTCGTGTTCTCGCAATTTTTGCGATGAATACACTAGAACGAAGTTCTTTGAACATTAATTTAATTTTAGGATCTTATTGACTTACGTCATATTACTATTTATAAATTTTTATTTTATATATTTGAAAAAATTATTTATGTTTAAAAAAAAAAAAAAAAAAAGTTATCGATCAGAAACTGGTGATATATTTTGAGAGAAACCATCGATATACAACATACATGGTATAATAGTATTAGCACTATAATAATAGTATATCCTTAATTTCATCTTCAATATAGCAAAAAATGTCTTAATAAAAATATTAAGAAATGATCAGAGAGAAACATAATGGTAGCAAAAACTTCGATTGCTTTTGAACGAATTCACGAAACATCGATTGGTTATCACGGATATAGGAAACATCGATTATCAATAGATATATTTAGAGAAATAGTCACGGGGCATGCACTGACTATACCCGCAATACTTGTTGGGCGTATACAGATTTTTCTTCGATGGAGGGAAGGGGGATACCATAAGAATAAGACAAGCAAAGACTAATATTTGTTAATTAATAATATTTGTTATCCATCTTTACTTGAAGTTACTAAAAGTTCTAGATTTTTTTATCTGTCTTAACACAATAAAGCCCTTCCAACTTATTTATTTGTTAGTTTATGTAAACAAAAAAAAACAACAACTTGTATTTACGTTGTTTGTAGATACAAAATGACAGGAGAGAAAATAATACATAAAAGTGACAAATACAAATTTATAAAAAATACTCGGACCCTGGTGCTATCGGAAAGAATAGGTGACACATATCCGATATTTTTTACACCAGTAAAAAAAATGAGTCTGAAGACCCTTCAATACAATGCTTTAGGTGAGGAGAATATAAAGTTGAGGAATCTTTTATTTATTAAATTACATAGGAAAAGAAAATGAAATATAAATGAATTGTAAAAAATAGTTACCCTTCTTACAGTCTGATAGAAAAAAGAGACAATATAGGGTATGTTACTTACGCCCCCAATATAATTTGCTGTTGATTATTTTTATTTGTCTTGTTTTAATTCATCTATAAATTAAAATTTATAACGATAAATAAGATCGTCATATATCGCATAAATCAATTTTTCTCGAATTAACAACGGGAATACATTATAGATTGAAAAAAATTGATGTAATTTCATATTGGAGGACGGGAAGAACTAAATAGAATAAAAAAAATCCGTATTTCACAAGTACAAGTAACTTTCTTAATTCAAAGAGAAAAAATGTTACTGGACCGTTACCTGAATTCAAGAGAAAAACGCAACTTCACTAACTAACAGTTATTACATCGGCACAATGTGTTTGAGCCTTTTAGCTAGAGGAATTTTTCCAATATTTTTGTGGGTAAAATTGTACAAAATTCAAATTCAAACGGAGAGTCAAAGGCCGTGCTTCTCAACTGTAGCAAAAGAGGGACATGACTATTATTAAAAAATAAATTTAATAAAAACAGGGAACAGGAGAGCTGCATTACTAAAGTCGTATATTCAATAACAGTTTTAAAATTTATGAAACCGAAATAGCAGAAAAAAAAGAAACAAGAATATCTTCATTTCGGGTGATTTGCCACTAATCATGTTGCAAAAAGCCTCCACAAATATTGAGGGGTTCTAGAAGAACGCAAAGTCTTAAGAATAATGAAAAGAAAAACGGAATGCATTAGAAAAAATGAGAACCCAAAAAAAACACCTGGCACAAACACAATTTGCATACTAAATGTCATCTCTCCAACTTAATTTGGTGGGGCAGTCAATGTGCGCAAATCTTTTGAGCTTTAGAATTTTTCAAAAACAAACCGAATAAACTTAGTCCAAACTTTTACGGTGTTTTCTGCCAAGGAAATAAAACCTTCACACCGAATTTCAGGAAGTTACCCAATGGTAAGGAGCCGCTGCATATATACATGTTACAAAACCATGGTTCGTAATAATTTTGAGTTAAGGCCCCTGTATGACTAAATGACTTGCTTTATAAAAATAATCATATTTCTTTTATAAAAAAAAAATACAAATACGGTATTTTTTATAGTAGACTATAGAAAATAATATTGAAATAATATGTTAATATTCAAACTGAAGATTTCTTGAATGTTCCATATTCAAGTTACAAATATTCATAGAATTGTTGAATATTTAATATATGCTAAATTTAATATATATATATATATATATATATATATATATATATATATAAAAGTATATATTGCGTATTTAACTATTTTTCATTTATGTATTGATAATGAAAATTAGGAAAACGAAATTCTAGCCAGGAAACGCTTTTTATTATTCTGTCTCGACATAATAAGCTCGCGTCTTTTGATCTGAAATTTAAAAATAAGGATTTATAAAACCATCATCCTTCCAACTCTTCTTTACAGAGGTGAAACTTGACCACTAACGCCGAAGGATGAACAGCGTTTTAAGGTATTCGAAAATCAAATGTTGCGAAGAATATTCGGTCCAAAAAAGGATAAAAAATATTATTTTTTGGTATTATTATTATATTATGTTCGGAAAATAGTGATGTTTCTCCCGTTCAAAAAATAATGCTCACAATAAGGATGCTATGCATTTGAACATCAAGTTGCACATTCGACAATTTGACAGGGTTAATCTTCTACTTCACAAAGTGAATTCAAATTCAGATTCAAGAATTTGCTATAACATTTTTCAATCCTAAAAGGATCGTTATAGCTCGAAAACGAAGAATGTGTTTTTTCAAATTAGATACTTTGTTAGGACGATATATATAACCTTCGGATTTGGTACTAACTTAAAGATCTCCTAGGCAACAAATTAATATATATTTTTAAAAAACTTATCTCTCTTGATTGAATGAATGGACTGTGTTAAATGAGTCTGTCCATTACTGGCCATGACAGCTATCAGGAATAGAGTACGAGTGGGATTTATTCCAAAATGGAGGAAAGTAATAATGATCGGCCCCCTACTTCACCTGACAGAGCGCTCCCTGTCCAAAACAGCAGCTGGTCTCTCGGGTCAAGATGAAACGGGTCAAACCCAGGGAACATTGTAATGAGAGCCCCGGCTTCTTTTTAAATATTAATATGATAAACTTTTTTAAATGTATTGTATAGAAGAGTTATGTTCTTGATCATAAAATATTTTCTTGAATGCTTGAAAAAATTAATTTTGGGTTAAAGTAAACATAATATTTAAGTTAAAATTCCAAGATATAAATATATATATATATATATATATATATATATATATATATATATATATTTATATTTATATATATTTATATTCACGAGCTATAAGTTTATTACTATATATACTTATAGTTATACGAGTATAAGTTTCTTGTAGAGCAATAAAAAGTGCTGAAGGTCCCGGCTGCAGCAGATAAATTATTTAATCTGTTAACAGTCGGCGATGGATCCTTTGGAACCAGATGCCACTCCTGAGGCTAACCTATGACCAATAAAGTGGGTACCCAATATAGAGGGAAAAACCTGGAGGTAGAGCGTGATCTCGTACAAATCAACACTGCACAGTACTAGAAATAGTGATCTCTACCACGTACTGAACCCAAGACCCTTCATGGGTCGTTGTGGTACAGGTTTATTTGTAACTCATTTTTGTTTCTTAAATTCTTAACTATCATTTCTCATAACAGATAATAATAGATTAATAAAAAAACAAAACATTAAATGCCTATATAAGATGAGATTGTCACAGTCCATCAATTGTATTTAGTAAATAAATCAAAGTGAATAAGATAAGAAATATCAACGCTAACTAGGATGTTAATTATAGATCTAAACATAACTAAAGGAAGTCGTTTCGCAATACATGTTGAGAAATAGTTCGTAAACAGGCCATGAAATATTAAAGATCGTAAATCATAATTTCGAAATGAAATTATTAGTTAAATTCTCACAGAGGAATAATAAATCTATTAAACTATGGGTCACCTGTGGTATAGTGGTTAGCATAACTAACCGAAAGGGATAAAAAAATTCTTGGTTATGCCGTCCTTTGGAAGGAACATAAAATTAGGGTCCTAAGAATGTGCATTGTGAGGTGCTCGTTCAAGATTGCAAATAAAAATATGTTTAAAAACATTGGTGGATATTTTTTCTAATTTGAATTTATTAGCCTTATGTAAAGTATATATATTATATTCTCCCGAAATAAGGAAATTTCTAGTCATTACGATTTATTGTAAGATATATCGTAATGTAGGATTATTGTTTTAGCATAAAAAGTATATCAACAGAAATATCCATATTATCTCTAGGTCCACCTTGGCCAGTCTCGACTTGACATCCGTGAAGACTTTCCTATGTACAATATATAGCACTTCGCCGACAACTCTAAAACAGCAAGCGGTAAAAATTTTCATTTTGTAAAAGAGCTACTCTATCCTTGCCCCAAAAAATCCTACCTATTGGCCTACATCCCTCAAAAAACGTCCCGACATCCTTGACATATTTGTTACATCCCAGATTTTCCCCGCACAAGCCAATATTGAATCCTTGGACGACCTTTCATCAGATCATAGTCCAGTCCTCCTTTTCCTCCACTCAAGTTTCGCTCCCAAGCCTTCCCCTCCAAATTGATTATAATCAATCCCAGTTGACACGTCCTGTAATTACAGGACGTGTCAACTGGGAAGATTTTTGTTATGAAATGGAGGACAAACTGGACTTAAAAATTTCACTTAAGACAAAACAAGACATTGATACAGCCTTAGGAAAACTTACAACATCAATCAGATGTAGTTTACATGATAACATCACAAATCATACTGTTACAGGCTACTGGGTATTAAAATGAATTAAACAATTCCTTAATTAAAGATACTAATATTTATTAACAAAATGATAAAAAGGATACAATTAAACTATTAACAATGAAATTATTAAACTAAGATAAATTTATAAAAACAATATTCTAAATATTTATTATAACCTAGGCCTATTTAATTATTACAACAATATATAAGATATTACTAATTCTAGATAGCTTAACTAGTTACAATAGTTTGTATGAATATTATAAAATTACACTACTAATTATTATTACAATTATTAACTACTAATTAACACTTACAGTTCACTAGTCCACCGACCGTAAGATTCTCCAAGTATGACAAACTGACACACAGTAACAAACAGAAACAGTTTATTACACTCGCGAGACTATCACAGTTCACTGATACACTTATTACACTTGCCGGTTTAACACTGACTAGTTTATCACACTGACACTCACTTATCATACTGACACGCACTTATTACGAGATCATCACAGTGCCTGGTCTGCTCTCAGACTAAGACTGACTCGCTCGAGGCGAGGGAAGTATTTAAATAGGCAAGGCCGAACATTCTAGAACACGGAGGGGCCAGACAATTCTGGAATCTTCTTAATCCTTTTCCGACAAAAGGAGACGATCTAGAACGGTCCTAATCCTATTTTAACTTCTCCCGCCAACGGATTTAAGCCGCTAATCCTTTGCTTCCTGTGACCGAAACAATACAATTAATAACTATCGACAGACTGATTTGTCACACCATATTCGTATCTTATTAAGAGGAAAACGCAGAGCAAGATCGAAGTGGCTTAGAGCTCGATATCCAGCAGATAAGTCTATCTATACAAAATTTTAAAAATTATATATATAATAAAATTACAAAAAGTGCAGAAATCATCCTTGCTGTGGATTTCAATACGAGAGTAGGACGAGAAGTCGGCAGTCATGTGATCGGACGCTTTGGTGAGGAAGTGGTGACAGATGATGGTCGGAGGCTTATAGATGTCTGCGAGTCGTTCGATCTTAAAATTCAAAACACCTTTTTTTGAACATAAGAAGATCCACCAAAGAACATGGAGCAAGCCGGGATTCCAGTCCTCGATGTTAGATTACTGCATTACAAGGAAAATATTTAAGGTCGAAGATGTGAGGATTTTCCAGGGGGTGGGAGTGTGGCAGTGACCACTACATGCTTAGAGCCAAGATTCTCTCCCCCTGAAGGATGTCAAGAGATACCATGGATAAACGGAGCACACATCGTTTGGAGACGCTAAAAGTACAAGTTGCAACTTCTGGGTGATGTGAGTGATATAATCCTGTATAAGGGGAGGTTGGATAAGAAGATTGAACTTCGTATGGGCGAACAGCGAAAGAGAAATACGGGCATCTGAAGGAATGTGTCCATTTGGCCGCTAAAGAGGCTCTTGGTGAAGAGGAGGAACTGCGTCTGCCAAATTGATGGACTCAGGAAATAGCCCAACTAGTAAGGGAAAATAAGCTGGCCTATGGAAGACATCTTTCTTCCACTAAAAACGATGACTGGGTAGCATATAGAACACTGAACCGGAAGGTAAAAGAACAGGCAAAAGCGAAAAACGACTCATGGGACAGATGCTGCCAGCAAATCAATTGTACTTTAAGATTTAATCGAATCCGGGAGTCTTGGGGAGTACTAAAAAAGATGAGAACTGCGAGAAAGGGAAATTGAGAAAAGGAAGAAAGGGAAATCCATTAAGGAAAAGGAGAGGGAAAATCACTACAAGACCCTCCTAAGTGAGGATAGACCTCAGTTCGCGACCCAAGAAAATGACACCGAACATGAAGAAGCGGAGGAATCGGTAAAAGTGGAGCAGACTAATACACAGCGGGCCCTGTCAAAGGGGAAGACTGGCACATCTCCGGGACCAGGTGGAATTACTATGGAGCTCCTGAAGGCTGGAAGCACAAAACTGATAACCCTTTTGACGGATTTGATTAACCTTGTTCTCAGAGGAGATAATATCCCGGATGATCTGAAGGCTGTGTACATATCGTCTATATACAAGAAGGGTGATAGGAAACTGTGCTGAAACTACCGCCGAATCTGCGTACAAAGTTCTGTTGCCAGAGATATTGATAGACTGCTCCGGGAAAAATTAGAGGAAATAGTTGGGGGTGCAGTCAATAAAATTTTATTGACTGCACCCCCAACTATTTCGTCCTTACATTAGAAGTTACAGTCAACCAATTCTTCTCTAACATATATTTAAAATAGATTATTATACAATTTAATTGATTAAAACCTAATATTTTGTTTACAATCATGAAGTATAATTAAGAATACAATTACTGTTCATTATCATCAGAAAATTCATCGGATTCAGATGTGGTTTCGCCACATAAATTTACTAATATTTGTTCAATAATTTCGTCCCTTACTATTTCTTTGTCCCAATCAGCTTGTTGAAGATTTTCCGCATGCTCTACACATTTACGCCAATCTTCAGGAGTCACATTTTCTATTGCTTCACACGTTAACCTCTCTACGTCAGCAAATTAAAAGTCTTATTTTTATCGACCACTTCTCTTTTAATTTGAGCCCATATCAATTCGATTGGGATAAATTGGCAGTGGTACGGAGGCAATCTCAAAACATCATACCCTGCAGCTCTTGCCAGTTCATCTATTTCATAGATTTTATTGCCTCAAAATGGTCCAACTTTGGACAACAATTCAACTTTCGTAGAATTAGCTTCAAAAGATACATTTTTCCCCTTAGCCATTCAATTATCTCCTGCTTCCGCCAGTTAAGTGAAGGGAATTTTCGCAGTAAGGCAGAATAATAGGGAGCCTTATCTAAAATTATTACAGAGGCGGAATAACAATGAAAAACAGAACACTAGCATACCAAGAGTAAAAACCAAATAACTGAAACCGGGATAACTAGGAAACAATGCTAGCACATTGTTGTCAAATATTGTCAGTTTTGAGTAACACCACGCCCACGTTCTCGCTACAAGCAGCAACACAGCATTTATGCTCACTCGCCTGATTTCATGTCGACTATAAGTGGTCAATACGAATTTTAAATAAAAAGTTATAAATATTATATTAACAGCCCCGGTGAATAACTGGTCAAAAAATGTCAAAAATTCTCCTAAATGCGTTTCTTAGGGAAGAGGAATAGTCCCATTCTCGTAGTTTTAGACTTGAAATGGTGTTGTAATATAAACAATAACTCCATTTTAAACCAATGCCTGACTTTTCCCCTTATTAATAAATAACACGATTCCACTTTCCAATTACTAGCAACTCATTTTCATTCATTTTATAGGCGTTCCGATAAGGGTGGCCTCAACTGGTCAGAGCAGAGTTCCATGTCTCCCGATTCATCCAATCATCCTCTTGGAGTCCTCGACCAGCCATCTCCTCCTGGACTCCCTCCATCCACCTGCTTCTGGGCCGTCCGCGTCGTCTCCTCCCAGGTGGAACCCAATCCAGAACTCGGTTTGGCCAACATTCAAACGCCATTCTCTTCACATGACCGTACCATCTTAGGTGGCGTGAACCGATCATTTCATTTGTAGATATAACTACATCCATCCTCTGTCGAATTTCTTGGTTTCTTACTTTATCCAGTCTAATGACACGGAGACACTTCCTCCAGAAATCCATCTCAACCGCCTGCACCTTTGAGTACAGACGGGGACTCTTAGTCCAGGTTTCCGAGGAATATGTCAGGATGGTTTCACTATGGCTGTGAAAATACGGCGTTTGTTTTCTTTAGATATTTCTGTATTCCAGAGGACCGGAAGCAGCGTCCTGGTTCCTTTCGGGCTTGCTCCACCTTTCTTCTGACGTCATGCTCGGACGACCAGGTAGCATCCATACAAGAACCCAGGTATACGCATACATTTACTTTATTACAGGCCTCCCTGTCAACCAGAAGCGGACAAATATCGGTATCTGTGATTGCCATACGCTCGGTCTTTTCGAAGTTAATTTTTAAGATCCCTGTTTCATAGCACATCTTCAGGGGATACTCCATCATTTCAAGGTAGACCTTCCGCCTCACAAATACAACCTGGACGTCAGCGAAGAACTAGGACAGTAGTTGTTCGCCATCAATGAACGTCCCAACATCCCCACACTGCCTGTACCATGGTTTTACAGCCTCGTGAAGGTGTATCTTAAAAAGAGTGGTGACATGCTACAACCTTGCTTCAATCCCTTAGCACCATGAAAAGGGTTCGGAAGGTGGTTCCCGCTTCTTATCTAATACATGTCGTAGCTGTATAGGTGTCTCAGAGCGTTCATCAGGGCCCCACTAATGCCTGCCTTTTCAAGTGCTACCCACAACCTCTCTCTAGGCACATTGTCATATGCTTGTTCCAGGTCTATAAAGACCATATGTAGTTCCCGCTTCCTTTCCTAAGACTTCTCAAATATGTTGTCCGTGCCTGACCGTTCCGCCGTAAAACCTGCTTGTTCCTTTTAATTAATTAATTAATTAAAAGTTTTAAAATTAATTAAAGACTAAACATTTTTTATTTAAATTACGTAACATCTCGTAAAATTGAATAAAAAAAAATGAGCTCTTCAAAAAAGGGCAAAGTGGTGATAAGCGAAGAGGGATCCTCAAGCGAGGAACAGGAGAGGATGGAAGAGTGCGACCAGGAGCTGGCAAAGGGCGGAGCGCATGCGCAAGCGGTCGTGGCAGGAAAAGCTACACAAGAAGAGCGGAAAGGAGACGAAGCGCGTGCAGAGAAGCCAGTTGGGCCTATCCTCTCGAGGTTCTTTGACAAGCTTCTCAAACCCACCAGGAGAGGCCCAGAAGCGACTAGTGAAAGCGAAGCTAGGGAGCCCAAAGAATCAGAAGAGGACAAGAAGTCGAGCCCCACAAATAAGAAAAGGAAGATAGGAAGGAGAGGGAGCACCGATGGTATCCCGGGGGACCAAGCCCGCGGCATTCAAAGAGGAATTCAAGAATACTTGGAGAGGTTCCGGAACTCCATCTCCAAGGAGAGAAGGGACTACATAAACTACAATGTGGAGAAGTTGTGTGATGTAGTCCTCAGGATGGAGGGGGAGAGAAGGCTTATTCCCCAGGTTGTGAAGCATGTTGTGAGGGAGATCCTTCACACCGAGGAGCTTCACCAGCTGGTGGCGCAGAAGGTGGCCGAGTATGTGGGACCGATGGTGGCAAGAGGGCTGCCTAAGCCGCAGAGAGAGTAGAGGACCCGTAGGCAGCAGGTTCCTGGACCGTCGGGGACCGCCAAGCAACGTCCTGCTTAAGAGGGAAAGAAGAAGGAGAGAGCCCCGAGGGACCCTGTGGCGGTGGCCGGAACGTCCGGGGTGCTCCCGCCCAAGAAGGAGAATAAAAGTAAATATGACGGCCTCCCACCGGCTGAAATGCCCCAGTGGTGGAGCATGACAGAGATTTGCCGGGGGAGGAATATGGAGGAGGTGAGCGAGGCGGAGCCCTCACCCTGGGAGGAGGTGAGAAGGAAGAAGAAGAAGAAAGGAAAACCCACCTCCCAGGATGAGGGGAAGAAGGAAAAGACCAGAACCTTTGCCGGGGTCCTGGCCAGCGTCCCTACCGGGCCGAGAAAAGCAGAGGAGGCCTCCACCTACATTACCCTGAAGGGGAAAGTAGCAGGATGGGAGGCCGGCAAGATCCTGGAGCAACTCCCGACCCGGGAGGAGCTCAGGGAAGTCGGCGCCAGCGTCAGTTTGGTCAGAGTGACCAAGGCTGGCGCCGTCCTGGTCAAGACTGGAAGGCCTGACCAGGCCCAGAAGCTTATAAATTGGGACGCCCTAAAAGGTAAGGGGCTCGAAGCCAAGATGGCGATGGCGAGAAGGACCCGCCTAGAAGTCAGAGGCGTCCCCAACCACTGGGATGGAGAAGTGCTCCAGAGCTTCATCTGGAACCAGGTACCAATTGAGATGCCGGATGAAGAGTCCGTTAGGAGGGAGTGGCTAAGGCCCTGCTTTGCAAGTCCCGCAAGGGGTGGGCTGACCAAAAAGTGGATCTTTGAGGTCCATCACTCGATGAGGCTCGCCCTGATAAACCTGACGGAGGCAGATCTGAGTGGAGGATGGTGGTGTCTGGCCATCAAGGATAGCCTCGAACCCCTGCTCGGTCTTAAATGCATGCAGTTTGGCCACCCGGCATGCCAAGCGACCGGGATAGCGTGCATGTGGTGCGGAGAGACCGGGCATAAGGTCAAGGATTGCCCGGCTAAGAAAAACAAGCAGGCACCAACATGCGTCAACTGCAGGGCCAAAGGCAGAGAGGGGGAAGAGCTCCGACACTGCGCGGGCAGCAGGATGTGCCCGCAGCATCTGGAGATGATGGCCGGACAGGTGAAAAGAACCCGGTATGTGTAGGCTGCGGATATTGCAGGTCAATATGGGCCGAAGGCGAATGATCGCGGACGAGCTGAGAGCTCTCGCAAGGAAGACTGACATCATGGCTATACAGGAGCCGTGGTGTCAGGGAAACGTGGTCGCCGGATTCGGTGTCGAGGGTAGTCATGACGGGCAGTGGAGAGAGGAGGCCCAGGGCGGAACTGATGGAACTGAGTCAATTCACTACGACGGATCAGGCGGCTTGCTATGTCAGATGGGGGAGGATATCCTTCGCCCTCGTCTCGTCATACATGCCGCCGAGGCAAAGGATAGAGGAGAGTGTTGCCGCCGTGGAGGCCATTGCACAACGCTATAGGAGTGTAGTGGTCTGTTCCGACACCAATTCGTGCAGCACGGCCTGGGGTTCAGTGCGCACAGACGCTAGAGGAAGGGTGATAGATGAAACCGTGGCGAGGTGTCAACTCATAGTGGTTAATGAGCCCTCTGGTCCCACATTCGGAGCAGGACCACCACAGCTGCACCCCGTATGCCAGAAAAGGCGGGAAGGGGGAATAGAGAAAAAAAAGGGAAAAAAAAGAAAAGAAAAAAAAAGTTGATTTGCTGGCAGCATCTCTTCCATGAGTCGGTTTTCGCTTTTGCCACCTGTTCTTTTATCTTCCGGTTCAGTGTTTTATATGCTACCCAGTCATCGTTTTTACACATTCCTTCAGATGCCCATATTTCTCTTTCGCTGCTCGCCCATATGAAGTTCAAGCTTCTTATCCAACCTCCACTTATATAGGTTTTTAACACTCACATCACCCAGAAGTTGCAACTTGTACTTTAGCGTCTCCAAAAACGATGTGTGCTCCGTTTATCCGGGATATCTCTTGACATCCTCCAGGGGAAGAGAATCTGGGCTCTAAGCAAGTAGTGGTCACTGCCACACTTCCATCCCCTGAAAACCCTCACATCTTCAACCTTAAATGAGCATCTTTTCCTTGTAATGCAGTAATCTAACATCGAGGACTGGAATTCCGGCTTGCTCCATGTTCTTTGGTGCATCTTCTTATGTTCAAAAAAGGTTTTTTGAATTTTTAGATCGAATGACTCAGACATCTATAAGCTTTCCACCATTATCTGTCACCACTTCCTCACCAAAGTGTCCGATCACCTGACTGCCGACTTCTCGTCCTACTCTCGTATTGAAATCCCTAGCAAGGATGATTTCTGCATTAGGCTGCACTTTTCCTAAAGCTTCTCTCAAGCTCTCCTCAAAAGCATCTTTACTCGCATGAGGTCCATGGTTTCCTGGTGCGTACATTCCTATGATCACAACGCATCTGCCCCAGTGGTTGAGATCCACTCTCATTATCCTTTCGGAGATTTCATCGATATGTGTGATCCTACTTTTTAGCTTTCTCTTCACCATCATGGAAACCCCTGCTTTCGCTCTTTCCTCCTTTGGCACACCACTCCACTGGTGAACATACCCTCCCCTCCCTCCATCCACTCCTGACCTTTTCCTT
The DNA here is from genome assembly GCA_037127475.1 of Arma custos. NCBI lineage: Eukaryota > Metazoa > Arthropoda > Insecta > Hemiptera > Pentatomidae > Arma > Arma custos. The sequence goes on from CM073759.1 coordinate 158,837,154, forward strand.
TAATATTAGTCTCAGTAAGAAAAATTACGTCCAGCTGGGAAGCAGAAATCTCTCTTTGTATCTCCTGTTTCTTATGTTGGCTCTGTACATTCCAAGTTCCAAAATGAAGGGCCCTGTCCGTTTCCAAAGTCTTTTTTCGTGTAATCCATTCGAATCCGAGGCTCTCTGTTGACTGTTTTTAACAAAGCAGATTTTACCTCGTTGAGCAGCTAACCCTAACGAAAACCCCCAACCTGGAGGACCAGGGTTTTCTTTCAGGATTTTCCTTACTTTAGACAGACTGCCATCACCTGGTTTTCGAGTTCTATCCACCCGGGTTTTTATTCGAAATTGTCCTTCTCCTAGGAAGAGTCCCGCACTAGGGAGGAGCGCCTATTTAATGGCGGCGCTACTCGCCACGTCACCGAAATCGTATCAGGGCTCGCTGGGGTATTTGATGAACAAGGACACGCCACTAACCATGTTCCCCCGCCCTAGACTCGGCCGCTCATGATCCGGGGCTGGTATTCATCATATTTCCAGCTATCCTGTCGGAGAAAACAGGACATTGCGCTATCAGCCATTGCTACCCGCTTGTTACCTAGAGCTATAGGTTCCCTATAGGAAGGCAGGCAACTAGCAACTCATTTTGGCAATATTAGACTTAACTACTTATTCACCGGGACTGTAAATATTTATTTTTAGTTATGGATGATATAACCTTAGTGTTACTTTAGTTGCAGTCAGTAGTTAGTTACTTCTTTCCCTCTCATGTCCCATGGTAATACAGAGGAGGTAATTTAAAATCCCTAATCGAGATATATTTCCACATCTTGTTATGAATAAATAAATAATCTGTAGTAACTTCTTATATTTACATCTATCATTCAGTTTTTAAAATGCTTTATCTATAGCATATGACCCTCATCTGACTCTACATCACCATAAGATAATAAGTAATATTAGAAACCACTTAGTTAAATTGGTTAAAACATAAAGAATGACAGCGACTGACGGACTTTACACTATTACTCAGACTATACACGGCCCTCTCGCTTCCAATATCCTGCCTACCGCCAATGGCAAATATTGGCACAGCTAAGGGCAAACAGATTCTCACCCCTCCAAACAGATTACAAACCTTCTTGTCCTCCAAAGAATTACAAATTTAATTTAATTTAGTATTATTTCCTCATGTAGAATAATCTTTTATACGAAACCTCTATGAAAAACTGTTTTAAAATATTACTTACTATACTTGAAGCAGAAAGACAAGCAGGTTGCCAGCTTGGTGGGAGGGATAGCTAAGATCCCATCAAGTGACATTACGTAGCGTTATTTCTACATCATGATCTTATGCGTTTAGTAATCTATGAAATTAAAGTGGTTTGGTGAATGAAAAAAAATTGGGTAATTATTCCGCAAGTTGTCGCTTGGGAAATGTGTATACTACAGTAATCATTTAATCTAGAAATGAAAATCTCAACAAACATATACCATCTATAATTCGATATGGCAGTCGAAACATTTATTCTTTGTTGATATGATTACCGAAATCTACTCATTTCCCATAATTACATTCTCCTGTCCATACTAAAGCTCATGATAACTTTGTTTTACAAGCCAAATTTTGGTATCTATTCCGCAAGTTGTCGCTTCTAATTGAGTCACAAGTTTTTAGAGAGCTTTAGAACTTGTATTTTTGAAAAATATTAAAAAAGAAACGAATGAAAAGTTAAAACTTGTGACTCAATTAGAAGCGACAACTTGCGGAATAGATACCAAAATTTGGCTTGTAAAACAAACCTCAAAAAACAAAGTGAAAGCTTATTTGAGAATAAATAAGTTACTAATTACTACTCGTATTAGGTAAATGACATTATTCCCTATTATATGAGGAGGTTATTATATAGGATTTTGTTTAAATAGAAGCATTTGCATTATTTATTGTAAATTTGTATTATATTGTAAATAAAATTTTGGAGGATGTGAAAAAAAAAAACATTGTATGTAAAGGAGCAGTTGATTATACCAGATTCTTATACCAAAATAAGTACATAGTAGCTAGGTTATTGTTATTTTTTAGTTTTATGTCCAAACTGGTTTAAATAAGTAAGTTTCTGATTTCTGAAGTTGATTTCTGTCTATTTGAAGTTTTCCCCGAATAGTAGATACATTAAATTGAGTTTCTAATTAAGTGATTGGCGTTTCATCTTAATGTGAGGACCGCATGTCATTCTCCTCGAATTATTTTAACTTAGAAAATGAGCGATTGGCTACCCCTTGCAAGCCGTTCCTTCTCCTCTCCTTACCTAAGCCTCTACTCCACCTTGATAATATACAGGAATAATCTCGCTTGCCAGCCGGAGATATAGCTCAAGTTGGACGAACCCTTTGTAGTAAGAGGGCGGAGATGGGCTGAGATGGGTTAATAGGCTGCCGAAGGAGACGAAGGCGATTAGGTGCCGAGCAGTAGTAGCAGCTAATAGCCTGTTGTTACTGCACTGTCAGCTCCAGGCTCAACTGAATTACTTCCTTCTAAATGAGGAATTGAATTTCCGCCTCGAACCCACCTCCCTTGTCCCTTCTTACGCGCCCGCTTCCGTTGAGGCTGCTAGGGGTCCATCAATCCAATTCTCGTTTGACGGATCGATTCTCTTCCAAAGGCAACTCCATTCTCATTTTATTTCTATAGTTTTCAATAATGTACAAAGCAATTCAGATTTCCATTGCTATTATTGAAAGAAAGGTGTGGCTAAACTATTGTCAGGAAGAGTAAAGACTTTATTGGCAGCTTTTCTCAACAAACCTTTGATTTTCTTTCCTGCATGTATAAACCTATGAGTTATCGATTTTTCCTTTACTTTCTCGGATCTACAGTCCACCAATGAGCCTTGGCCTCCTTGATACGTTTCCAGCAGTCCTCCCTGTCTAGTGCAGCGGCTCTCCAGTTACGGATGCTTAATAAGTTCTTGCCGTCCTCAGTGACCCCATACCGCCATCGCAGCTTGGGTCGCCCCATTCTTCTTGTGCCCTGGACCTTTTCTTCAATTATTCTTATCGATTTTTCCATCTTCAATTGTTATTATATGTTTTTTCTAATCCATTGAACCTGGAATACATGTTCTCTAGCACCCGGAGGTTCGATGCCTAAACCACCAATCGCTATCAAACAACTATCGTCTATGGATTATAGCACAAACCCAATCCATAAGATCGCCACAACTCACCTGTACCACTATGAATCATGGAGAGACTAAGGTTCAGTACGTAATAGTAGCAGTAGTTTTTTTCGACAACGGTTGTGATTTGTCCTAGATCACGCTCAACCACCTAATTTTTGCCCTATTTTGGTTATCCACTTTACAGAGGCCTGGGTGAGTCCCAGATACTAAAGGGTCCACCCCGAGCTGTTATCAGATTAAATTAAATCTGCCACGACCGGATAATAACCCGGAAACTTCGGCACAGCAAATCAGCGCTCTACCACTGAGCTACTCCGCTCCGTCATAAGATCCCCCATACTTTAATCATTCCACCTACGTGTTTCACGACGTTTAATAGTTGGCCCAGGGCTTTTTTTTTTTTAGGAATTCGTTCATTAGTAGGTCGAACAACTTTAAAAGTTGTTTCTTGAGATCCTATACTTTCAATTATTACCTACAATTGCGTAATATTATTACTGAGTATATCCGCAGTTCGTGGCTTCGAGTTGAGTTACAAGTTTTAACTGTTTATTCGTTCCATTTTTAACATTTTCCAAAAAAAAATGAGTTATTGATAGTTTTAATATGGAAAAGAGTAGATTTCGGTAATCATTTGATCCCAGAGACAGTAACGAAAATGAAGAACAAAATGGATAAATATGATGTATCATATTTTTTGAAATCCCGAATTTTTTTAAGGGACTTGGTGTAGATTGTTATTTTTAATATTTCCTCCGCCCGTTCATAAAAAATCTCGTTATCATATTTAAAAAAACATTCTAGAAATTACCAGTAATGAAGAAGGAAAAAAATATACTAGGAATCTCTGTATAAATATATCTATCCTGAAACGAAACCATATAGTTATTGAAAAACAAATTCTACATGGGCTATAAGTTGTTGATTTCGATCTTCATATTGTTTAGTTCGATAGTTACAACACTGAAATAGTTGCCACTGATACTTTAAACGTAGATATCCGTTTTTATCAGAAATTGAACTATATAATAAACTTATTAATGGTCACAGGGAGTGGAGTGGCCCAGTGGTAGAGCACTGAGTTGCCATACCGGAAATTCTGGTTCAAATAGCGCTGCAGGCAAGACTTTTATTTAGTCTGTTTGCAGCCGGAGATGGATCATATGGGATCTAGGACCCTCCTGGGGCTCATCCAGCCTCTATAAAATTTTGTAAAAATAGGTTAACTTAAATAAGGGGGATAAATCTAGCGGTTGAGCATGACCTAGGACAAATCACCTCCTTGCAGAACCGTTGTTCATGAAACAGTACAGTCTCTACCATGTACTGAACCCCCGAGTTGTAGTGGTACAGTTTTTTTTTTTTATTAATGGCCACAGACCCTTTTTATCATTTAAAATAGAAAACTTAAACCGTAACTCTAGCGTATTGATACTACACTCTGACAGATTTTTTCACTCAGCAGAATCCACCAACTGAGAGGAAATGCCAACCACGCTAAATGAAAATAAATAAAGGTTTCATTTTAATAATTTTTGTTTTTAAAATTAAATAACGTATATTCATTGATAATTTTGAGTATTTCATTATATCACTAAATTTAGTGAAATGCGTGTAATTGATGATTTCTCCACCAAAAGTTAATACATCCATTTCTCAAAAATATAGTGTGACATTAATTAATAATGGCATAAATTCTAACTCTGAAAATCATTTAATAAATTTAAAGTCTTAAGTTTTCTATTATTAACTGTTGGTTTCATAATCTTCATTAGCTTTGTGATCTTAAGCATGGGCATGGGTGAAGAGGGGTTGCCACAGGGACACAGTCATATGTTAATGATTCATTAACACTTAACAATCAAAACTTCTTTATATCCCAATGTATAAAACATTTAATTTTTTATTACCCTGAAAATCAAGTACCTAAACCTGGAGAGAATAGAAGAATTAAAGATGTATTTAATGTTCATAATCAATAATTCCATAAAAGTTTGTTTCATACACTGATAAAAGTAGACACAAAGATCATAACGAAATCCATGAAATGTTTAATTCTGTCAGCATACCATCTTGAATGTTGTTCCTTTCTCATTTTAGTGTAATTGTTATGATCTTAATATCCAAACCAAATCTCAAATATTTTTTTTAATAACAGATCTTCAATTGTCACACTTAAGCTGTGAATCATTGACTTAAAGCTACCAATAAAAAAAATTAAAAGTCATTTGAAAATAATAGTGCCTTTCCAATGACTAGGTCAATCAGGGAAGTATAATAAAGGGAATCTTTTATCTAGTTCCTTTTTATTTTATAAATCCAACATGAAAATCATGTTTTGAATGTATATCATGTTAATGTTAGTGGCAGTGGCAACTGCTTAAAATAGCTCCCTATGGATGTTCCTTCTAATAATGGATGTTCTGATCAAATAATTCCATACACAATAAATTTTATATTTAACTGTGTAGGAGTAAAAGGAATAGCAGTTTTATTCTGAACAAATACAAAAATATACAATTTTTGAATTAATATAAGCACAATTTTGACTCACAATCTTAGCATATTCAAAATTGTCCTTTCAGTAGAGGTTCTTAAACGTAGGTTTTATTGCAAATATTTTACCCTTATCGAGTTTTAAGAATTCAAAAACAGCTCTAATGAGCAATTATTTATTCATTTCCTACTAATCTCGATCAGATGGCACAAAGATCAATTGTAATAAAGATGAGTATGATTGTTGACAAAGGGATTACTAGATATCACTCAATCAATTATGTGGACTCGAGATAAGATTTTTTTTTCCTCCTACGCTTAATTTCTAATCAATGAAACACTAATTCCCTAATGGACGACACATTATAGATTAATGGGAACAGGTCAAGGAGCACATCAGTAGCGTGTGCACATCTCATAACATGCCAGGAATGCACAGGATCAACTATATAGGCAGCAAAGCAGTTCATATTCTTCTTTTTCTCACCAAGTTTTTCAAGCTACAAGTGAAGTTTTGTGTACAGTGTTTTCCTTTAGATTTGTATCCCTAAAATTTATGTGATATGAATCAAATCAATATAACTCTATATCAGTATTCAACAATTATGCAGAAATGTTGAAAATAAGTGCTGTGATATGTTTGATTTGTTTATGCTATGCTGATGCTTTACCACACTGCCAAGTTGTAGAATCCCTCGAAGGAATCACTCATAGGAATAAAATAAATGTAATATACACAATGGAGAGTTCTTGCAAATATTGTGCACGTAAGGCATCTATGTAAGTATGCTGCAATTATTAATTTATTTTTTTAATAAACACTGTAAGTGTAATATCTGTGGCACCTGTGCATACTGGGCTAAGTCGAATTTTGTGAATTTCAAGCTATCTACTTAGAATCGTCATTTTTTTCTCTTTCCTTGTGTCTAACACGCTAAGTGTTCGGTCCATTGCAATGAAGGATATTCCTTTGTGAATCGCGGGCTGACACTCCAATCTTAAACTTAAAATAAGTTCAGAAAAATTACGATTCTAAGTAGATAGCTTGAAACTCACAAAATTCAACTTTGCCCACTATGCACAGGTGCCAAAGATATATCAACCCATTTTTAATAATTTAATTGAAAGTTTATTCCAATATTTTGTCGAGAAAAAACAAAATAAGTCCAAAATTGTAATTTATACAAGCATTAATTCATAGTTTTCCTGATATCTTCTTCATAAAAATTAAGAACTTTAAAATTTTATAAATTATTAAAATTTATTAGAGATTGAAGTAATTTAATTGTGTAATAGGTATTCTAGATAAACAGATATTTTATTATTTCATTTTTTTATTAATTGTTATAATTTTAAATACTTTTATTTGGAAGAGAAAAGATATGCCCAGGGCCGAGATTCGAACCCGGGTCTCCCATGTTTCCGTCATGGTGCTATACAACAATGATGGAAACATGGGAGACCCGGGTTCAAATCCCGGCCCTGGGCATATCTTTTCCCTTCAAAATAAAAATATATAAAGATATGTTATTAGTTCAAAAATAATCATTTATATTTATATGAGAATGAATAAGTATTAAATAAACATTCTATTAACCAGAGAACAGCAATTCTTCAAATGATCAGACTTCCTATGTGGTTTAAGACACAATGCTTAGAAATATATCAGTTAGATCTAGTAACAAATCCAAGCTATTGAATAAATGAAACTATAATGAATAAATGAAGGGGCTATGGAAAAATTATTTTAATTTTTCCGATGAAGGAAGGTGTTTTATGTTTACATATTAACAACCAGCCATTATTTTTTAGTTACATTATTTTCAAGTGGTTTCAATAAATCAAGGAAAAAAAAATTAATTAAAAAAATGGTAGGTTATTTCCTCAAAAATTTTAATTTGTAACAGAACACATCAATCAAGTCATGCATTCAATTATTAAAGCCAAACAGCCAGGGGCAAGTGATCTTCCAAAAGAACACAATGCAATAAGTAAATACTATGACCATAATGTTCATTTTTAATAAAACTTTCTTTTATAAAATCACTCAGAAGCAGATTAATTTAATTATGATAGATACTAGATAGATAAATATTTAATCATTAGATAAAATTAAATAATAGTGCAAACTAAAAAAAATATTTCATACACCTTGTATTATCATTAGTGATCAATCTACAATCAATGATTTAATTTTTTTCTTCTTTTTTACAATAGACAGCTGTCAATGTTATATTTCTGGACTTGAATTATTTAAGTTTATATAAAGCAATCTATTTCCAAAATGTATTTCCTTCTTTAATTTCCCAGAAAATATCATATCTGTTATGAATAAATTTCCAGAAAATAAATAAATAAAAGAGAACAGCCAAAGTCAGTATAAGTTCCAAAATGTTAGAAAAACTTATTTAAACTTCTGAAATGTCTGTGACGGAATATAGGAGCATAAGATTACATTAAAGGTGATGTCCGTTTCAAAGACAGAGAATTTCCAATAATATTTTAAAGATATTAGATTATCCTGTAAATTCTAATTTACCAAAATTTATTGTATTTGTTTCTAAATTGAATTAAAAGTTGAAAATTAAACATTTAGTTTATTTGCAATATAACTCAACATGAATGAGAACTAGTAGATTTCAACACATTAATTGCCAATTTCAAATTAATAATGATAATACAAAGTTAATCATTTTGAAATTAATTATAATTTAATCATTAAAGCAGAATTTTAATATTCTTAAATAACTCATGATTATTCATTTTAAAAATAATTTTGTAAAACTTCCAAGACTTAAAATAAAACTTCATAAGTACCGTTCAACCAATCAGCTACATAATAATTGTTATTAAATTTATATGAAGTAGTTTTAATAGAGCTAAATTTTTTTCTCAATTTTTCTTTTTATTTAAAGACTTTTTCGACTTTACAGAAAATTTCCTCATCTTCAGGACAAACACATTTTTTTCAGAGAAATAAATCTTTACTCATACTCACAAAATGTTACTGAACAATTTATTTCATTCCAGGCAGTAGGCTTGCAAAGGAGGGAAATGAAAATGAGCTTTATTGGTTCATGATTATTTTTAGATGGAACTGTTTCGATTCATATTTCTTTTAATTAAATTTATTAAAACAAATTACATTTGTTTATAAATATATAATTTATATTGTCCATACATTATCTTTTTAAAAAATGGCATAAACTAGGTATGTAAATTATCTAATTTTATTAATAAAACAATAGTCAAAAATCTCGAATTTTATATTTTACAACAGCAAATTGTAATATGGAATCTGCAAAGCATTAATGCAATTATCATTATGAATATTTATTTTTAATTTATAGATTAATAAGAAACAAATCGGGAAATAATATATTTCCAATATTTTTTCAACCCTGATTCGTTTGTCTTTAATTTCGCAACAATGAAAGAGGTATCTGATGATCGCTAATTACTTTAAGATGATTGCAAAATGTGATGTAATAAATACATTCTCATAAAAAGATTAATTCTATATTATTTATAGATGATGATCAATTTTACTATAATACATTGTTTCAACAGGTTGCCCAATCTCAAAGCTTCACTCCGTAAAACAGGAATCAATGCCCATTTTATTGTGGCCGTCAGTAACAAATCTGGCAGGCTGTCTGGTCTGTCTTCTCACTTATCAATCAATAAAAAACATCTTTGGAAGGCTTTAGGGGAACAAAACAACCACTTCTACATTATTGACAGGTAACAAAAATTTTTATCATAATCTATAAAAAAATTGATAGAGTTACTGTATGGGTATTACAGCATTAATAAAACAAAAACAAAATTTCGGACAAAATATTCACCTTTAGTACAAAGTAAAAAAGCCTACATTATGGTTAAAACCTCAGCACAATAAATGAAATAACATTGTTCTTTATTATAACTTTGTTATATACTTTGTTTAAACAATTCAGGAAATTTTAATGTCAAAATTTCATACTTTTTTTTAAATAACAAATAATAAATTCTTCATTATTGATATTGTTGAAACTGCTATTAATTTTTATAATATTAATATTCATCAAAACAGATAAAAATTAAAAATTTATTACCATTTTTTTTCTTTTTCGAGATAGTAAACACTTCAGCCATTAGATAATAAATTAAATTAATAATATATTAAATAAAATAAATATGCATACCTATCTGAGATAAATCATAAAGGAGTGATCGAAAATTAATAATTAAGTTATTAATTTTAAATCATTCATTAGTAGAAATAAAATTAATAAACAGAAGCATAAGTAATGAGTAAATTGATAAAATAATTATCCATTGTTAAATACAATTTTATTAAAATAAAATCTTAATATGGTATTTAGGATATCAGGTAAGAAGCGAGAAATATTTAAAGAGTTGAAAGTAGACCTTAAAAATTAACAACAAAATTTATACAGTAGATTCCACCTTTAGAAAAACAGGAAATTTAGATTTGGTGTTTTTAAATTAGAATGTTTGGGTTGACTAGGAAGTGATAACTAAAAAATATTTAATAGTTTTGTCTGATCTCTCTTTCTAATCCACAAAAAATATGGCACTTACAAAAAAACAAAATAATCATGGTTCAGATATTTTTTTTGCTCTTAAAAAAGATTAATTACTTCTTTAAATATATGTAGCCACTTAAAACACTGCTAAATAAAAAGATAAAATAGTAAGATGTGGCTTAAGTTGGTTAAGAACATAATAGTTTATTACTTAATAGATATAGATATGGGTAAATATATGATATAACAAACATTTTGATCACAACTTTATTTAAAATATTTTAATTACAACAAGTAAAAATATTAAATATTTAAGTCATTAAAATTAAATAAATTTACAATAAAAAATAGTAGAAAATACAACAACTTTAAAAACCATAATATCAAAATAATCTCTATTATAATTGAATGGGCATAATTCACCAATTATGCCACCGCATGAATTTATCGCTAAAATATCGTCACCATAGCAACACAAAAACGTATCTATAAAATTTCTATTTTTCATAAATGAGTAAATAGCAATAGAATTTTTGTCTGTCACAAACATTGTGGCACTCTATATATTTACCGGAAACCAGGCTACACAGACATAAGATCTTGTGACCCTAAAATGGAATATGAAAAATAGTGTTACAAACGACATGTACGTCAAAAATGTCAGTTTTGTAGATATATTTTTGTGTCACTAAGGTGATGATAATGACCTAGTTTGCGTTCTTCAAGATCTCATTATTGTATGTTGTTGTTTTTTTATTGCAGGTGTGGGAGGATGGTTTATGAAATAATAAACCCGTGGTCAAGTCTTCAAATGCCATTTTTGCGTGGTGCCATAATAACAACTCAATTTAGTCATCCATGTGGTCTCTGTCCACAGGATTACACTGAGGTGAATATTTTAACTGAAAAATAATAATTATTATTACAATAATAATTAAATAGTGCAATAATAAAAATTACCCCAAAACAGGTTATTTTTTTTTTACCGAAATCCCAAACATAGTTGGTTTTGGCCATTAGAACTTCAAGAGTTCATTTATATAACTAAAATGTTAACACCACTGCCTAAAAAATAATTTATTATGTACAATTGTAGCAAGTACTTGTTGATTATTTAAAGTTGTTTTTATAAATACAACCCAAAACTATTTTATTAGTATGGTTAATTAGGTGATAATATACAGAAAACTCAAAGCAAAATATTTATCAAAAACAAAATTAAAGGCATTAAGATTAAAAATTTTAAATTATATGTAGGCTAAATTCAATTGTTTTTCTATATTGAATTAAACAATGTATAAAATAATTCAAAAGAATTGTCTCCATTATAACAAAGGATATTCTATTATTGATTTCCTTATTTGTTTTTCGTTGAGATAAAATACAGAAACTATTTAAGATAAAATTTTAACTTTATAAATTTACTGTTAGATGTAGTATTTTATTTATTCAATAATTATGCGTATCATCCCTACCATGTACAACTGCATAATTTTAAAAATTTAAAAGGCACAATGTTTATAACGTAACAATAAAACTTTAAATTTAAATTTTGATTTGTAGGTTAAAGAGGAAAAGTTGAAAATCTATCCTCCAATGGTTGAGGAGACGCAATCACTTGTAGAAGAGATTCCTCTTGGTATCGTGATGAGGCTAAGGCATAAACATCATGGGGACCCAAAAATCTACAGCCATATTGTCATGGCAGCCAATGGAATGCCAGGGCATCATCGGCATTTACAACATGAAACCAATAATAAAATTAAACAAAAACAGACTTTTAGTTTGAATATTCCAGAGGACAACGATCAAGCTTATGAAGCATCTTCTCTTCCAACGGAAGCTGTTAGTGAAAGTAGTGTGAACAAAATAAACAGTATTAAAAATGTAGAAAATCATAGCCTACGAATGGCAAACGAAACTCAGTTATCTTTAGAGTCTAGTGATATAAAAGACAATCGTATAGACAATAGTGCTTCTAGTGATATAAAACACAATTCTACAGTTAACAGTGAGCCGAGTGATATGAGAGACAATCCTATTGGTAATAGTGCATCTAGCAATAAAAAAGACAATTCTATAGTTAACAATACGCCTAGTGATATAAAAGGTAAGCCTATACTTAATGGTGTGCCTAGCGATAAAAGCGATAAGCCTATAGTTAATAGTGTATCTAGCGATAAAACAGACAATCCAATAGTTAACAGTACGCCCAGTGATATAAGAGACAATCCTATAGTTAATAGTGCGCTTAGAGATACATCTAAAGAAATAAACTTTGCAGAAAAAAACAAAAATTCAGAAAAATCCCAAGAAATCATTAACTCTAGGGAAGAAATATTAGATGAACTTGACAAATCACAAACAAATACTGAAAGCAATTATGAGGATGAAGAAATATCAGGTGATTATTATGACGAAGGTTCTGAAGAATCACAAACCAGCCATGAAAATAGCCAACTCAACAACAGCGAACTGGTTGAAAAAATGGCACTTAAAGAACATTATGGAAGAATTCTTGACTGGATCAAATATGACTATTAAATGTACTGTTTTTATTAATTTATTTATTAGTGATAAATATAACTTACTCTTCTGTGGAAGATAAATCATCTGAATCTAAACTCGTGCTGGCGCTGCATATGCTAGAGCTCGAATCAGAATCTGACTCACTAGTCTCATTGCTTAAATAAACAAAATCAAGAGTCAGAATAAATTATAAAATAAATGTTTTTAATATATTTTATATTGAAAAATTTTACTTGTCTTCCTCTATTTTCATCCCCTTTAGCTGATCAGCTAGTTCTAATGCAGTTTCCTCTTGAACCATTAAAGCAGCAGCTTCAAGTTCTTCTAATTCAAATCCAATATCTTTCTTTGAAACTTCTTCCTACAAACATGCATTTGAAATACATACATTTTAAACTTTATATAAAATATACAAAATTTAAACTTTCAAGGAGAAGTCAAGAGAGAGAACAAACCTTCTCAAACAAATCACCTAATTTCTTTATTTTTTTCTCAGATATTTTTTGAATCCATATGCAATAGTCAATGATATATAGCTCATTTAATAAATATCTAGGTTCGCTGGCATTGAACATTTTGTAAATTGCTATAAAACACTTTAACACCTGCCTTCTACCTAAAAAAATAATTGTACTATTTATTTAAAAAATGAAAGTAAAACTATTTTATATTGAATTAAAAGCATGCAATGTTTTACAACATATTTATTTTATTTATCTTTACTAAATGGAAAAAATAAATAAAATCTACCCGAATAAAGGGCCATAACTTGAAAAATGAGCATAAATTAGCATATCGTGTTTAGTAGACATTTTAAATCAGACCTTACACAATCAGAATTGAAGTTATTAGCTTTTCAGTATGGTATTAGTGTATAGAAGACATAACTGAATTAATCCCAGGAAGTAACAGGAATCCAGAATTTATAATTTTCTCAACATTAATGGCACATGTAGGAGATATTGTCATTAGTTAGGGCCATATAGAGGATGACTATTTTCACTGTTTCCATTATTTTACTATTGAATCATTAATCATTTTATCATCAAGCATGATCTAATTAACATAGGTGAACCAAATAGACATCTGTGAGCTATCTATCTAATGGTTAAGTGAAACTTAAAGAGGCCCGATTAAAATTAATCTGACTTTCTTGTAACATTAAAAACTTTTCCATAAGCTAAGGAATACCACAACCCAACAAACAAAAATTACAATAATATAAAAACAGAAACTTTTAGAGATTTAACTTAATTAAAATGAGGGATCACACTTTCCAAAATAAAAAAATAATATACTTGTATTTAACAATAAGAAGGGGATGAAATAGTTCAAGGGGACTAGAAATAACCCAATGTTTTTTTCTCCAAATTTAACCCAACGTGCCTATATAAAACTTACATACCAATGGGTAAATAAATAATAAAGAAGAAGTAAAATAGGCAGAAGCAATTTAAATAAAAAATAACAAATATGAAAATTCTCACCTGATTTTAAAATATTTACTGTATCTTTAAGAACTTCTTGTGTTAATTCCCAGTGCCTATAAAGGGGAAAAACAAGAGACCTCCGTATACAGGCAATTTTAACTTCCTTCAAGGTCTTGAAAGACTGTTGTGAAATAAATATAAATAAAATTACATATACAACAGAACTAATAAATACATTTATATATAAGAAAAAGTTCTTAACAAAATCACTTCATATTTTAATTAAATTGTGACTGGAAAAAATTCTAGTTCTACCAATCTCAATATACCACACTGGGTTATACATCTTAATATTTTATTTATTATTGCTGTTCTATACAGATAAACTTTAGACTTTTTCGTAAATTAACTGGTTGGAGAATGTGCTTCAAACTAATTATATCGGCTTTTGTACAAAATCTTTCTTCAAGTTGACATTCCTACCTCTATTTTGTTTATTTTAGTCACTCCAGATTTAAAGCCTTCGATTAATATAACCATATTTAGTGAGCCTAGTTCTTTTAATAATAACGAAAAACCAGTGGCAAAGCTTGGTACTCTACATTAGTGAATAACATTAAAAATTGGCTTTCTTCAGATTTCAACAGCGGCAAGGCACTGATCAGATTCCGGTGCCTCAACTCATGGTCTTAAGCAAGGATAAAGGAGAATGGATAGAACCTCTATCCATTCTCCTTTATCCTTGCCTAACCTAGGCTCATTTACTCCTCTGCATGAACAAAATAAATAAAACCTATTGTGGTGAACCCAACTAGTTTCAGAGGCATCTATTGAATATGCAGTGTTGACTGATCTGAGATCAGATCAGATTCAGGGAAATCCCAGTCTACATTTGCTAAAATCGCATATACGGTACTATAACGTCACTTATGCAATTTTTGTCAAACTGAACAGAGTATGTTTATCTTTTACTTTAAAATGAAGTTTAAAGCTGTAGTTTAAATATTATCATTTTATTTGTTTAGTCGAGAAGAATTTTACGTTGTAATAAGATGTTGAATTTTCAAATGCTTCTCCTGAAAAATTGCATAATTTGTATAAGTGACATTATAACACCGTATGTGCAATATTACTGCAAGAGATGAAAGAGGAAAACAGATCTCATTCTAAACTACATTTCACACCCAAATAGAACAATAAGAAGGATATTAATTTAATAAATTTTAATTTTTTAATCTCAGAACAGAAAACACGAGCCAAGTAATGTTAAGAATGAAAAATAATAAGCTTACCACCAATTTCTGTTATAAAGCTTCGTCCAAAGCTAAATCCACAAATCCACACTTTGCACGATTCTCCCACCTTAGCCTGGATTTACCATTCAGATACTTAGCAACTGGCTCAGGACTTATTAACTAAGCTCAACAACTTTATTAGCCTATTTTAATCATCTTGATGCTTATCATTGTCACAAGACATTAATTACACTCATAAATAATTAATATTTCCTGCCACATTAATCAAAATTTGTTATATAACTGAATTTGTTAAGTAAATTTTAACATTTTTGACGTTTTGTAAAAATTAATGATTAAAATTAGTATAGTTTGTAAATTAAAATATATTCTAAGATGCCACTAAATTATCTTTACTTTGATCATTTTACTGCGGTTTCGTATACAGTCAGTACTTCGTTTGTTTGTTTATGTGTGAAACGCGGGGTAGGACGAAATGGCGCAAAGTGGACGTCTGTTAAGAACGGTTTTGATGCGGATGATCAGCGTCATAAATTCTTCATAGGTGAGTGTCCAACATTCCATAATGCCAACTGGGTGGCGCTTCACGAATTTGACACCAGCCTCTCAAATAACACCAAAGTTAGGAGCCGCGGGCGAATTGAAGTGCTAAATAATCTCATGTTTTGCTAAATTTTAGTGAATATTCTCAGCGTGTCTCTAAAGAAATCGATGAACTTCCTTTAGTGCGCCGGACGCTCCGAGAAAGTTTGTATCGCAGTCAGTTTAGATTTTCAAGCACAATCCACAACAGGCGATAAAGCGGTCCAACGGAGCAAGGAATGCACTGGTGGTTAGATCGGAGACGGCTTCTAAATAGATCGTCTTAATGGCCATACAGACGATGTGGCAAATATAACCCTTAGAAATTACAGCCTTCCGGCGGTTACTTTCCTTAATCTGGAAAGTACCAACAAAATCAATCATGTAACAATGTTCGGTGATGGCTGACATCACGGTAGTGTCAGGTTTGGTTTCAGGAATAATCTTCTAACTGATCAAAATGAGAATCTGACCATCTGTTTAAAGGTTAGAAAACTGCATGAGCATGTGATGCATCATCATCAGCTGGTCATCAGGGATCTACAATCAGCTGAATTATCTTGAATGCAACAGTGGCCAAAGGTTAAGTGGGTTGATCACTACAATGGCAGTTACCATATTGGCGATGAATGTTTTCAATCGATGTGGCGGAGTGTGGATCCAGCAGAGAGCGATTGTGGAGTCCGTAAATAAATGCGTCGCAGAGATGGTAATGATGGTTCGGAACTCTTCGAGGGATTCAATAAGACGGGCTTACAGCAAACACGTGCAAAGTTCCAATCTAGGAATAGTAAGGCATGGTTTAAGGGGAGCGACTCTACTTTTAGCCTTAATTAAATGAACCTTGACATTATCACCAGACCGTTCTAAAAGGTGCTTAAGGCGAAGTTCCTTTCTCAGATGCGTCACAAAAGCCGATTAAATAAAATAGCGAGTTTTCGAGAGTTTTGACAAGTCGAGGGATCTTGATGTCTGAGAGTGCGGAAACTTCTGGCCAAAATGATTCCCAGACCATTTGGTGCTCTACTGACTTGCTTGGTTGTATTAAAAGGATGAAAGTTCCAGTAGTGTAACCTTCAGCATAACACATTATTTAAGAAAGCCTTAAGAAACTGTTCTTGCTTTGAAAATAGTGGCCACATTTCACACCAACAAAGAACTGTTGGATGAAAAATGGCTTTATAAGTTGATTTTAAGTTCCAGGACAAAAAGCATATGCTGATTGAGATGGAAAAATAATGACTTTCCTTCCTTTAAGGATAATGGTTCTTTAAATTATAATTTGATGACGACTTCAAGGATGCAACTCGCCAGAAAAACCTAGCATACCGAGCCATGACACAGAAGGGCACGAGGAGTAGTGTAGAGGAGTATAGAAGACTACACAAGGAAGAAAAGAGACTCCACTACAGGAAAAAAAACGTGAAGAGCTGAAGAAAATAGAAGAGGTTCATGGAAGCAAGGAATTGAGGGAGTTTTTCCACCGGGTAAATAAAATCAGGAAGCCTTTTTCTAGTGTTCAGCCCTATTGCCTGGACAAAGAAAGCAACCTCCTCACCGATAAATCAGAAGTTCTAGCAGAATGGAGGAATCACTTTGAGGATCTCCTGACGGACTCTCATCCAAACACTAACGTCGAGAATGCCGATCAGCTGCTGGCCAGTGAAGAAGACATTGAGATAGAGTTAGAACCGCCCAGCTAAGACGAGATATTGAGGAAGCCCTCAGCAGGCTGAAGAACCACAAGGCTCCCGGGTATGACGGACTCCCTGCGGAACTGTTGAAATACAGAGATGGTAAAGCAGTGAAGGTACTTCAGGATCTTCTTGCATCAGTGTAGACGGATGAAGTGATGCCCTCTGAGTGGAAGAGGTCGATTATCTACCCTATCCACAAGAAGGGTGACCGCTTGGTATGCGGCAACTATAGAGGCATATCTTTGTTGACTTCCGGGTATTTTTTTTTTATTTATTTATTTTTACCAGATCGGCCTGGTGGGCCTTACATTTTTGTTATAATATAGATTGTTTATTGTTGATAGCAATTGATTTTGGGGGGGTATAACTATCCCTAACTAAATACATCGTTATAACTATTGGTTAAATGTAAATAACAGTGAATTTTATCATATAAAAGTATATAAAAAATAATTTAAAAAATCTACATATAAAATAGCTGTAAAATAAATTTAAAGTAGTAATATCACAGAAATATATAATTACACAACTTATAATAAGATGTCCTGTAGTAACCTGGGCTTTAGTCTTCAAGATGATGTCTGCTTTCCTATGTTGTAATTTATTGCTCCTTTAACTGCTGGTAGTTGGCTATGAAATTTTCTGAATCTTTTTTTTATGTGGTCGTCTATTGTTTCTATTTGTAGTTCACGGTGCAGTTGACTGTTTCTGATGAATCAGGGGGCATCCACTGCGATTCTTAGAACCTTGTTTTGAAAAGTTTGCAATCTTTTTCTTTTCGTAAAGGATGCTGCTCCCCAGACTTCACAGCCGTACATCAGAATTCCGGATACAAAGTCTTCTCGAACCTCCTGTTTGCTTGCCTGCTTCTCCATGGGAGATGCCTACCAATGTGGATTTCAACGCGGGAAATCAACTACCGACCAGATCTTCAGCTTGAGGACCATACTAGAGAGAGAACATGAATATAAGCTGAAGACGCACCATCTCTTCATTGATTTCAAGGCAGAATATGACAGCATCGACCGCGAAGAGTTTAACCGAGCAATGGAGGAACTCCAAATCCCACGGAAGCTCATACACCTGGTGAGGCTGATGATGAATGGAGTGATGTGCTCGCTGTGCGTCAGTGGAAATCTGTCTGGAGAATTCTATGGCAGGGAGATGTCCTCGCTTGCCTTCATTTCAATATTGCCCTGGAGAAGACTGTGAGGGATTCTGGCGTGCAGGTTAGATGGACCATCTTTAACCGGAATATACAAATCTTAGCCTACACAGATGATATAAATATCATTGGTCGCTCTCTACAGGCTGTCAGGGAGGCATTCTCGGCGCTGGTGGGTCTTGCAAAGAGACTTGAACCAGGCAAAGACCAAGCACTTGGTGACAGAAGAGACATCCAGGCGGGGTGAGATGGTGGCCTTTGGGAAATACATGTTTGAACAGGTCACTGATTTTGTATATTTAGGCTCAATGGTGACCGAGAGTAACCAAGTAGATGTTGAAATAAGAAGAAGAATTGTCTCTGCCAACCGGTGCTATTTTGGCCTGAGGAAACAGCTTGGAGGCCGCATATTCCGTCGGCAGACAAAGTTGCACCTATACAAGAATATCATTCATGCTGATGTATGGCTCGGAAACATGGACATCAACCAAGGCCTGCGATCAAGACCTCCTCCTATTTGAGCAGAAAATCCTTCGCAGGATATTTGGAGGAGTGCTGGTAGATGGAAACTGGAGGAGACACAAGAACCAGGAGCTATTTGACGTAGTCAAAGAACTGACTATTGTCCAGGTCTTCAACTATTGATATTGATTTTCATTCTTATATTGTATTATTATATTATATTATATTTCTTATATTCTTATATTATATTATATTTTATTTTAATAATAATATTTTATAATATTAATAATAATTATAATAATAATAATAATAATTATAATATTAATAATAATAATAATAATAATAATAATAAATAATAATAATAATAATAATTATAATATTAATAATTATAATATTAATAATAATATTTTATATATTATATTATATATTATATATATAATATAATATATATTACATTCTTATATTATATTATATTTCATTCTTATATATTATAACAAAATATTGATTTTCTGTCTTCAACTTCCTTAATAATTCTACATCTTTATTTTCTCTTGAATTAATTGTTTTCTACCTAATATGGACCATAATACTTAAATTTCTTAGTGTGCTTAAAGTCATTCCCACTTAAGACATCACCAAAATCACTGCTATTTTTTGCTATTAACGATACTTACCCGAATTCACTTCGAGCCATACTTCTTAATCAGTTTTCAATGTTACTGTAATTAGCTATATAGCTCCCGCATCTTCACATAACAATATCAAATCATCCAGTCCTTCTTCTCAAACACCAGCGATTTTATAAAACATATATTTAGTAACTCACATAGTAAGGCCAAGAATACTGCAATGTAATCAGTTCTTCAACAATCTAATCAGCACTATACTAATAATATCTAGAGGAATTCAAGTTAACTAACTACTTAGTAATCAACTTAAAAATTCATATTCTTTGGAATAATTCAAATTACTACTAATTTCAATTATAATTCAATATAATCCAAATTATTACGGATTCGAGTCCCGGTCCTGGTCATATCTTTTCTTTTCAAATAAAATATTTAAAAATGTTTATAAAATATTACTGTTACGGCCGCACAAAGGAAGGCGGAAGCGGGGGATTAGCGGCTTAAGTCCGTCAGCGGGAGATGTTAAAATAGGATTAGGACCGTTCTAGATCGTCTCCTATTGTCGGAAAAGGATTAAGAATATTCCAGAATTGTCTGGCCCCTCCGTGTTCTACAATGTTCGGCCTTGCCTACTTAAATACTTCCTTCACCTCGAGCCAGGCAGTCTTAGCCTGAGAGTAGACCACGCAAGATCTGTGATAAGTGAGTGTCAGTGTGATAAACCAGTCAGTGTTGAACCGGCCCGTGTGCTAAGTGTATCAGCGAACTGTGACAGTCTCGCGAGTGTAATAAACTGTTTTTGTGTGTCAGTTTGTCATACTTGGAGAATCTTACGGTCGGTGGACTAGTGAACTGTAAGTGTTAACTATTAGTTATAAATTGTAGTGTAATTTTATAATATTCATACAAACTATTGTAACTAGTTAAGCTACCTAGAAATAGTAATATCTTATATTATTGTAATAATTAAATAGGAGTTAGACCTAGATTATAATATTTAGAATATTGTTATTATAAATTTATATTAGTTCAATAATTTAATTGTTAATAGTTTAATTGTATCCTTTTTATCATTTTGTTAATAAATATTAGTATCTTTAATTAAGGAATTGTTTAATTCATTTTAATACCCAGTAGCCCGTAACATTACTAATTTCATTAGATATTATTTTAAATAATTGCTGTGTGGACTTCTAATGGTCTGAGAAAGTTTTATGTTAAACACTAATAATTTAAATTACAATTAGGACCCAAACTCAAATAAATAGGCCCCTTGGGTACCTGGAAATCTATCTATCATTATCTAATTAAAAAAGTGATAATTAACATTAAATTTATAAGTAATGCACTAACCTTGGCTTGAAAAGATACATTGAGTTTTGTTTATCTCTTGAGCGATTTGTTGAGAGCAATAAGAATTTTAATTAATATTATTATATATTACAAATACCAAGTAATTAACTATCATAAATTCCACAAGATAGTGCGGTGCTGTAAACTGAAAAGGCGACAGGATTCTGGATGTGTATCCTTTTAGAGTTTTCATCTCTAAAATACTATAACTAGCAATAACATGCAAATATATTATTTGTAGTACCTGAAACCAAGATAAGGTGGCACTAAGCTTATTTATAGTCCAAGCTGATTCTACACTGTCTTCCCCAAGAGTAGTCCTGTGATCATAAACAAATGCAAAGAGTATATCAACTAAAGAAAAAAGAGCGATTTTTTTTTCCCATTCGTCGAGAAGATAATCTCTGTTTCCCAAGGTTTTAAATAATTCAATTTCTTCTCTACTGAATTTAACTATAACATTATAAAAACATGATACATTTAGGAATAACCAAAATAGAAGAATATTTCTGGAAGTAGTAATAAGAAGTAGAATATTACCTTTATCTTCTGCACAATCAGCCCACTTTGGCTTCCAATAAACAAGTCCATTAATCTCATCACAAACTTCCATTAGATCTGCTAAATAATGGTCTTCTGAAAACTTACTTTTTTCATCATTCTCCCGAAGAATGGTTCGTTCATCAGTATTGGTGTTTTCAAAATCAGTGAAGTCTAGAATTTCATTAAACTCGTACTAAATAATACAGCAAAAAGGTTAGTATTAAACCAACTTCAACATAGTTTTAAATGTAAGCAATTAGTAAAAATTTATAATACCGATAAATGATTTCCAATGCCTTGGCCTTTATTAGCAAATCCAAACTTTGCACATGAAGTATTATTGTTAATAAACTCTTGTCTAATATATCCCAATGAGTCATCATCAGAATCAGATTCGGGGGCCTCTATGAATCGAAAAAAAAATTGAAATATAAAACTCTCATTTGAAAAAGAAACTATAATTTGTATGAGAATAAAACCTTCTTGTGGAGAACAATCTTCTATAACAGGTTTAATAGTATGTTTTTTTTTAGGCACCAACAGCTTTCCAATCATATCAAGATCAGGAAAATGTTCTTTCTTGTTTGCTTTGAGGAAAGAAAACAAAAACTCTTGACTATCACAATCATATTTTCCAGTATCAGATTCATTTTCAACAACCTGTCCAGGCAAATGAATTCTAAAAACATCAAAATGCCCAAAATTAATTTTTAATTCAATAAAATGATCAGTTAAGCCCAGTTCATATGAGACTAGTAATTTAGCAACAAAATAAGTAGGAGGAAAAAATTTTAGTTGAATATTTTAACAAAAAAGTGGTTCTTTAACCAAATTCTATTTTTATGAGAATGTAGCACCATTCCCTTCCCTAAAATATCTCCTAGACTAAATAAGCAAGCATTATTATATTAGTTAAATACATTAATTACTGTAAAAATGCTGTTTAACTGGGGCAAAGAAACAACTTCAAAATATAATAAATTACAACTTTAAAATATGTTAAAAATATGTAATAATCCTAGTACATGTGGTGTCAAGTGCTCATTAAAGATCCCTATCCTAATTAAACTTGGATAGGCAAAATTTAGGACCCACTGTAATATCATCCGATCAGCCATAGTATCATAAAGTGACATTTCATAAATAAACTTTAATACTAGCTTTATTAGCTAGAAATTCTTTTTCCTTCAGTATGTGATTAATAATCCTGGATTCTGGATTAATAAGCCAATGTGTTTTATGGAGTTGATGTGAGTTGTGCAGCAAAATAAATTTGAATTTCTACTAATTTCTTTTCCCAAACTCAAAATCTCCTTAGCAAGGTCGTCCTCAACTAGTAAGAAGAATCTAATTCATAAATCTTACAGATAAATTTTGAAAAAATAAAATATCCAAAAGTGTCTGATGCTTAAGACCATAATAAAGTCAAAAATACATAACAGTATCATTAATCACTAAGCATGTTATCTAATAAAATCAACACAGCTATATTCATTCACTTATATTTCATTAATCTTTGAAAAATCAAGGACAAGTTTGAACAGGTATCTAACCTTAGATAGTAAGGGGAACAATAAAATATTATTGTATCCCCATCAACAGTCAATTCAGCGTTAGACACGTTAGATAAAGGTGCCTTAATGACTAAAAATACTTCATTGTCAGTCTGAGACAACTCGAAAAATGGAGTCAACATTTTAAAATTTTAGTAATTGAAAAACCATATCATAAGAATTTTGAATGTGATAACCCCATAATAACCTTTTCGAGGGCAAAGAATAAACAACTTCCACAGAGGTCAAAACGAAAACAGAACGAGATTAATTATAAGAATTGAATAATTTATGTATTGAATCACAATATTTATTTTTTCCTCCATTCCATTTCTACCGCATAGGCAATACGGTTTGTGACAGCAGTGGGATATCGCGTTAGACCGCTATTACTAAAATAATCAATTTATTAAATGGTTCTTTTTTTTAGGTAAATATATAATTACTAGCTCATGCCCGCGACTTCGCTCGCGTGGAATTTGGTCTGTCACATAAAGTTTCGTGAAAGATCATTTTAAATTAATAATTTAATTATTTTTTAAAAATAAAAGTTACTCGTACATCCAAAATTTCAGATGTCTAACTTCAAAACTGACGGATTCCATAAAACTTTTGAGCCCCTATGATATTAAGGGGGAAGCCCTTGGGTGTGGAATTATCCAAATTTCTTTCTTAAACTATACAAAGAACCTATCTACATATGCAATCCCCCTAAATTCTAGCCTATGTGTTATTCTGATATATAACATATATTAGTGTAAAGTTTCATCCAAATCTGTTCAGTAGTTTTTGCGCGAACGAGAGACAAACATACAAAATTTCACATTTATAAATATTATAGTAATTTTAGTAAGATATCAAAACAAATAGTTTCACTTATGTTCTTTCTGTTATTTTAACAAATATTATCCTGTGATTTGCCTTTAATTATGTACTAAAATGGATTCTCCACAGTACCTAAAAAACTGTCGGGGAGAGGCACGTGCCCCCGTGCACTCCCATATATCCGCGCTTGCTATAGCCTATGTGTTATTCTGATGTATGACCTACATTACTGTAAAGTTTCATCCAATTCTGTCCAGTAGTTTTTGCGTGAAAGAGAGACAAACATACAAACTTTCACATTTATAATATTAGTAAGATTGGGCATTAAAGATTTATGATATAAACAGAAAATTAGAATATGTCGTAGATATGTGATTGGCCGAGAACAGGACTAGTACTTTTCTTCCCTGGACCAACTATCTCGATATCAATCCACTTCCGTCTATGTAAGAAGTTTCTGTAAAGTGAATAATTCTGTTGATCGTTAGCTGGCAGAACATGATAAAACTTAGATCCCACTATCTTCAAGAAATTTGGCTCTCAAAGCCTCACAGGGTTAGAATCTACTACGATGTCTTCGGCGGTCAACAGGCATTAGGGGATCGATATCCTTTCTATGTCCAATGAGTTTTGCTTGAAGCCCTTAAGCCCCATAAGAAGTAGAGAGATAAAGTACTCTGGGAAGACCTATATTGCTTCCTGGTTGTTGCTCATTGTCCTTCCGGTTCTCACCCAACGCCTAGGGTTCTACCGATACCCCAAAATATCGATACCAGCCTTGTGCGATATATCGGAACAAAGTATCGATACCGCAATAATAACAGATAAAGAACGTTGTCGCACAAAGAACTTAAAAAAACTTTATTGGTAAACAAACAAAACAAACAATTTACACAAGCTACACTATAAACTAGGATAATGACTACGACTAACTATATCGGACTATCTGACTATCATCTATGTCTTACAGCAAGGCTTATATACAATAGTGAGGGAAGGGGAGAGTGCTGACTCAGGAATGTAGGATTATGCACCTTAACTCCTCCCTTCTCAAGATGCGAAACTCCGGAGAGCATTATTTATTAGGTAAAGTCCAAGGATTAAATATTGGTGGTAATTGAATTTCTTCTGTCTGGTGACTTGGTGGTCCAGACCTTGAGGTACATGTACAATATTTTAAGACAAGGATACAGATATGATATACAAAAAGATACAATACAATAATGTTAAGAATATACAAATAATAATCATTTTCTATGAAAGATATATAATCTAAATCTTCTAATACAATAGATGGATTAGGTGGTAATTCGAGTACATCAAATGACATATTTAAAGGTAGGGTATTACTAATAGTATTTTCTAACTTAATTATTTTTGAATCAATCATTATAGTACTGGGTCTAGGACATTGCAGTAATGTTTCATTATGCTTAAGTTTGATCAAGGCAGTTAAAGGTAGGAAAATAGGATACAAAGCTTTATCTTCTAATGTTACATAGCTAATGTTAAAACTAAGGTAATAATCTATGTCATCAATGTATTTAATAAAAGACTTTACATTAATACTAGATGTAATACAATGTTTAAAGTTATTTTTAAGTAAATTCTGGATACAATGGTTGTCGATTTCTTTGACATTTATACAATAATAATATGTGTTAATAAAGGTACAATTTCCCGTGAGGGTTCGATTCTTATCTAATAAAACAAGTTTATAAGGAGTTAGTGTTGTTACAAGAGTATTATTGTGTGAAACAGGAATTGGAAGGAGATACATGGTACTGTACATTTTTTGTTTTAATGGAATTGATATGAAGTAATGAATTATATTATTTTTGATGAAACATCTAGTTTTGCTGATTTGCCATAATGTTTCTAAATCTGTTGATATTAAGGATATGTTTCGTTTTAATAAATATGAAATATCATTATGAGTTAACATACTAGAGTGTAATATGCCTAATTCACAAAATTCAAGGGAATTTTCTATATCTAAAGTTCTTAAGGTTATGTAATTAATTATAGAGTAGAGTTCATTTAAATGGGTTGTTATAGTTGTCATATCTAATGAATTTGCTAGCTTTGAAGTTCGTTCATTATTCTTATTTAATATTAAAATATCATTTCGAAAGGCCTCGATTAATTTTTTATTGTATATGATTTCCTGTTCTACGTTATGTTCGAGGTGATACGAGTTTTTCTCTAATTTTGAAATAATTTGATCATAATGATCTTTATCAGAAGCATCGAGATTGCCAGTGATCCATTTAATAGCGGAACCTATACCGTTAATAAGTCCTCTTTTTGGTCTGTTTGTTTGAGGTGTACTTATTAGTGAATCTATCTTTGATTTTACAAATTGTAGTTGCCTATGTACTGTATCATAAGTGGTACTAGTTTTGAATGAGTTCAAATTTTGTTCTGCGAATATTAATTCCTCTTTTAAGTGAGTGAAATTAATGTAATGTAACAAAGTATGATATTTGTCTATAGTAAATGCAGGTGGCATGTTTATTGCTGTTATACCTGGTGCATTAGTTAAGTCTGTAATTTCATATGCAGGAATATTATGTAATGTCCATAGGAGAAGAATCATTGTCATTGTCTTCATTATCTGAAACATATAGTGTTGCAGGTTTTCTTTTAGTTTTATAATTTTTACGTTTTCTTTGAATGTTATCAGAATGTGCAATGATTTCTTTATTTTTATCTTGTAACTTATAAACTGGTTTAAAAGGATTTTCATTCTTATTTCTAGTCCTAACTCTAGCATAGGTTTTGTCAGGAATGTCAGCATCTTCTCTATTGTGATTAATTGAGTTAGTTCTGGATGTTTTTTCGTCCATTATTCTTGATTTTATTTGTTCATGTACCAGTTTTAGATCATTGTGATACCGTTCTACTAGTTGTTCAGTCACTGGGGCTTTGTCTGTTTTATCTTTTTGTGTCCCGAATGTTATTTCGTTAGGAGTTAATTTTAATTTTTGATTTAAAGTGTTGTTAAATGCAATTACTGCAAGACATAATTGCTTCTTTAATTTTATTGTAGGTTCTGTTGCTTTCAAATTTCGAAGAATTTCAATTAGCGTGGAATGGGTTCTATTAAGGAGACCTAAGGAATTAGGATGATTGGGAGTAACATAGTAGGGTTCAATTCCTTGGGATCTCAGTAAGTTTTCAACTAAATTATTTTTATATTCCCTGCCATTATCCATCTTAATTCTGTCAGGAGAGGGATATAGTTCCAAATATTTCATTATCACATCTGAAACTTGGATAGAGTTACAAGCATCAGTCAGTTTGGCGAAAAGACGTTTGGAAAATGTGTCAACTATGGTGATTATAAATTTTTGTTCATAATGTAAAGTATCAATCATGATTTCTTCAAAGGGTTTGTCTGGAGTTGGTGTAATGCAAAATTTTGTTTTAATTGGCTTCCGATCATATTTGGTCTTTCTGCATATTTCACACTTATTACAATAATCAGTTATTGTATCTTTCATTCTAGGCCAATAATAATCCCTTTTGAGTTTTTCATATGTTTCAAGGCTTCCCCTGTGACATGTCTTACCGAGGTGATAAGAATTGATTATGTCCAGTTGTTCGTTGGTATTGGTGATATCTAAACATTTTTTCTTATACCTTTTTATTTTTACCGAAGGATAATTGTCCTGGATAATTTGCGATATTTTTAAAAAAATGCCTTCGAATTCGTCACGAACTGTTTCTATGTTTGGTTCACAAAATACACCATAGGTTGTATTTGGCTTGAAAATTTCTAATAAAAGTTCATTTAAATCATTATTCCAAGGATATGCGGTATCAATATAAAATCTCGTTTTATTAAAAGGTTTTTCTACCCGAATTGACTTCTTTCCTCGTTGAATAAAGATTTGAAATTTCTCAATATTTATTGGCTTATCTTGATCAATTATCCAAATTTGTTGGTTGGATGACTCTTGAGAGTGAACTGTGGCAAGACTGCTGGTTTCAACTTCATGATCGTTATTGTTATGAGGCACAGGATGAATATTACCGATTTCATCAAATTCTTCAAGAAATTCATCAAGTTCATCTGATGAAGCTAAAGGCATATTTGAGGTTTCTTCTAGAATTCTGTCTAATTCCTCATAGTCAATTTCTTCGATGGCATGTAATTCCTGATGGTCTCTGGACAATGCATCCGCAACATAGTTGGTTTTCCCTTCTATATGCTTAATTTCGAATTCAAAGTCCGATAGTTGAAATATCCATTTCATGAGCCGAGCGTTGGTGTTCTTCATTGTAAATAGCCAAGTTAATGGCTTGTGATCTGTGTGTATGACAAACTTTTTACCGTAAAGATATGGCTTAAAATGGTTACATGCATAGACTATGGCCAATAACTCTTTTTCGATGGTAGAGTACCTTTGTTCTGTATCCGAGAGGGTGCGTGAGGCAAAAGCTATTGGATGATCTATTCCATCTGAAATTTGGGATAAAACAGCACCAAGTGCTACAGAGCTTGCATCTGTTGTTAAAATAAAAGGTAGATCCCAATCTGGAAATTGAAGGATAGGAGCATTGAGGAGATGTTGCTTCAAAAGGATAAA
This sequence comes from Arma custos, assembly GCA_037127475.1. Taxonomy (NCBI): domain Eukaryota; kingdom Metazoa; phylum Arthropoda; class Insecta; order Hemiptera; family Pentatomidae; genus Arma; species Arma custos. The sequence continues at coordinate 158,865,965 of CM073759.1, forward strand.
GGCTTCTTGGTAGGAAGAGGGACAAATACATTTTTCATCAGCTCGTAAGGCTTGGGTTAAAGGTTTAGCCAGGTGAGCATAATTATGAATAAATTTCCTGTAATATCCCGTCATGCCTAGAAATTGTTTAATTCCTTTATGAGTTTTTGGTAAAGGAAAGTTTTCTATAGCCTCGAGTTTAGATGGATTGGTTTTTAGTCCGTCTTTTGAAACAATGTATCCTAAAAATGGGAGTTCATGTTTTAAAAATTCAGTTTTGTCGAGCTGTATTGTGAGTGAATGTTGAGTAAGTTTTTGAAAGACTGTTTCTAGATGATAAAAATGGTCATCAATATTATTAGAAAAAATTATTATATCATCCATATATACTAAACAATTTGGTACATTGCTTAACATCATATTGATGGCCCTTTGAAAGGTCGGGGGAGAATTACATAACCCAAAAGGCATACGGAGGAATTCATAATGACCCGATTCTGTAGAAAAGGCTGTTTTTTCAATTGAGTCCTCAGCCATTTCAATTTGGTGAAAACCAGACGCTAAGTCAATTGTAGAAAAAATTTGTGCGTTATTTAGTTGGTTAAGAAGGTCTTCTATGTTTGGTAGCGGAAATTTATCTGGAATGGTTTCCTGATTTAGTTTTCGATAGTCAATAACCATTCTAATTTTCTTTTTTCCACTAGCATCGGCCTTTTTTGGTACTACCCAAATTGGTGAATTATATGGAGAGTTGCTTTCCCTAATAATATTAGAATCTAAGAGTCTTTGTATTTCTTGTGAAATGTCTTCTCGAAATTGGTGAGGATATCTATAGTTCCTACTGTAAATGGGTTTGTCAGTTTTTAGTTTAATTGAGTGTTTAAGTAGTTTTGTAGATCTGAGTGGGTCGTTTTCGCCCTTGATCATTTCGGGATATTTATTTAATAGTTGTAATAATTTATTTAAATTATTTTCATTCATATGTTCATGTCTAATTAAATCTTTAATATTATTATTATTATTACTTATAGTATCTAATTGGTGTATATTATTTTCAATTAATCCATTATTAATTTTAACTTTTCCTCCAAGTAAAGAAATTTCATTTTGTTTACTAAATATATTAATGTCTAGTTGCTTCATACTTTCAAATCCTAATAATAAATCATAAGTATCGCTAAAAGGAAAAATATAAAACTTAACTAACAATTTACTGTCAAGACCTAAATTTGGAGCAAGGTCAATACATGCTGATGTAGTTCCCTTTTCGCGTCCGGTAGGTGTTTTAACAATAAATTCTTCCGATTTAATTTCAGTTCCCTCGGGTAAGGAACGTGGGTTGATATAATTTTTTAGAGCGCCAGTATCAATGAGCCAGGTCCGTTTTTTAAAATCCATGAATTGTGGTAATTGATCAGTGAAATTTAGGGGATATTCGGGGATGGTTCCGGCTGACTTGGTCCTAAAAAATTATCAAATCTGGTGGTTAGTGTCTCTAGTTGTTGTTTTATATCACCTATCTCGTTATCTCCTTGTACTAAGTGATTCATAGGCGAGTTGTTTGACCTTACGGTTCTCATAGACACGGTATTTGATGAGTCAGGTTTAAAGGGTCCCGTAGGGAAAGGCGTCTTCTGCCTCTGTTGTTCCCAGTTAAAACCCTGGAAATTATTAGCGGGTTGATGGTTAATTCTCCTATTCATACTCAAATCTCTGTTTTCCCGATTTTGATTAAAATTATAGTTATAGTTTACATTAGGATCGTGGCTTTGAGGGTTTGAATAAGAATTAAAATGAAAATTAGGATTAAAGTTAGTATTTGGGTAAGGATTGTGATTAAATGTTTGATTAAATTTATTATAGTCGTGGTTAAAATTAGGATTGTAATTATGATTAGGATTATAGTTAGGATTAGGGTTATATCCGTAATTAAAACTATGATTATGATTATAATTATAATTAGGTCTACTGTTATATGTATTAAAATTTTGTTTAAATGGTTTGTGGTTTTTATGTCTAAAATTATTTTTTGGATTATACTGCTGTTGATGTCCGTATAAGCGGTCTAAAATAAATGAACAGTCATTTTGTATTGCGTTCCTGATATCATCTATATCTGTAAGGTGAAGATGATTTAAAAAGTCACAAAGCTCTGGATGTAAGTTTGCTTTAATGTGATAATTAATTTCTCGGTCCTGTAATTTCATTATTGTTTCTTTATTAACAATTTCATCATCTAGTGAGATTCTAGAAAATATCAAAGCTCTAATTTGAGCTATTCTGTTAATAAACGAAATTGGGTGTTCTCTAGGTCCCGATCTAACGTTTAGTAATTCAAGTTTAAGTTGTTCTACTGTACGTGAGTCTTTAAAATTTTTTTGTAAATGGTCTAGTAATTCGGATATATTTATGAATGTATTTGTGAGAAGACAATGTCTGGCGTTACCTACTAATCTAGATGTTACTTTAGATAAGAGTCGGGCGTGGTTTTGAATCCTTAGGGTATTATTGTCACCGCATACTGTGTCATAGACTGCTTTTACAGTTTTTACAAAAAAAATTAAATCTTCAGGATTACCATCATAATATGGAATATGATCGTAATCTTCTTTCACCATAGAATATGAAACACTCATTTTGTTGGTTAAAAAATCACTATTACTATTATTATTAATTAATAAGTTGCTTAATTGTTCGGTAATTTTACCTATATCTAATCTAACTCTACTTTTCTTATCCTTAGGCATACATAGAAAACTTAAAATTAAAATGTACCTCAAGTTATATTTTTAAGTTCTGCGAAGTCCTTATCAAAGTTGACCCTATTGAAGTGTAGAAACACAAACTTCAGGTGGTTTACTCCAGAACCTGTTGTCCAATGACTATTTCTTCGGTCCTTCTTGAGTTTCCGTTCAAGGCTGTCTTCACTGGACTGATCCAAAATCTGTTGGAATATTTCTTCGATTTTCTTGATCTCCAGGAAAATTTCTTCACCTTTACTGACCTGAGGCTAATAGGGTCCCTGTTCGGGCGCCAGATAAAGAACGTTGTCGCACAAAGAACTTAAAAAAACTTTATTGGTAAACAAACAAAACAAACAATTTACACAAGCTACACTATAAACTAGGATAATGACTACGACTAACTATATCGGACTATCTGACTATCATCTATGTCTTACAGCAAGGCTTATATACAATAGTGAGGGAAGGGGAGAGTGCTGACTCAGGAATGTAGGATTATGCACCTTAACTAACGAAAGAAAAATATCGATATCGCGTGTTATCGGAAGATTTTTAGTTGTTTAAAAGCACGGTTCGTAAAATGGTAAAAATAATATTCTATTCTGTTTTTATTTAGTTTATTAAATTTTTGGATGTTCATAACGAACTTCATAATACACATATTTATTATTTTTAATTTGGAGAATAATTGTTTATTTTTTTTATAGTAAAATTATTTAGGCTATGTTATTAATTAATAATCTGTAGTAATTGGTCATCCTATTTGTACTTCATTATCTAATAAAAGCTTATCATTATATTAGTATTTTAATTTCATTATACCCTTTCATCATCAATTACCTTTTATAATTTATTGTTGTACAGTAATCTCTTTTAGAGTATTTTCCAACTTTGTGTTCATACTATAATAACTAGTCACCGTCTTAAACAAATCTATGGTGCCTATTAGCATTGTCAATGCTTTTCCATAACTCCATGGAATAGTTCCATATATATTTTATATTTCATATTGGTATAATAGTTCCGATAACGTTGAGATAACGTAGGGGTCGCCACTTGAATAACGTCTAAGGCAGTTTTATGGTTTTAAAACATATTTACTTGATATTTTTTCCATTTTTTGTGCGAATTAGCAAAGTTTGATTTTTTGTTAATTTTTCAATCAGTAATTGTGAATGAAATCCTTCTATATTCGCAAAAAACAGGCAACGAAGCCAAGAACACTTTAATAGTTCCGATAACGTCTAAGATAACATGAGGGTCGCCACTTGAATAACGTCTTACGCAGTTTTATGGTTTTAAAACATAATTACTTGATATTTTTTCCATTTTTTTGTGCGAATTAGCAAAGTTTGTTTTTTTTGCTAATTTTTCAATCAGTAATTGTGAATGAAAACGCCTCGCCATTAAGCTCTTATTGAAATCATGTCGAAGTGCTATTTGGTTATTGACGAGTGAAACGATGAAGGAGTTATTCCAATAACGGGCTCGTTCTGGTAACACGTTATCACAGTAACCGTTATTTTCCAATATTACGTTATTTTAGACCGTTACGTTATTTTGGCCCCAGCACTAAGGTTCTACCGATACCCCAAAATATCGTCACCGGCCCTTTGCGATATATCAGAACAAAGTATCGATACCACAATAATATCGAAAGAAAAATCACGATATCACGCGGTATCTGAAGATTTGGTACTCTTCTAATCTAACACCCATCGACCCCAGCGCCCCAAGTGTCAGTTTCCTTAACTACCTGCTACTTTTGCCGTAACCTTTCTTAGTCTTTTGTTATTGTTTGTGTCAAGTGGACGGTTATTTGTTTTCATCTTAATTATACAATACGAGTTGGAATTTAATGAAGATTTTTCGCAAGGTGATTGATCAAAAGTCAGCTGTGCTATTTCTTCAGGAGCGGAACGTCATTCCCCGTAAAATGTCTTGTAGAAATGGACATAATATGAAAAGGCAACTGGGGAATGTGATTAGATGGAGATGCTATGTTAAAGGATGCAATAACACCATTGGTATTCGAGTTAATACCTGGCTAAGAAATAGTACCTTACCTTTAGATAGTATAGTCCATTTTATATATTGTTGGTCGGCGGAACTGACTTCCATCAAGTTTTGTGACCAAGAGTTGAACATGTCTCATGGAACAGTCACTGATTATTGCAATTTTATGAGAGAAGTGTGTACGTTTAAAATAGAGAGATGCTCAACAACTATTATATCTTATATCTTATTATTTATTTTCTATTTTAAATATTTCAATTTGAAACATAAGTAATTATATTTAACTACAATGTGATGTTTTTGGGTTAATTGTTTTTATTGTTATGTATATACAACACCCTTTTGATGTGATATTGTTATTTTTAATGAATATTGTTTATAATAAATGTTTTATTTTATCTTCTTATTTATTCAGTAGTTTATATATTTCAATTTTAAATAGAAATTGTGATATACAACTAAAATATCATATTTTAGTTGCATATCATCTCCTATTTTATTTCCTAATAATCCTCTTGTATGATAATGAAAGAATACTATTTCAAATAAATTTTAGGCAGCATAAACTGAAAGGGTCCAAAGAGTTGAGGTGCTTGCCAGAGGAGCGTGCTGGGGTCGATGGGCGTCAGATTGGAAAAGTACCGAAGATTTTTAGTCGCTTAAAAGCACGGTTCGTGAAATGGTAAAAATAATATATATGCATAACAATGGAAATTCTTTCGATACTAGAAGAACAGGGTACTCTTTCGATATTCTAAAAATATTTTCCGATACTTTACAGATGGCTGATATCTAATTTTTTTATTATGTTATGAACCCCATCTGTACATATCAGAGAAGTTAATTAATAGAAAAAAAATATATATATGCATAGCAAAGAAAAATTCTTTCGATATCAGAAGAACAGGGTACTGTTTCGATATTCTCAAAATGTCGAATGATCATTCCGATATTTCACAGATCGCTAATATCTAAATTTTTTATTATGTTATGAACCTTATCTGTACATATCAGGGAAATTAATTAAAAGAAAAAAAATAAGATATATGCATAGCAAAGAAAAATTCTTTCGATACCAGAGGAACAGGGTACTCTTTCGATATTCTAAAAATATTTTCCGATATTTCACAGATGGCTGATATCTAAATTTTTTATTATGTTATGAGCCTTATCTGTACATATCAGGGAAATTAATTAAAAGAAAAAAAATAATATATATGCATAGCAAAGAAAAATTCTTTCGATACTAGAAGAACAGGGTACTCTTTCGATATTCTCAAAATATCGAATGATCATTCCGAAATTTCACCGATGGCTGATACCTAAATTTTTAATTATGTTATGAACCCTATCTGTACATTTCAGGGAAATTAATTAAAAGAAAAAAAATAATATATATGCATAGCAATGGAAATTCTTTCGATACTAGAAGAACAGGGTACTCTTTCGATATTCTAAAAATATTTTCCGATATTTCACAGATGGCTGATATCTAAATTTTTTATTATGTTATGAGCCTTATCTGTACATATCAGGGAAATTAATTAAAAGAAAAAAAATAATATATATGCATAGCAAAGAAAAATTCTTTCGATACTAGAAGAACAGGGTACTCTTTCGATATTCTCAAAATATCGAATGATCATTCCGAAATTTCACCGATGGCTGATACCTAAATTTTTAATTATGTTATGAACCCTATCTGTACATTTCAGGGAAATTAATTAAAAGAAAAAAATAATATATATGCATAGCAATGGAAATTCTTTCGATACTAGAAGAACAGGGTACTCTTTCGATATTCTAAAAATATTTTCCGATACTTCACAGATGGCTGATATCTAAATTTTTTATTATTTTATGAATACTATCTGTCCATATCAGGGAAATTAATTAATAGATAAAAAATAATATATATATGCATAGCAAAGAAAAATTCTTGGGATACCAGAAGAACAAGGTACTCTTTCGATATTCTCAAAATATCGAATGATCATTCCAACTAGGAGAACAGGGCACTCTTTCATTATTCTCAAAATATCGAATGGTCATTCCGATACTTCACAGATGGCTGATAGTAAGATTAAGGTAAAGAAGAGTAATTTTGATGATGCTGAAGTACCTCCATCTAACAGACCAATAAAGAGGTAATGTCTGTAGATGGCAAATATGAAATATAAAACGCTTCAGTTGAAGATAATCTCAAAGAAGGCAGTCCTAATTTTAGAAATGATCATGAAGTTCTCATAGATATAGGCTTATTATGACAATAATGACTTGTTAAATAATACTTTGACATCGACAAGTAAAGTATAAATGCCAGATGGCCAATGTGAAATAGAAGACACTTCGGTAGCGGAAGATAAGTAATTCCCGATTGCTATGGCAATCCGAACGATTTAGTAACTTTTATTAGAAGTACTCGGCATGTTAATGATCTTATATGTCAAGACGGAAATCAATATAAAAATCAGAATCACTCGCGTTTTATTATAATTGTATTAAATAAATTAAAAGGTGATGCAAAAGTAACAAACTATGATAAGCTACGCTGATGATGATATAATAGATAAAATATAAGCCACCATGCCGTGCACCAATTTCACCCTGAATTAACGGATTTCATATAATATGTAAAATTTGAAACGCTAGAAGACATATAGGAAAATTTAAAGAATCGCGTGGAACATAGTTCAAAGATTACATGGACAAAATTCACGGAAGCCAGAGAAAATTCACCAAAACTTCTCAAATTATAAAGGAAAAAATTTTGATCCGGAGCATAAAAATAAAAAGATTCCCTCAAAATAATCAATATAAGTTTCAACAACCTAGAAATTATCAAAACCCGTATTACAATCAAAATTACGGTTATCATAAAAAACCGCAATACTATCAACATTACAATTATAATAAAAAACTGTATTATACTCAAGAACCAATATGCCATCGAAATGAAAACGATACGCATAATCAACAATGGCATCCTCATGATCAAGAACGATTTTTTCAAGGTCGGCAACAAAACAACCCGATCCAAAATACAGAAAGAGAAAATCAAACAGTATCCTTGAGAACCGTTAGTAACAAAGTTAAATATACGGAAAACGATAAAGATAAAGAAATTAAACAATTAAAAGAAAAATTAGAACATTATAATTTTTTAGAGATAGGCTCGAAAAACAAGAAACCTCCTTAAATGAGCATTCCATAAATTATGGCTATAAATACCATAAATATTATTAGGTAAAAGAATATTGCACAATTGATGATAGGAAATTCATTTATTGTAAAATTACCACTAGTGATTTAAAATTATATATATATAAGAATTATTATTTAAAATTAGATATAGAAGAATCATTTTGTTTCATGTATTGAAAAAAAAAAACTATCAATAAGAATTGTTTTAGAATAATTTAAATTGAAAGAAGAATTATGTTTTAATTTAAAATTAAACTTTTGTTGAATCAATTTTTAAAACATGTATAACTAGTATATAAGAAAAAGCATTTCTATATTCATCATTCTAAATATCATTTATATTTTACTTTTAAGTTATAAAGAAATGTTTGTATTAATGCAAATAAGTACTATAAATATTACTTTCAGGGAATTTTAGATCTCCAAGACCAACCAGTTGAAACGTCTGATATCATTGTCATTTATTTACCAGTATCGAAACTGTCAATTTGACAGATAATAATTTAACAGAAAAAGTCGTCGAATTTTGTTGTGATAACGCCAATGTCAATTTCGGGGTTTAGCTAGGCGAGGAACTAATAATGGACCAGCAATATTACATTCAACTTTAAAATAATCGTTGATAGGTATTGGATGTGGAGCCCATATAATTCACAATGCTATACAATCTGCTCCAGACGGCCTACCTTTAGATTCTAAAAATGAATACATTTTTATGGTTTGAGTTGAAGGAATTTGGCGCTCAAGCTGAAATAGAATATCACAAAATGCTCGGCTACAGTAAAACTCGCAGACTTGCGCTTATATCTGCTTTGGAGAGTTTTAAAAATGTACCAGCCGTTAAAGGAGAATTGAGTATTGAGAAATGCCCCAAATCATTAAAATACTTTTTTGAAGATCCCAGGTCTGAATTATGGCTTTATTTTTTGCACGCTCAGTCAGCAAGTTTTCACCAAGATGCTTTGATGGTTGAAAGTCAAACTTTATCAGCAATTGATGCTGCAAAAGAAATCAATCATCTCAAAAAAATTATGAATTCAGAATCAAACCAATCAGATTCAAAGAACATTCGTTCTCGTGTATACACCGCAAAAATTTCGAGCACACGGGTCATGTACATAAGAGAAAAGATATGTCCTCTGCCGGCAGACGGCCTTGGTGGCTCAAATGATTAGAGCACTGTCACGGAGAAACAGAGGATCCTGGTTCGAATCCCGGCTGAGGGCCTATCTTTTCTCTTTAAAATGAAAAATTTAAATATCCGCCATCTGAGAAATATTTTGAGAATGTGGAATGAGTACCATATTCTTCTAAATTCGAAAGAATTTCTTTGCTATGCATACATATTTTTTTTTTTCTTAATGACTGTAAGCTACACAGTACTATTACTTATTGCCCACGAGTGGCAGATTGTAATATTTCAATAAAGTGCTAAAAAAAAAAAATTTTTTTTTCTTTATACTAATTTCCCTGATATGTACAGATAAGGCTCATAACATAATAAAAAATTAGATTTTAGCTATTTGTGAAATATCGGAATGATCATTCAATATTTTGTGAATATCGAAAGAGTACCCTGTTCTTCTGGTATCGAAAGAATTTTTCTTTGCTATGCATATATATTATTTTTTTTCTTTTAATTAAATTCCCTGATATGTACAGATAGGGTTCATAACATAATAAAAAATTTAAATATCAGACATCAGTGAAATATCGGAAAATATTTTTAGAATATCGAAAGAGTACCCTGTTCTTCTGGTATCGAAAGAATTTTCTTTGCTTTGCATATATATTTTTTTTTTCTTTTGATTAATTTTCCTGATATGTACAGATAGGGTTCATAACATAATAAAAAAATTAGATATCAGCTATCTGTGAACTTTCGGAATGATCATTCAATATTTTGAGAATATCGAAAGAGTTTCCTGTTCTTCTAGTATCGAAAGAATTTCCTTTCCTATGCATATATATATTATTTTTCTTTTAACTAATTTCCCTGATGTGTACAGATAGTGTACATAACATAATAAAAAAATTAGATATCAGCCTTCTGTGAAATATCGGTATGATCATTCGATATTTTGAGAATATCGAAAGAGTACCCTGCTCTTCTGGTATCGAAAGAATTTCCTTTGCTATGCGTATATATTATTTTTTTTCTTATAATTACTCTCCCTGATATGTACATAACATGATAAAAAATCTAGATATCAACCATCTGTGAAATATCAGAATGATCATTCAATATTTTGAGAATATCGAAAGAGTCTCCTGTTCTTCTATTATCGAAAGAATTTCCTTTACTATGCATATATATTATTTTTTTTCTTTTAATTAATTTTCCTGATATGTACAGGTAGGGTTCATAACATAATAAAAAAATTAGATATCAGCCTTCTGTGAAATATCGGTATGATCATTCGATATTTTAAGAATATCAAAACAGTACCCTGTTCTTCTGGTATGGAAAGAATTTCCTTTGCTATGCATATATATTATTTTTTTTTCTTATAATTACTCTCCCTGATATGTACATAACATAATAAAAAATTTAGATATCAGCCATCTGTGAAATATCGGAATGATCATTCGATATTTTGAGAATATCAAAAGAGTATCCTGTTCTTCTAGTATCGAAAGAATTTCCTTTCTTATGCATTATTATTTTTTTTCTTTTAATTAATTTCCCCAATAGGTACAGATAGGGCTCATAACATAATAAAAACTTTAGATATCAGCCATCTGTGAAATATTGGAACAAAATAGAGCCATATTTTATTATATTTTTATTATGAAGTGAAAAGATTTGTTCTGGGGTGGGATTCGAATCCCGGCAAGGACAATTCGTTTCACTTCAAAATAAAAATAATTTATTTAACATGACATTTGTGTAACAACGAACGACTATTTAACAACACATAGTATCATAAATTCAAGTGAAATGTGCTTTAAAATTTATCAAATGTCGGATCATCTTTTTAAACACTGAAAACTCTGTTTATTAAATAACTCACTGATAGATTTTTCCATTTAAGCATAGCCATAGAACAATGCAACTAGAGTCCAGGCTGCAAGCGCAACAGGTAAAGAGGCATGTCCATCCTAATTAGTCAAAGAGCGCTGTATTTTTTAGCTTCATTTTAACACAAAAATAGTTTAAAACATGTTTTAGACTTGTTCACGCCATTTGGCGTTCTTTTTGTAAATAAATTAATTCCAGACAAGATAAATAGGTAAAATCTTTTTTTTTTTTTTTTTTTTAAATTTATTTATTGATATTTACAACTGTATTACAATTATACAACAAGTAAATAGAATGCGTGTTACATAATGACATGAGAATGACAAGTAGAGAAACTACCCACTGGTAGTACTCAAATCAAAGTTCAAATAAGAAGGTCACGTGGCCATCTTCTTTTCAGACGCCTCGGAGGATTATCGGGAATTGAAGAGGAAGCTAGGATTGAAACTAGAGGGTTTGACTGGGAATGAAGTTTGCTATGAAAGGATAGATACCGGGTTCGGGCCAAATTAGCAACAAAAGGGACATTAAGGTCGTTATGGATGACTTTATTCTTAACAAAGTAAGGAGCATTGAGGATTTTACGAAGGATTTTGGATTGTAGGGATTGGATACGAGAGGAATTCGATGGCTTAGTAGAGCCCCATAGCTCTACTCCGTAAGTCCAAATAGGTCGTATGATGGTCGTGTAGATGAGTCTTTTGTAGTTAATTGGGAGCTTAGAGCGTTTGTCTAGTAAGTATTGAAGTAGCCTGAAACGTCGAGCGGTTTCTTGTCTTTTCAGTCCTGTATGAGGATTCCAGGTTAATCGCTTGTCGAGGTGCAACCCTAAGTATCGGATCTGTTCTACAGGCACCAGTGGGATATTATTAAAGGATACTGAAGGGCAGGAAGTCATTGGTTTACGACGTAAGGTAAAAGTGATTTGATGTGATTTTTGAGAATTTATTTTAATTCTCCTGTTTTGGCACCATTCTTCAAGATCAGCGATATGGGATTGGAGGCTTTGGGATGCAATAACTGGATTGGTGTTGACTGATAATACACATGTATCATCAGCATACGTGGTAAGGATAGTATTAGGATGAGTTGGGATGTCAGCTGTATAAACTGTATAAAGGATTGGGTAAAGGATACTACCTTGAGGAACACCAGCAGATTGGGAAAAGAGGGATGAATAGAAATTATCATGGTTTACTTGGAAAGTTCTATTTGTGAGATAGGATTGAAGGATGAGAAAGTATGTAGGGGGGTAGGAATTTACGGAGTTTGTAGAGCAAGCCCGTATGCCAGACTCGGTCAAAAGCCTGTTCCACGTCAAGAAAGACGCCCGAACAATATGATCCACGTTCTAATGCAGAGGAGACCACATCCACCACACGATGACATTGCTGAATGGTGGAAGGTAAAATCTTAAAATAGCACATTACACCTTATCTAGTGGTTGTTAGAGGCAACCAACGTTTCACTATTTCACATGTGGCACTTGTTTTTATTCGAGTCTTGAGCGAGCAGTCACACAGATCACTCACGCAACAGAGCTCTTCCTGTTAAACCAGACGCGACTCATTCTAGCTCAACAGTACCTTACCCTGCTGGAGATGCATTTAAGCCACCTAGCCTCAGCATACAGCCTATCAAAGCTACCACACCACCTATGAATCCAGGTCAAGAACTAAGTTTACATCATAAAATAATTGGTGCTAGGAAAATCATTTCGAATCCTGAAAAACCTCAACCCAAAAAATTACCAGAACTACCGTTCTCATCAAATAGCGAACTTACAGTTCGACAAATAAATCACTAACCTAGATCTCCATTTATTTCTAGACCAACTCCAGCTGTTCCTTGCAAAGATGTTGTAAATTCCACTAATAACTTTCCTACACCTGAAGTAGAACCAACAAAAAGTGATATCCCACCACATATACAAGGTGACAAACTCAAGCCACTACCTGAGCTTAAGGCACAACCAGATCGAACCTTTGATCATTTTTCTTCTCCTTTTTCATCCCTCAATAGACTTGTAGTTTGGATGCGCCGCTTCGCACCGAAGTGTCGATCACGCAAACTGTCCGAACCACTTTCAGTTGGCCATTTAGTCGTGTCAGAAGTACACGATGCCTTGCTCACTATTGGTTTACTCACCCAAGCGGAACACTTTTCTCTACTACTGCCCAAAATCCGAGCTGATCTACCGGTCAAGCCACTTTAAACCCTCATAACACTCGTCGACACTCTAGGAGTCCTTAGGGTGGGCGGCAGACTAAAAGACTCCGACCAGTAGAGTCGTGGACTTCCTCTTTGTCCAAGGCTGTTGCCTTCCTAATTGTTCAAGGCTGTTGCCTTCCTAATTGTCAAAGGCTGCTGCCTTCCGATTGTTCAAGGCAGTTGTCTTCCTAATTGTTCAAGGCTGTTGCCTTCCTAACTGTTCAAGGCTGTTGCCTTCCTAATTCTTCAAGGCTGCTGCCTTCTTAATTGTTCAAGGCTGTTGCCTTCCTATTTCTTCAAGGCTGTTGCCTTCTTAATTGTTCAAGGCTGTTGCCTTCCTATTTGTTCAAGGCTATTGCCTTCCTATTTGTTCAAGGCTTTTGCCTTCCTAATTGTTCAAGGCTGTTGCCTTCCTATTTCTTCAAGGCTGTTGCCTTCTTAATTGTTCAAGGCTGTTGCCTTCCTATTTCTTCAAGGCTGTTGCCTTCTTAATTGTTCAAGGCTGTTGCCTTCCTATTTGTTCAAGGCTATTGCCTTCCTATTTGTTCAAGGCTGTTGCCTTCCTAATTGTTCAAGGCTGTTGCCTTCCTAATTGTCAAAGGCTGCTGCCTTCCGATTGATCAAAGCAGTTGTCTTCCTAATTGTTCAAGGCTGTTGCCTTCCTAACTGTTCAAGGCTGTTGCCTTCCTATTTGTTCAAGGCTGTTGCCTTCCTATTTGTTCAAGGCTATTGCCTTCCTATTTGTTCAAGGCTGTTGCCTTCCTAATTGTTCAAGGCTGTTGCCTTCCTAATTGTCAAAGGCTGCTGCCTTCCGATTGTTCAAGGCAGTTGTCTTCCTAATTGTTCAAGGCTGTTGCCTAGCTAACTGTTCAAGGCTGTTGCCTTCTTAATTGTCCAAGGCTGTTGCCTTCCTATTTGTTCAAGGCTATTGCCTTCCCATTTGTTCAAGGCTGTTGCCTTCCTAATTGTTCAAGGCTGTTGCCTTCCTAATTGTCAAAGGCTGCTGCCTTCCGATTGTTCAAGGCAGTTGTCTTCCTAATTGTTCAAGGCTGTTGCCTTCCTAACTGTTCAAGGCTGTTGCCTTCCTATTTCTTCAAGGCTGTTGCCTTCTTAATTGTTCAAGGCTGTTGCCTTCCTATTTGTTCAAGGCTATTGCCTTCCTATTTGTTCAAGGCTGTTGCCTTCTTAATTGTTCAAGGCTATTGCCTTCCTATTTGTTCAAGGCTGTTGCCTTCCTAATTATTCAAGGCTGTTGCCTTCCTAATTGTCAAAGGCTGCTGCCTTCCGATTGTTCAAGGCAGTTGTCTTCCTAATTGTTCAAGGCTGTTGCCTTCCTAATTGTTCAAGGCTGTTGCCTTCCTATTTCTTCAAGGCTGTTGCCTTCTTAATTGTTCAAGGCTGTTGCCTTCCTATTTGTTCAAGGCTGTTGCCTTCTTAATTGTTCAAGGCTGTTGCCTTCCTATTTGTTCAAGGCTATTGCCTTCCTAATTGTTCAAGGCTGTTGCCTTCCTATTTCTTCAAGGCTGTTGCCTTCTTAATTGTTCAAGGCTGTTGCCTTCCTATTTGTTCAAGGCTATTGCCTTCCCATTTGTTCAAGGCTGTTGCCTTCCTAATTGTTCAAGGCTGTTGCCTTCCTAATTGTCAAAGGCTGCTGCCTTCCGATTGTTCAAGGCAGTTGTCTTCCTAATTGTTCAAGTCTGTTGCCTTCCTAACTGTTCAAGGCTGTTGCCTTCCTATTTCTTCAAGGCTGTTGCCTTCTTAATTGTTCAAGGCTGTTGCCTTCCTATTTGTTCAAGGCTGTCGCCTTCCTAATTGTTCAAGGCTGTTGCCTTCCTAATTGTCAAAGGCTGCTGCCTTCCGATTGTTCAAGGCAGTTGTCTTCCTAATTGTTCAAGGCTGTTGCCTTCCTAACTGTTCAAGGCTGTTGCCTTCCTATTTCTTCAAGGCTGTTGCCTTCTTAATTGTTCAAGGCTGTTGCCTTCCTTTTTGTCCAAGGCTGTTGCCTACCTAATTGTTCAAGGCTGTTGCCTTTCTTTTCATATGGTTTTTATCCTAGTTCAAGGCTGTTTGTTGCCTTCTTTTCCTTTTTTTTTTTTCATTTATGGTTTTTCATCTCTAACAAGGCCAGTAAGCATCATTGCGGAATGTTTTTCTGTATTGTATAATTGTACGCCCAGTTGGGTTCTTATATTTTACTTTGTTTCATTTTCTTTCCTTTTTACCTTCTCGATTTCCTGTATATTTTTTTCCTGCTGGACCACCCACCATTCACCATTTATTAAATTTTTTTCTTTAGTTCTAAAATTGGATTGTCATCCCAATTTTGGTGGGCGGTATGTTCACGCCATTTGGCGTTCTTTTTGTAAATAAATTAATTCCAGACAAGATAAATAGGTAAAATCTTAAAATAGCACATTACATCTGATCTAGCGGTTGTTAGGGGCAACCAACGTTTCACTATTTCACATGTGGCGCTTGTTTTTATTCGAGTCTTGAGCGAGCAGTCACACAGATCAGTCACATGTTCTTTTGTTTACCCCAGCTATCCAGCTCAATTTTAGCAAATCTAGTTCTTGACCAGTTCTCTACTTTCCGTGATTCCGTTCTATTCATGTATTTATAAGTAATGCCCGTTTCACCTGCAAATAAGTGTGAATTCCCCTGGAGGATTTCTAAATCATAGGAATCCACCTGGAAGGACGTTACCAGCTTCTTTTGGTCTTTGAGCGCGCTCAAGGAGCCAAGGTTTTATCGGCGAAGCTGCCCGGCCTGCGTCTTGGGTAAGTAACTTTTATTTCTATGTTTTGGATTTCTTCATATTATTTCTTTATTGTTGCGAACTCTTTTTAAATTACAACATACAGTCCACACCCACAGCGAGATTTGATTCAACGAAACCTGCACTTCCTTTTAAGAAATTTATAACCGAACTTACGAGCTTGTCTCAACAAGACTGCTTATTCTTTTAAACAACATTAAAAGGTAGAGAAGGATATCACCCAGTGATACTTGTGATAGTTTGAGTTTGAGACCACCTTAACACTTAACAGAGGATGCTGCACAGGATTGTGTGTGCAACTGTAACTTGTGCTAGGAGGTCAGCCCCACTACTCTACAGTTGGACCTGCCATTTAGTAAATAGAAACAAGTTTAATGCCCCTTATGTCCAGTTCCTATTCTGTCAGGACCTTCTTTTCTATTTCTAACACTACAGTAAGCTGGATTAAATTGTAGTTCAACATCCTATTATAAGATCATGACATCTTCTATCATTTATTTTAATCATGATATGTATACACACAGCATACTTTATTAGCATAGTTCTTCCTCATTGGAAATCAACGACAGCATTATTGTTTATGTTGTATGACAACTGATTCTAATGCTGGGTCATGAATTAAGTAAGATAATCTATATAAAAAAGCCTTATATAATATTAAATAGGTTATGATACATTTCAATTTAACAGTCTTCATTAGTAGTAATAAAAATCCATGGCTCACCCAGTAAACCACCAGAACTCTTGATAACACAAAAATAATTTGTTTTTTTTTAAATTATTTTATTGAGTTGTACAACTGTAATACATACATCTAGTACAATTGCTATAAGAGTAAATAATACATGATAGGACATGTAGAGATACTACCCACTAGCAGCACTCTAATAAAGTTCTATAATAGAAGGTCCCGAGGTCATCTTCTCTTCAGACGCCTAGGAGGATTGTCCGGGATGGAATTGGATGCAAGGATGGAAACTAGTGGGTTTGGATGGGTTTGAAGTTTATTGTGGAATGATAGGTATCTGGAATGGGCTAAATCGGTAACATATGGAACGTTAAGGTCATTATGGATGGTTTTATTTGTGACAAAATAAGGAGCGTTTAGGATTTTGGATTGCAAGGATTGGATACGAGAGGAATTCGATGGTTTGGTGGAGCCCCATAGTTCAATTCCATAAGTCCATATAGGCCTTATAACAGTCACATAAATAAGTCTTTTGTAATTGATCTGAAGCTTTGAGCGCTTATCCAGTATGTGTTGAAGTAGTCGGAAACGTCTAGCTGTTTCTTGTCTTTTCAGTCTTGTGTGAGGGTTCCAAGTAAGACGCTTGTCTAAGTAGAGTCCCAGGTAGCGAATCTGTTCAACAGGGATAAGTGGAGTACTATTAAAGAATACAGTAGGACAGGAAGTCATGGGTTTTCGACGAAGGGTAAAGGTAATTTGATGGGACTTGCTGGAATTGATTTTAATTCTCCAATTCCGACACCATTCTTCGAGGCTTGATAGGTGTAATTGAAGGGATTGGGATGCAATATATGGGTCGTTATTAACTGATAACACACATGTGTCATCAGCATACGTGGAGATGAAGGTGTTAGGATGGGTTGGAATGTCAGCTGTATATACTGTGTAAAGGATAGGACCGAGGATGCTACCTTGAGGAACGCCAGCAGACTGGGAATAGAGGGATGAGTAGGAACCTTTATGACTTACTTTAAATGTTCTGCCAGTTAGAAAGGAGCGAATGATTAAAAAGTATGTAGGAGGAAGGAATTGTCGGATTTTGTAAAGGAGACCTGGGTGCCAGACTCGATCAAAAGCCTGTTCTACATCGAGAAAGGCTCCTGTGCAGTACAATCTACGCTCCAATGCAGATGTATGTGGCATACATGTCCAGAGATTCAATCCCCAAGTGCCACCTTAGGGACCCAACTAGGGGAAGATATGGAGGAGGAAGACGATAGCTGAGAACTTTCTTATGAGGGAAATAAGGATATCCTGGATACTTGCCTAGAATAGGAAATTATGGAGGAAGGTGACAAGGAAGGCCCAAGTTCCTGCAGGGCCCTAATATCACTAAGTATATTTATTAACTTGCATTTTTATTAACTTGAAGATCAAAATAATAATTTTACAGCCAAGTTTGAAAACTAAATTGTAAATTGACTAAAAGAAAAAAATGTGGTATTATTCAGACCATACCAGGAACTTTATAAACAAATTCACCATTGCTGTCATAGTAGCAATCATTTACTTTATAAACATGAGTTTTAGACTTCACCATCTTCTCTTTCGGTATTGTTATCTTCAACGGTATTTCATCAACATGCTCAGATATCACATTAGTCGTAGCAACACTTTTTTTATAAATGGCAGGAGATGAAACATTTGAAGGCTTTTGAAGCAGTTTTGATTCTATCGTAGGTTTACTTTCCTTAACATTATCAGTAAAATTATTTTTTAATTCTATTTCATTAGAACTGTGATCGTTATTAGACAATTCTTTTTTCAACTGCTGAAGAGTATAGTATTTGTGTTTGAGAGGTACAGTATCTTTTTGAGTTAACACATACGTTTCTCCTCTTTTGTTTGGATTCTGATTGTTAATAATATAACACTCATTTTCATTATTTGAGTTATTCGATGGTGTTGATTTGTTCATAAAATTCTTTACTATATCAAGAAATTCAGATGATTTGGGTGTGAGATTACAAGTCTGAAGAGATTTACCTAAAAAAAAAATGATTTTATACACAAATAATTGAAATCAAATAATTATTAGTAGAACATATAAAAATCATGGAGTGTAAACTGATCTGAGTGAAGGTTGAAAATAGATTATTCAATAGGAAGCGACTATGCCAACCACAATGCAGGTCTTCATGGGATTGAATAAACAAGATACAGTAAATATCTAAAAATAAAATAATGAGACTAAACAATAAAATAACATATAAAAGATAGTAATTAGAATAAAGATGATACAAAAAGAATTATAATTCAAAATTAAAGATAAGGAAAGATTTAAAAAAGATGAGCATTACAGAGTCTCACACTCGAGAAAGAAGAAAATTTGGAAGCAGAGTAAAAAATAAGAAAGAGATTCAGGATAAAGAAAGATCAGAGAAGGTTGGACGAATAGAGGCAGAGGATCAAAATAAATGTGCTAGTTAACACTTGAAGGAATATTAGAGACAGAGAAAATCAAAACAGAAAAAAGGAAAATAAAGTTGTACCATAATCCGAAGTGATAAAAATAATAATAGGATAAAAGTAACAATAATGATCAAAATAAAAATATCATAATTAATTTTTTCAGTAATAAAAATATTATTTTTATCAGCATTGTTATTATTAGTCATAAAGCTCCCTAAGTAGAAGACACTAAGTAAAGATGATTCAGGTATGGGGCTTCTTGTTCTTCTTATTTGCCCACCAGGTTTTCTTTGCGAGAATTAAGCTTTCCTTTCTTCCCTCTATTTTGTTCCAGTTCTCGGTGCATTTGTCTCTGGCTTAGCCTCCCATTTTTCAACTTTAAGTTTAAAATTGTTTTTTGTGTACATGTTTTCATTAATCATTTTTGCTAATTACAAGTCTTCCTTAATATTTTGGATCTATTCCCCTCCATTAACAAGGGATGCTACGTGATTTACTATTCTTTTTATCAGCATTATTAATTAAAAAAAACTTAAAAAAAAAAACTGTACCACTACAACCCATGAAGGGTTTGGGGTTGGTAGAGACTGTACTGTTTCTTGGACAACAGCTGTGTAGGGATCTGATTTGTTCTAGATCACGCTCAACTGCAAGATTTTTCTTCTCTAGATCCTATGGGATTCATCTCTGGCTGCTAACAGATTAAATAAAATTCTTGCCAGCAGCGAGATTTGAACTCAGGACCTTCAACATGGTAACTCAGCGCTCTACCATTGAGCCACTCCACTCCCTTGTTATTAATGTGTATCCCACTAAACATGAATAGGAATATTGCTAATTTTGTGGTATTTACTTTGTCTAGCACTTTTATAAAATTTTATAAAAAGCAAGAATATATATTAATTATTATATTAATTTATTTATTAGAATTTATAATGAATTTTACTGCTGCTAAATTTAATGTTAAAATGGTATACAAAATTAACAAAACAAAAGGTTTCATATATTTGTTTTACTCATCTTTAATTGTATTTTCATTAATCATGGACATACATAATCTTGAACCTGAGTATCACAATGATATTGTTAGAATGAACAATCAACCATTTTTAATGATTTGTGAAAAGTTGACCTTATATCTTATGCCAATTTGAGACCACCTGCAGTAACAGCCTACCACCATCAGATGAATGTGAAGCAGTGAGCACCTAGAAGACACAAACTAATTGCACTGAAGGGAGCATGAACAGGACTATTGCACACATACCATGTTCTCTTTTTACTCCTTAGCATCTGCTATCACTATACAGAAAGAAAAGACACTCTTCAATAAACATGACAGCTATCCAGTTGGTGTCCTCTTTTTAGTTGTCTCAAAGTGACATAAGCTGTAAAGACACTTCCCACAAAGGATTACAAATCTTTTTTGTGGTTTACGTCCTAGACAAAATACCTCGAACTTCATTGAAGAACTAGCAGACAGAGGAAAGGGTCTCTTCTGGCAGAGATGATAATATTTCTATCTTCTCTGTGCATTGCAAAACTCTGTGACCTACTGCCCGAGTACTTTTTGGCACTTCCAGTCTCTCGGTATCGGGCTAAAGCCTAGGTAATGACACTCCAAGAAATGCCAAGAGCCTCTATAATATCAACTTACCAGTGACCTAGTTGTTGATTTTCAGAGTAATAAATACTGCAGTAAGCTAGGACAATTGTTGCCTTTGACATAATCGATAACAAACAAAAAATACATTCTTGGTTTGAAGGTCATATTGTGGGATATACACGGCTATATACATGGGACCAAAGGACTATTGATATCTATATGAGCTGTTAAAATTTAGTAATTCAATAATCTGAAATTGATAAATATATAATAAAAACAATACAAACCTGGAGTAGGCACATTAAGGGTTTCTTTCCTTGATACAAAACTTTTTATATGAGCATTTAAGGAATCTGGAAGTTTCACTTGACCAGTTTCTATAGCTTTCCAGTTTTCCTTAACAGCAGTGTCATGATGAAGTACTCTTTGAGGAGTCATTGGTTTCCATTGAGATTTGACTAATTTCTATGAAATAATTACATAAACATTTAGAAATTATATTTCTGATACAAACAAACAATCAAAGTGCTCTATTAGGTGTGTTATATTTATTAAGTTTTTAAGCCTCAAATAATTATGTCATAAGCAAATTTGTTGTTTCAGACATGAGAAAAAATAATAGGAGTCAAAAAATTCAAGAGCAACCTGTAAAAATTTGGAGAATAATATCAATTATCATCCTAAAGTACTTAATTTTAAACCATTAATATAAGATAGTTAACTTAATTATGCAGGCAAAACTGTAATAAACTAAATCAATATCAACCGCTGCCTATCAAAAAAATCTCATTAAGATAATTGCATAAACCTTGATAATGTCTGCAGATGCTGGAAAGCATTCAGATAGTTTATCAGGATACCAAGTTGTGGGATCAGAATTGTATAAAAACCTAATTTGTTCCTTTTCAGACCAAGTTAATAAGTTGGGATAAGCAGCCTTTTTGAAGAACTTTCTCTCAATTTTCTTGAACTCAGCAACGCTATGGTTCTTTTCAACTCTATCAAAATAAATATGATATAGATCATCAAATGGCTTATGTTAATACAAATATCAACAAATTACTTTTAAAAAATAAAACACCTTTTATTTGGTGTGGTAACTCCACTCTCTAAACTATCTAAGCTCTCTTCAGTAATATCTACATTCTCTATATCTGGATGATTTTCTTTAACAATTTTTAATCTCTTACTTATACCACTATTTCCAGCTTTGAACCGATAACCCCTAACAGCAGTATTCAATGATTTAATGAGAGCCATAATAACTTGATTAAAACATCTATATATTTTCTTAAAATTCCTTCATATTTGTTGAACGCAGATAACCTTCCACTAGAGATATACCGTTCCTTAAAGTTCCGTTCCACTAAGGGGGGTGATTAGGAATGTTATAATAATGTTCAAGTGCATTTGATCTGCCCATCATACGGATCTATTATAGAAAATACAACCCCGCATATCTTCTATTCCCTTTTTTTCTTGACAGTTTCTTCTCCACCTTTGTCGATTCTTATATTTACTCTCTCTTTTTAGGCGTTTCTTTTAGGCACCAGGGTGTATCACAAATTAATGTTTTATGCTCTACAATCTATTCACTTTACACCTTTAAAATTCTTAAGTATCCATATATCTTAAGTTTCACTAAGGAAATACCTATTCTTTCTTCCTACAAAAATCCTGCCATAGACCTCAAAAACCTTCTTCCAAGGGAAAGCTTCATGTTTAGCAACGAAAATAAAAAATGTGTGGAAGAAAATGGTCCGGATAGAGGTCAATGAATTTCTCTTAGAAGCTAAACTTTAGGACTCAGTGAAATCTTATATAGACACAAGTACATCCCATTTCACCCTTCAAAAAAAATCACCACATTCCTCTATTTAATTCTTAATTGTGATCATTTGATATCAATGACATCCTACTGGGTGAGAGGGAGGTGTAAGATGGGACGTCACTGTCTCTTTCCAAAAATAATTTATAACATCGAAAAGTTTTTAAATTTCTGAATCTGCAACTATTTGTGTTGTAGGTCGTTTTACTATATTAAATTAATACTTGGTTGCAAGGGCGGATCCAGGGGGGGCACGTGCCCCCGTTGATCCGCCAGAAGGTTTTTTGTGTACTGTGGAGAATCCTTCATAGTACATAATTATAGCCAAATGATCATAGTTGTTAAAATAACAGAAAGAACATAAGTTAAACTATTGTTTTGATATTTTAATAAACCTTTGAAATCTGTCTATAGACACTACAAATTTATATCTAAATAATTGTTGATTTTTTTCTCTTCTGGCCTTTGTGCCCCCTCCAGAAAAAAATCGTGGATCCGCCCTTGCTTGGCTGGGAGATAAGGTAATTAAGTGGGAAGATCTAGTCAGGCAAGTAAGTGATCCTTTTTGTCGACCCTCTAGACCTACCTCGCATCCGCCTACTAACCAGATGTGTTTCAAAATTTATTAATCGAGACCACAGCCAAATTGTACCGGGTATAATTCGAACCCCCAACGCTCAGAACCGGGCACACTGGGACCATAAACCTAACTACATGTACTAAAATATTTGACCAATATATAATTTATTAACTAAAGACCGGCAAAACATAATGTTTGACTTAAAACAAAAAAAAATGATGATCTTTGAATAGTTGCAGTAATGATTTCAGTGTAGGTGACGAATTTTTAATATATTCTTGGTTTGAACTGATTTAGCAGCATTACTAATGACTAAGTTTTTTATTAATTCAAGACAAAAATAATTGTAATTATATTACAGGAGTAAACAATTGCATTACATAGAGTACCCCCTCCTATTCTAGTTTATATTTTGATATATAAAAAAAAAATCAAAACATATATAAAGTTAATTTTATTCTTTGTTAATGATTATGTAAATTATTAAAAATATTCGTCCAATTACCACTGTTTTAGTTTTAAATATTGATACACTAACCCAACCTTTTTTTTTTAGGTTGAATTGAACAGACCTATGTCGATTATAAAAAATAATTTTTGCAGCCATTTTGTTAATGACTACGTCTTTCCTAGTCATAAATTCTGTTTTTGTTTGACATATATACTAATAAATATTTGTGTATTTAAAAGCATTAGTTACTGATCTTCATTTTACTTTGTAATCTCACGAAAATGATTTTTGTGTTAGAGTTTGTTATTTGAAACGATGGTTAATGTTTAATGTTGACTTTTTCATAATAAGGTAAAACTTATCATTTTACTTTCTTCGTTATCAATACTCAGTTATCAATCATTGTTAGTGTTTGAAATTAACTCAAATCGTTCCAAGAGTTAGTGATAAAAGAATATTGTTTGGAATATATAATAAGTGTTATTAAATTGTAGTTTCTAGTGATAATTAAGATATGGGAGCTAATCAACAGTTTTCTCTGAGATGGAACAATTATTTACATCATATCACAGAAGCATTTGACATTCTAAGAGAAGATGAAAATCTGGTTGATGTTACTTTATGTTGTGAAGGAAGGAAAATAAAAGCTCATAAAATGCTATTATCAGCCTGCAGTTCCTATTTTAGGGAAATTTTTAAGGTAAATTTAGTGTAATTATGAATGTAATTTATCTGTTCATTGGAACATTTTGATACCTATTTCTCAGATTAATGATGATTTCTGGTAATATGGTTCCATTAAGATTTTTTGATAACCTGTAGGTTGGGAACTCTTCGATAGACAATAGCAAGTTGTGTTATGTTTCCAACTTTTTATTTGATATGTCTCAGGATTACAACTCAACCATCTTGTTTTGTAGCGAACACACCTCTGCCAACAGACTTCAGGTCTATTACTTAATGATAATGGCACATATACAATATCTCGAATTATTATAAGAATATATTAATTACTTCATAGTAGATACCTTGATCCACTATGTTCTTGATTGTTATAATACATTAAAGTAGATGTATATGTCATTTAAGACATATATGAGCCAAGGAAGGGATCTTATATATCTGTACAAGAAGGTATATCTTACAGCATATACCTGACAAATTCTAGCACCGGCATTTTCCAGTTGTTTTAATTATTGTTACATTATTAAAAAAAGTATTCATAAGAATTATAGCTCAATTTGTTCAAATGAGCAAATCATTATAGAATTTGTTGTCATGAATGTTCTGTTATCTATTATTGATTGTAAATAATTATACCAAAAGAATTAAAAGTTAGTAAAGAAATTTAAAATGTCTTAAAGATAACCCGAACATTGTAAAATTATCTTTGTCAAATGTGGATTTCTTATTTCTAGTGATATAAATGTCGATTTGGGATATATTGAGTTAATCCTTATCTATTATGGTTAGTTTATTCATTTAATGTCACTTTAAGCTGTTATGGCTAATTGGAAGATGGTACAGTAGGAGTCTTAAATTTTGCATATCCAGGTATAATAAGGATATGGATCTGTAACGACTTCCTGACAGTGTAAGCATTGTCCTATGGGTTGGATTTTATGTCCATTTTAAAGAACAGCATAACCAAGGATTTTGTATTCCCTTTAAACAATTCTAAGGTCTCCTGCCAGGCTGTGAATCCTCAGTCTTGGACATGCGAATTTGTTATTTAATCCTTATCTGATCACGAGTTAAAAGTTTGTTGATTCTTATATGCAGGATATATAGAAGTTTATATTTATACATGTTAGCAGCTTAAAAATTAAAATATAAATACCTTCAGCAGGTACATTGCTGGTTAATGTGAAAGCTGGTGAATAAATTTAAATTTTAACATTAATTTATCTCTTATATTTGGCTTAAATAAAAATTAATCTGTAGGTTATAAGTTTATTAATATATTGTCTGTCCTGAAGCAATCAGCCAAATTTTGCTATTTTAGGATTATATTTTATTTAATTTGTATTTTAACATTCCCTTCTCAGTAACGAAAATGAAACAAACTCGATCCCTTGGTAATAAATTTAATTTATAATTACGATAAAGAATGTAGATTAAAAGAAAAATGTCTGGACAAAAGACCAAATAATTAAAATTGACATATGAATATTTTAGGTAATTATTCTGTAGGCTGTTGCTTCGAGTTGAGTTGAACTTTTCATTTGTTTTCCTTTGAATATTTTCCCGAAAGCAAGTTATAATGCATGAGCTTTACTATGAAAAAGATAATGTAATTTAGGGAAATGTAGATACTTTGTTAATCGTTTCATCTAGAAATGAACATTTCACCAAACATATATCATCTATACTTCAAAATGTTAGTTGAAACTTTTATTTCTTGATGAAATGATTAATAGAATCTACTCATTACCAATGACTACATTCTCTTTTCCGTGCTAAAGCTTACGATAACTTGTATTTTTGTAAAATATTAAAAATGAAACAAATAAACAGTTAAATTTTGTTGTAAATCAACTAGAAGCGCCAATC
Source organism: Arma custos (assembly GCA_037127475.1). NCBI lineage: Eukaryota > Metazoa > Arthropoda > Insecta > Hemiptera > Pentatomidae > Arma > Arma custos. The sequence goes on from CM073759.1 coordinate 158,892,098, forward strand.
TGCGGAACAGATACTATATTTTATATTGGAAAAGGAATTATATACTCAATAATAGAATGAAAAACAATTATTTAAAACAATGCAAAACAGAAATAAATGAATATTTTTATTTTAAAGAGAAAAGATATGCCCCGGCTGGGATTCAAACTCGGAAACTCTGTCTATCCGTGACAGCGCTCCGACCAATTGAGCCAGAGAGAGAGAGGTTCCGGGTTCGAATCCCGGCCGGGGGCATATCTTATCTCTTTAAAATAAAAATATTTAAAAAAATCAAAATAGCTGACCAATAATTATAAAAAAAATATAAATAGTAATATGACGTAAGTCAACAAGATCCAAAAATTAAAAGTAATGTTCAAAGAAAATTCGTTCTTGTGTTTACATCACAAAAAAATTGCGAGAACACGGGGACATGGGATCGGATAAGAGAAAAGATTTGTCCCTTGCCGGCAGGCGACCCTGGTGGCTCAATTGGTCGGAGCGCTGTCACGGATTAGCCGGCCGGGGGCATATCTTTTCTCTTTAAAATAAAAGTATTTTAAAAAATCAATATAGTTGACCAATAATTATAATAAAAATAAAAAAATAAAAAATGAAATTTATATTTTATTTCACATTCTGTACATTTATTACAAGAATATTTCGGCCATCTAAATAATTTCAGATTATTTATTTTAATTTTTAATTATCTAATTAGCTGCTGATATTTAAATATTAAAAGAATTCCATTGATTAATTTTCATAGACTAAATTTTATACATTGAGTTGTAAAAAAGGTCACTTATAAGTGCTTTTTAAATGCGTGCATCTGAAGTGATGACAATAATGTATTCCAGTTTTAAACACTACTGATTATCCGTAAAATCAGGTGCCAGAACAATTAAAAAGACTCATTCCTTTCCGATAATCGCTTTGAGAATTATGGATTATTCTGAAGGCAAAGTTTGGATATATTTCTTAAAGATTTATTCAGAATTTTATGAGCTAATTAGTTTCAATTTTTTACCTTTTGTTCAGTAAATTTTCTTCACTGCTTTGCCTGAAGATTGCAATAAAACTCTATAGCTTGAATTTTTATATTTTTCTTGACATTTCGGGAATACTATTTACCCCTCTTCAGTATCTAATATCTCAGTAATGCCCGGCGAGTCAGTTAGTGCTACTACATTAAAGCATCTTTGAAACGTCAAGAGAAATATTTAAATTCACAAGTGTTGAATTTTATTGATTTTAAAGGAAATTAGTAAAGAAAACTTATTATAGTTAAATCAGTGTTAATAATAATTATAATCTTTTAAGGAGAATGCCCTAATACATATTTTAGATTTTACGTAATTAAATAAATATATATATTTAATCATATATGATTATCTGAATCATTTTATGCTGATTTGTTTCTTTTTTGATAATTTTATTTTTTCCATAGGAAAATCCATGTCATCATCCAATAATAGTTTTCCATAATGTTAAGTATGAAGATTTATGGGCATTAGTGTCATTTATGTATAAAGGGGAGGTGAATGTAGAACAAGAAGGTTTATCATCTTTTCTCAATACAGCTGAGCTGTTGGAAGTCCAGGGGCTCACTGGAGGGCCTAGTAGAACAGTTAGTATGCTGTTATTATTTTAAATTTAGTGTTAAATTTCTTGATCTTATTCTGTTTATAATTTCTTATATCAGGATGAAACTGATGATGAAAATAGTCAAGAAACTAAGACTAGTAGGAAGCAAAGCTCTCCAAAGTCATCAGTCAGGCCAGAATCTCCCGTTCTTAAAAGAAGAAAGTTGCCTACAGACGATAATCTCAAAAAGGATCATACTCCACCACTAGCACTAGTCAAGACAGAGCCGGATTTTTATGGCGGTGATGCACATGATGAATCGGAGGACCAAAAACCACTAAGTCTTTCACTTCCACAGAAGCTAGATAAAAATTATGATAATAATTATAGTGATGAAAATATGGACGGAGCTTCTGAGATAGGTATTACACATAACATGCTCAATGTGATTTTTTGTTAATATATATAGAATCTAAAATCTTCTAAGATTTCTATCAGAACATCAAACCTTTGCATTGATTAATTTTTCTGATACTTGAGTTTTAAATTATTTATTCACCTTGTATAAATTTATGTCTGTGTGTTATGAATAAAATTCTTAAATGCCTAGGTACAGCTGGTGGTTCAACTACCGATATGACCAATATGCAGGACACTCTTCAGGGTAAGTGTAATTTTTGTTTCTAATACTGCTTCATTTTAAGTATACAATTTATTGAAAATATTACTTTCATATGGAATTTTATTTTTTATTATTATCTTATTTTTTCTAAGAATTTAAATATAATAAAGTATTGTTGAAGCATTTAATATTTTAAACCATGATTTTGTTTTATTAAGAATCCTTAGGAAGATCAAATAATCAATAAAATTAAATTAAAGCACCAAAGAATAGGGAAAAACTACTATGCAAAAATTTATTATTGTAAGTAATAAAACACTTTTGTGGAATGGGTTACTACAGTAGAATTTTATTTTAATTTTTTTTTTTAAATTATTCTTTAACTGAGTTAAATCAGGTTAGTGGTGTAAGAAAAAAACTAATTTTAGTTAAGATTGTTTTACAGATGATCTAAAAAGTACCTTAAATTAAGTTATTATCCAAGAACTTGTTTATACGTAATCTACCTATTTCTAAATACATTAGAAATTTCCAATTATGATTAATTTTTGTTAACATACTTATGCTATTATTAAAATATCCATGAAAGAGGCACAACTCAAAAAATGTGCTTTTGTTTGGACATAAAGTCGTTCTACTTCAGAGATCCCAGAGCGTTTCCTCTGACACATGTTCCTGTTAAATTATCTTTTGTGTCAACTAATTTGGGTTAATAGTTGGATGATAGCTGCTTTTTGATGTGATAGGGCTGGCTCCAACTATAAAAGTTTTTGGCATTAGCAATTTCAAGGTGTGCCTTTTTCATTCTAAATGTGCATTAAACTTCTAATTACACATTCACTCTTAATTTATGTTGTAATATATAGCAGTTTTTAATTATTTCTATAATATCCCCATAATTTTTTTTTCATTTGTTTTATGTTTGTTTGTTCAATGTTTCAATTAGGATACAACTAATGTCTTTCCTCTGAATCAAGTCAACTTGAGGGGCAACACTCAAGCAATTTATTTCTTCAAAAAAAAAATGCTTTTCTTTATCAAAGCTTTATTCTCTGTGGCTGTGTTTGCCAATGCTTTCTAAATATCTCCTCTAAAATGTTGATCTTGTTCTAATGGCGGACCTATCAGGCTTGAAGTCTCTCTGTCATTCTCTGACTCAATGCCTTTTTAAATTACAGATTGCTCAGTTAACACGTTCGTCGCCCACTACGAATCGGTTGAGTTTCTCTCGGGCTCAAATACTAGAACTGAGAATGAAAGGAAGAAAATGAAAAAAGTGTCTCACCATTTAGATGTCCGTAGAAATCCTCTGGGCAAGTCTGTTAGAAGAATTTGTGGTCTTTGTTACCAGAAGAAAAGACAATATCTCGATCGTTTAGAAGCAAAAAAGAATGCAAAAAAGACTACAACATATTGTCCCAACTGTCCAAAATCACCACAAATGTGTATAAATTGTTTTAATGAATACCATGTTATTCAATGAAGTATTAAATTTAATTTCCAATATAAATTAATGTATAGTATGATATAGTGTATATATTTTTATTTTGTATTTGCTAGTACTTATTCCATTAAATTCTTGTGTTACAAATGAAATTTTAATAAATTAAGTGTAAAATCCTATTTACCCTGATAAAGAAGAACGTTATACATATCTGGGTGAAGGGGCCAGCACTGAAGTACACCTATCAACCAGATATGGATGATGTGGCGACGAACGTGTTAACTAAGTATTTTTCAGAAAATATTTATCTGATGATTTTGTTTGTTATTTGAAATTGCAAAAACTCTCTCACATCTAATTAAACTATAAGGGGAACTCAAGTTTAAGAATGACCATCAAGTCATTTGTTATTGAAGAGAAATTTGATTGAGCAGAATCAGCATGTGACTAAGCAAACAATAATTCTTTCTCAACTTTGAATGTTTTCCTCTTACGTGGTGCTTTGATTTTGTCAATTAATTTTTTCATATTTTTAATTTACTAAGGTTTAACATCATTTCAGAATTATATATTAAAATCCTGAATCTTCAAAAACTCAAACTGTCTTGATTTGAATATTTTTCAAATCATAAATCCTTCATCAGAAATAGACTGAGAAAAGCTTTTTGTTTATAATTAAATAAAGTAAATATTTTTCGTATGGCCGCATTTCGATTATAACTACTAGTAATAAAATATCTTATTGATCTTATTACTCATTTTCTGTGTTAGTTTATTGCACTGGACACTCTTTTGCAGTTGTTATGTGTTAAATGTTTCAATTTTGGTATGTAGATTGCTAATGTCATTATATAAACTTGGATATGCTGATAGGGATAATCTATGCTTTGTCATTGTTTTTTCTCACTGTTAACCATCTTCTTTAAAGAAATAAAATAAAACACTTCTCCTTTATCTTAAAAAAAACAACTTTTAAATCATTCTAAATTCTGTTTAATTTTATGTTTGAAGCTTCAATGTTATATATATAAGATCAATGTTAATACCTAAATCTAAAATTACTTTTGAAAATCCTGAATAATTTACAAATTTATCTTCCTCTCTCAAGTATTATGTAGTTTATGTTTCGAATTGTACCGTATCTTGCTTAAGGATTGCATTACATTTTAGACAAACAATTGTTACTAATTTTAAATTAAATTTTTTTTACTACAAGATCCTAATATTGAATGAAGAAAATTTTCCTTATTAATCTTTGTTGTAAAACTTTCATAAAAATTGTTTTCAAAGTTTCGGCCCATCATCATAATTATATATTATCATCCCATAGAATCATCAGAATTCTAAATATTTTTATGTATTCCTAGTGTTCTAAAATTTTCCTTTTGTTATTCTAACATTGATCATACCCTTCTTTCTTACATACTATGTGATCGTACATTTTGTGGAATAAACTATAATTTTTTTCACATACTAAACTTGCATCAACTAATTTGGTTCTATGTTACAAAACTTTTAATATAGAACTAGAATAATAACAATTGTTAATATTATCTTACTAACCTTGGAAAGAAAAGATGATTATGAATTTGTATTATACTTATCAATGATCTGTAGATAATAAATAACTTATTTTGTATATAATAACTATATTCCTATATCATTACATGCAATGCAAGATTACATACATTGCAGTAATTTTTTTTTTTATTAAAAGGAATGCAATAACTTCTAAAGTAGGAACCATCTTGCTGTTTTGAATTTAGTTGGTCTTTTAGAAAGAAAAATAGTTGACTGGAAGATATAATGGAGGGTGGAGATATTTGGGGAGTTCAGTCAAAAAAACACCTAATAAGTCAAGACTAAATACTATCTCCACCCTCCATTAGTTGGTCTTTATTCATGATTTGCTGGTCTTGGGCCTTTACTTTGTATAAATCCATCCTTGAAGCAATTTTTAAGAATATAACTGGAAATCTGAATGCGAAAAAGAAAATGAATACATTAATTTCTAAAATATTTATGTGTATTTTTAGAAATGATTTTCAAATTTTGACAACTGGAGGTTCGTTATTAATTTTATTGTTCTTATTTAATATATATAACTGTTTTTTCAAGTTATTGTTTGTTAGTTGTTTTTTTGGCTTTCGAAAAGTTATGAAAAATTTTCCCTCCTTGTTTTCATTCTTTTAAGTATTTGAGGCATTGGGTCGTAAAACATGAAACATGTCAAAATGAAAGCTTTTACCAACTTAATTTTAGTGCTATGTTGGTATTCAGTAGTGGGAAGCATTTGTTGTTATATATATTAATAATTTTATGTCAGTTACCAAGTTTTATGAATGAATGCCTCTTTTATTTGTCACTTTTTTTCTGAGATTAAAACTGGATTATATAAAATGATTAATAACATTAATTATTTTACACACTTCATTGATGGAGAGAAAAAACAGATCAGACTTAAGAAATTAAATTATAAATCAAATTTAAAAGTTTTAGTAAATTAAAAATTTTTTAATTAGTTAAGTCTAATCTATTTTTTTTTCTTATTGAAACATTTCTGGGTACTTGTTAGTTATATGACCTATGAAAAAATAAGATATTCTACCTTCATACTGCAGCTACAGTGCAGTGGTATGCAAGGGGTTTAAGGAAAAGGTTTTTATTAAAGCCATATGTTTATAAAACCAAATATGCATATTGGCATATCTAAACTTATTGTAAGTGGAAAATAGTTGAATGAATAATTCTCCCAATGGATTAAATTGGTCAGGTGGGTGCAGTCAAAGATAGCATAAAATAAGAAAAACTTATTATTTTATTATGCCAATGTTTCGGCCATCTTCAGGGGGCAATCAGCAGTGGATGCCAAGTCTGAGGTGACGCATCAAACTATCAACTGACAGTAGTTTGATGTGTCATCTCGAACTCAGCACCTGCTACTGTCCTGAAGATGGCCTACATCTTAGGCCAAAACGCTGGCACATTAAAATAAGTTTTTCTTATTTTGTGTTATCTTTGACTGCACCCTCTGACCAATTTAATTCATTATTAAACTTATTTTACTTGACGAATAACATTGCATTCACTTTAAATTTATTTTATCATAATGATTTCAACGATTAATTTAAAATAGATGGAGGGTTTTAATAATTTAAAGATAAACAATAATTTCAGTATTTCCCCTTCTAGATTGGTTCAAAGAGAATAGAGGTCATGAAAATATGAAAAGAGACTTTTTTTTTGGAAGTTATTTGCGATAATTTAAGTGGTTCAGTTTTGTAAATTAATAATTCATTATTATTATTTATTAAAAATAATATCTTAAATAATCCTTTTGATACTATGAATCATCTTCACCCAAAAGGATGTCCCTCTGAGCATTTCTCTCACACGGATTTATTACTTTACATTACTTAAGTATAAATATTGGCAAAATCATTCTATTCCACTGAAATTTTGTCTAGCTGAGCCAGTAATGGACAGAAAAGTTCAAACCTGTCATATTCACACTACAGGCTGAGAGATATGGCTTGCAAGTCTCAATTTGCTTCAAGATTTGTGCAGGGATAAGGAAAGCAAGGTTTCCTTATGGATACTGTCTTTGCGTTTCAGTTTTTTTTCACCATGGCATTTCCCTCGACTGGTCTAATATTTCTGCCATCTGACCTAAGGGTTATAGTTTCCAGAATTGCTGTAAAAAGATGTGCTACAGGAGTGAGCTCCGAAGCAACCTTAGAAGGTTTGTGCTATTTGTGTCCAAGGAGGAAAAACAGAAAAACGAAAAAAAAGTGTCTGAAATGTCAAAAGCCAATTTGTAACGAGCATGTTTGCTTTTTGTGCGAAAACTGTAAAAATGACACAAGTAGAACTTATGAGACCAAAAGTTTAAATGCTTGTCACAGTAAAAAAAAATTTGTTGTTAATAAAGTTTAAAATACTGTTTTATATTTATTTTTTCTAGTGATATTTTTATCCTATTTATTCCTTGGTCCTGTGTCCTGAATAATTATAAGTTGATATTAAAAAGAAGTAGTGATGGAATTTGCAATGTAAGGGAAATATGCTCATGGGGACTCCTCTTGTGTAATATTAATGAAGGACATCTCTTCCGGGTTAAACCCACAATTTTAATATAAATCCCAAATAATTATTTGTCTTTCTTTTTTTTTACTAAAACAATCTTATGTTTATGTATTAGTGTTAATTTTTATAAATTAAATTATATTTTGTATTATTAGTACTTGTTTCTATTTAATAAACTATTAAAATTGACAATATTATTAAGGATATTTAATTTCTGAATAATAATAATAATAACTAAATATGACTAATTTATTTATTATCAGTAAAATATTTTACTTTGGACAGGAAAATAATGAATTAAGAATAAATTCATTTTGTTCATTGAGTTTTTACGAAAAAAAATACTGTAGGTAATGTTTAGTTAAATAGAAGTTAAAATATTTCATCTCTTGAAAGATATGTTTGTAGGATGATATAATCAATGTGAGAATGAAGTACTCAATTTATAATGCAACTATCTTTATTTCACTATTTATCAACTATTGGCGGCTTTCAACTAGGCTACAACACCATTGGAAAAAAAATGAAATTAAAAATAATAAATTTATGATGATAATAACAATATTTTTTAAAGCTTTACTTTTTTCCGTATAAAAAAAAATGTGAAGATGTATAAAAATAGGGAATAGCTAAAAAGTATGACTCCAGTTATCATCATCCTCCTTCAGCATCTACATCCCCTTCTTCCATTTACAAATTTAAATTTATCAAAGGCCAATTAAATTTCCGTTCCTACCAATGATTAGTAGAAATATTATCATTTTTATCAGATATGGCAAAATCATTTCTAATTTTTAAAATTAGAGAGCAACATTTTATCTGCAGTGAATTGTAATTGCATGAATTTTGCTGAGCTAAATGCAATCATCTAACATCACGAATATGCTGCATTTTGCAGTCTAAGTCCTGCAAGTCATAATGTTATTCAAGTACTTTCTAGATCATTTTGTAAAACTGTTTTTATAATTATTAAGGTGGTTGTTATGAGGAGTATTTGCCTGATATTCTGATAGTGAATTGGGCAGAAAAATAATAGGACTTTGTTCTTATCTATGTGATATAATTTATTTTAAAATAGATAAAATATTTGTTGGTTGCTTCTTTATTACTTAAGATAATATATTTTTGAAACAGAATTGTCGCGGCACCGAATCTCAAGCATTGCTACTTGTACACATAACCTAAATTATTTCATTATTCATTATTAATATATTTTATAAGGTTATTTTATTGCTCTGTTAGTCATATTTCTTGATTGCATGTGCTTATGATTGGTAAAAATAAGATGATAGTTTACTTCAAATGATAAATAAAAAAATATAAAGGTTGATTTCTGCATTAACTTTTGTAATCTATCATTTAGATCTTTTTTAATCCTGTATAGATATTAGGTCTTCCTAGATTAGTTTAAACCTAGGATCTTATTGTCAATAAGTTGTTCTGATTCGATTTTATCTTATTGATATTTAAAAAATAATCGACTACGAAGCCATAAGAATTGTTGAGTTTTGCAAAATCGTTTTATTTTGTTTTTAAGTAAGTATAAGTTATTGTTGACAACTATTGCATCCAAACAAATGAAATTAAGAATTATGAGTTTGTAATTTATTACTTACAGATCGAATCCATTACAGTAATTTTTTAAAATTAGTTGTCAGTATATCCTGTGATGGATTTATTAGATGAAAATACTTAATTAAACGTAAAATATATGCGTACCAATGAGTGCATCTTCAGTAATTGGCTATTAAGTATGCGCTTTTTTTTCTTTAACCACAGGATACATAAGGATGGAGGTAGTTGGGGGTTCAGTCAAATTAAACACCAAACAAGTGAATACTTATTTATTATTTGTTTGTGATATATAGTTTTTAATTATCCAGTTTTTTGTTCAAACTGTGGAAACTTTTTATAAACTATCATCGTAAATGACAATTTATTATATGTTACAAACAGGTGTTGATCAGATAATTTGATTTTAAAGTAACCTTATTTATGTGGATTTTTTAAAATATTCTATATAATCAAATTTGGTTTGTAATGTAAATGTTAAACATTTAACCTTTATAACCAACCTAGAAAAACAATTCTGCTTACTAACTGCTTCCTTGGTATTACTGAAATTATTACTACTTTAATTTGATATAATTTAAAATTATTGTTGCTGGCGATTTACACTGGTCTCAGGATGTTGTACCCCTCGACCTCGACCTAATAAATAAGATCAATTGAAAACAATGTATTATGTATTTTTTTATATCTTAAGTTATCACAACATGTGGAAATCAATAGCAATAATACACTTGAATTCTAAGCTTAAACCTCCGGAACATACATATATAATTTTGAAAGATAATCTACAAAAAAAAAATAGGCCTAAATAGAAATACCATTTTTATTTTCTAATCTAAATATTTGGAAATAATAAGCCTTTGTGTTAAGATTTGCAGTATTTTTTTATTCATCTAAAATCATGAATATAAATGGGTATTATGGAATATTGATTTTAGCTTAGTCTCATCAGAAGAAATATTTTCCTTTATAAGTAAAAAAGATCAATAGTGAAAATAGCTAACATTTTCTGTTATAGTCTGACAATTGAAAACAGCATTTGCCAAATCGTAGGAAGTTTGGAGGAAGGGATTCCCCCCCCCCTGACTGAGGGTCGTGGGTGGCTTTACTAGACATAGCCAATGTAGGGTCAAATGACACTAAAAGTAAGAGTCTAGAACACATTAACAAATCCAAAATGAAGTCCAAGGGTAACAGGGTCTAACACTTATTAATCAATTAATACTACTACAATAATTACTCCAAGAGAATGCTAAGACATTGCAGTAAGAGCATACTAGGTCATGATCAAACATACATAGGTCAAACGACAAAGGGTTAGTGAATACGGGAAAGGGCTTGGCTTCTGTATGACGGCTGGACCGGAGTCGATTTCAGTTAAAGTTGTTTTTTAAACTTTTAGACTAGTGTTTACAATGATATTTAAGTGTGTTATTTAATCAAAGAAACCATTATGTTTTGGATCACAATTTACTTCTAATATTTTTTGTAATTTAATTTTTAAAATATTACATAAAATAATAATATCACAATTTGGTAGTTACTATCTAATGAATCATTTTTATACAGAAATTTTCACTTCACAGCGAAATTAAATTTTATCAATGTAAAATAAATTTTTAAGTGTATACATGTATCCTGGAAGTTTTAATATGAACTTCCATTTGCAGCTGTCTATTTTATTAGTATTTAATTTTTTTCCATTTCCACTTTTGTCCTAGAATTCATTGTAGTCTTCAAAATGATGTAACACTAAATACTAATGATGTTAATACTGCCTGTACTTATTCATTCCACTAAAAAATTGAGGCTACAGAGTTCCTTAGGATTCCTAATATAAGATTGCTGGAACTTTATTATTTTTAGAGTATTCCACCTATCAGGAAAATAACACCCTTCAAAGCCATTTTGAATATTTACTAAAGCTAAAGTAAATAAATTATGACATTACTCACAGTTGGCAACTTATGATTTATCTTGTGGTTGATATTTGACGAGTTAAATATCTTGAATCATGTCATATGCTATGCTATAGTTCTGTAAAGTAGACACCTTGATTTCGAGGCTATATTTAGAACATATACAGATGTAATTAAGATTATAATATCTAACCCTGGAATTTTTTGTCTAGTTAAAGTTGTTTACTCTTAAAAAATGAATAATGGTTTTGAAAATTAATATGAGGGTCAGCTGATAAGTCCATGGCCTCACACAGAGATTGCACCATATAACTTTTCCTAGCTAGCATCGTATAGTTTTAGTTCAGACTATATTGTATCTATAGTTACAGGTCAGTTGCTTGGTTAGTATTTAAACAGCAATAAAAAAAATCTTGTTTCATCACGACAATGCTACAGCCCATCATTCAGTGATTGCAATGGGAAAAATTTGTGAAATTAAGTTCAAATTGCTTGAAAATCCACCCTATTCACCAGATCTAGTACCCAATGACTACCATCTGCACCCTAACCTAAAAAAATTTCTTGGAGGGCGAAGATTTCACAGCAACAAGATCATTTATGCAGTTAACAGCTATTTTGAGGACCTTGATAAATCACACTACAGAAATGGTTTAATTAAATTAGAACTCTGATATGACAAATTTATTAGCCTTTCTGGAGATTATGTTAAGAAATAAATTTTTTAATATATTTATAAATGTTTTCATTGAGAGGTCCGGGACTTATCAGCCGATCCTCATGTGTTGGTGGTGTACTGAAATTAGAATTAGAAAAAGTGTGTATGTTGCTTTAATATATAACTTCTTAAGCATTTTTTCTATTAAAAGTTAAAATAACAATATTTAGCTTTTGAACAAGTATATACCATTATGGAATAAAGCATATCATGAAGATAACTAAAAATTGTGGTAATTGTGAATTATTTGTTATTACTTGTGGCAAGTGGCGTTGCTTGGATCGGAAGCCTTTTTTCAGTTAAAAGTGTTTTATCCTGTAACATTCTTGTGTAATTATAGCACCGTCACCAGTTCTTCATAAGTGTGCTGAATGTGGAAAGACGTTTAGACACTCAGGCTCTCTCTCTATGCATAAGAGGCTTCACATCGGCGACACGTACTGTACATTCTGTGGAAGAGTATTCTCGAGAAAATATTATCTGAAACTTCACATGAAAATGCATCATTATCAAGGACTACCACCGTCAGCTCCCAGTGAAATAATCCATAAAACAAATCTTATTAATAAATAAACTCTCAAGTATAAAGTGGTGCTAATGAACTGTTTTATAATCAAGTTGTATTCTTTCCTTGTAGTAGAGTGTCGATAAGCCGAAACTATCGTAATTCTTTAATGTTGCAAAATGTAATTTTTTAAAATGTTATTGCTTTAATACAATATGTTAGAAATGTAGGAGATTTGTATTTGTGTTAGGTAAATAAATGACACGACATTTAATGGCTGTGAGAATAAACTGGATTATGAGCATCAAGAGCGAGAGTTTACCTGATCCAAAATCGGAAAGTAGCCTAACTTCTCTTTTAATATGTGCAAGTTGTACATTATTTCCCTTCCACCGTGGTCAATAAATTTTTAATCTTAAGCCATCTAGTTGTTATTTTATTTATTAAAGAAATAATGTAAGATAGGTTTTAATCTGTTCCTTGTAGTGGTAGACAGTTGTCACAAATAAAACCATGATCATATATTGGCTGTGGTATTGTCATTTATTTGATGGTATGTTGGATAGCTGGAGTTAGTTAAATCCAAACATTTGTTCGGAACTTGCAATTTGGATTAATAAATTTAAAAAAAATTAATTAGTGGGTACATCCTGTTACTACTAAAATAAAAATGGTTTTCATTATAAAAGCTTGATGATTGTTTTTCTTAGTTTTGTATTAAGGTCCCGTATCTTATTAATATGAGGTGGAGATCCTTATGAATTGGAAAATAATATGGGCTAAAAAATGTGGTTGAGTATCAAACTCATTTTTAACTTAAACCAAATTTCTCTGATTGGTTGAAAACCCTTGGAGTTGAAAATAGTAAAAGTTAAAATTAATGCTGTAGAAAAATTTACTCAAATTTGTTGACACGTTAAATCAAAGGTGTTAAAAGAAAAGGTTGTACAGCTATGAGATGTATTTTATCAAAAGTAATTTATTCAGTTGAAGTGTTTTTTTGTTTTTTTTAATATTTCTTTTTGTGCTATAGTAATTCACTTAAATAATATTTTTGGATTTTATAATTTGGAAATATTCTTAATCACTTTTAAGTCACGAGTATGAAAAATTACATTTTTTCAAATTTCATAATTTTAATAATTTACCAAAAGTATAGTTGTAAAATCATACTAACACAAATATAGGGCTCAGAGAAAAGAAATATTCATTCGAAAGGTCCTTTATTTATGTTATCTGGAAAAGTAATTACATGGATACATAATGTTGACAATAATACCTATGAATATCAAAACTGTATGAAAATACATTAATTGTGTATACAAATTGTAACTGAAAATTTTCATAAGTTAACTTGTGTAAATAATTTTTACATTATTCAAGTTGATTGACAGTCACCCTCGTAATCTGTATTTAATGTTACCATTTTTTCGGATTATTGGCACTCTGTAACATTTTTTTATAGAGCAATTTTGAAGTGGTTATACAATATAGTTATTTTAATTTTATCAAGTCAGTGAAGAATTGTGATTTAATGTTAGGTTTGATGTATTCAAGAACATAAGGAACCTTTTATGTCCATGAAAACAAAATTGATATTTATTTATCATATGTCTTTAAGTTAATATTAATTTATGAATGATTGTAGATAGAATTTTCAAGGCAACTTATGAAATGTTTTTTTTTTGCTTTTCTGTGTTTTTTTACTATTTTATCCAATAAAAAAAGTAGATAAAAAATTTGTATTTTGATCTGTGATTTATTTGAGTGAAAATAAGTGATTAGCATTGTCCTATTAATTTAAATATGTTAAAAGATGATTGATTATCTTTTGTATGAAATGTAAATTGATTTAATAAAGTAACATTAATTGGCTTTTTTAATATTTTAAGACTATTAAAAAGAAGAAGGAAAATCCTTGTTGATCTGTTTTTCATCTTAACAAAACAACTAAACTAACCCCCATGTTGATATTCTATTTTAAATTAATTTAAAACAAATACAACTGTAGGTTTACTTTCATTACTTTCGTTGTAATTGAGTCAAAATATATTTACTTTTTAGTATCGTCCCTTATAGTCTGACAATTTAATAAACAACCGTAGGGAATTTTATTTAACAAAAAACTGTGAGGGAATCGGAGGTGGGGCTAGAGAAATGTGTGGAGAGTTAGGAATATTCCTCTACAACACCTCTATCAGAAATTAAGTCCAAAGAAAGCCGAATCTAAAAAAAATAACAATAGTAAGTCCAAAATGAAGTCCAAGAGTAGTAGCCGGGTCGAACAAAAAACAACAATAATAACTTCAGCATAATGCAAAGAAAAAACTAGTCAAAATTAGGAGAAAGAGTGAGTGAAGCGAGCTAGGTAGTGGGGGAAAGGGCTTAGCTTCCTCATGGCCCGGTCTTCTGCACAGGTCTTTTAATAAATTGTCAGAATTCTGTTCTAATTACTTGCTAAGATTTAGTAATACTAATTCTGGTAAAGATAGGCAAGTTCAACAGATTTACCATAAGGGTAGAACTGATGAAAGTGATTAACTAATTTTCTTTTTCTACTTACTCTATGATCTAGTACTATTATACTATAGTTTCGTTATGTTCATAAAAATAAGATTCTGTTATTTCTTTTGCAAACTGCAGGGAGTGACCTCATGAAATATATTTACGTAATTCAACTTTCTGTTTAATTGAGAAAATGTTGATATAGCAGCTATGTTTGATGAGTTTGAATGTTTATTAGGCTGGGTGCTGGGATTTAAGAAGTCCACTTATTTAATTATAAACATTTTGCTGAAAATTATGTAATACCAGTTATGCATCAAAAGTTCAAAATTATATCTAAATATAGTTGCATAAATTATGCAAATAAATGCTATTTTACAATATTATAAAATTTGTTTTAAAAATTAGTTTGTTTTTTCTTTAATTGGAAAATCTTATATAAAACACTGTATTTCTACTATTCCATTCATTATAAAAATTAAAGTTATTTACTTGTCTTTGAATAAGTGATAACAAGAGTAAGAAGTATAGATATTGCATCTATAATTGTTTTAGAAAGGAAAACGTATGTATATCCATGTGTACAATGAACATCCAAAAAGATAGAGTAGTCATTAATTCTATTTTTTTAAATACAGATTTTTTTTATATACGTTATATCAGTTGATACTACACTCAAGTCTTCAAAAAAAAATGTATGCCCTTATTATGAAACTGCTGGTTACTTCATGGATTTGGATACAACATTGGTTTAACCAATGTGTGATCCTCTCATTTCTGTGTAATCTTTCATCTATAAATAAGGTTTTATAATACCTGTTTTTTTTAATCACTGCAATTTCTTTTGAATTTAACCTTCATGAATATTGTGAATTGAAATTGGTGAAGGCAAATGGATGAAAGCTACCACATTATATATATATAAAAGTCTATTCCTTTTAATACTTTGCCTTACAACTTTTTTATTTAATATTAATCGTTTCGGGTACTGGACTTAATTTATACTTTTCTTTTTGTTTAATAAATATAAAAACCCTTTTAGTCCAAGCAGTCATTTATTTATTTTTTCTTTACATGTAAACGTTTCTACCCATGTGGTCATTCTCAATACATGTTTTCAATCATCATTCAGTCAGTACATTTCAATCCGCAAAAGACATCTATATATATGTAATGTTTTGTGTTTTTTTTAATATTCTATAGATGTCTTTTGCAGATTGAAATGTACTGACTGAATGATGATTGAAAACATGTATTGAGAATGACCACATGGGTCGAAACGTTTACATGTAAAGAAAAAATAAATAAATGACTGCTTGGACTAAAAGGGTTTTTGTATTTATTAAACAAAAAGAAAAGAACTTTTTTTTTTGTATTTTATTAGCGCCTCTTTTTTATATCGGTTATGTGTTTTATATTTATATTCTCAAAGTTTAGTATTATTTTTCCATGTGTTGTATCTATGATGGCTTCTGTAACATGTAACTCATATTAATAAAAGATCTTGTAGACTTACTTTTATGCTTGGTTCTAGCAAAGATAATTTAAATAAAATTAGAATCAATGAATAGGGAGGTCATCTGTTGTGTAGCGGTTAGCATAATAACCTTCTTTAGCCAAGGTCGCGGATTCGCAGCCCGGCAGTTAGCTTCAGGATTTTTTGAAGGGAGTAAAAAATTCCTTGGTTATACCATCTTTTGGAGGGTACATAATAGTGACCTCGACTCTGTGTGGTGTCAGGTGCTCATTAAAGATCCCTATCCTAATTATACCAGGATAAGCAGAACTTAAACTCTCACTGTAGCATCATACAGTTACCCATTATAGCATAAATTGGCTTTAAATAAATAAACAAACAAACTAATAAATCACCTAAATTGCTCAAGATAGCAGAAATGTATAATGATCTGTAGCCTGCTATTTTTTTTTTTTAATGACCAACTGTACAGTATGAAAATAATTCTTCTGCCATCAAAATATCATTTTAATCATTGTTGTGCACATAGTGAAGCCTATAATGAGTCTATCTTATAGCTTTTGAAGCCTAAATATGTTTAAATATATTTATTCCGTTTGTTATTTAAGCACTTTGACATAGTATTAAGGTTATCTGGGGAAATCAACAAATAAAGGGACTGTGTGGAAGATTTTTGAAATTTTTGCTCAATGATTTCATTTTGAATACTACTGACTTTATTTATATGTTTGTAAATTTTTAGATTTAATATTCTTACAAAGTTCCGTTATCATGACCTTAGATTAAGGCGTCTCCAATTAGAGCCTTGCCTCCTTTTTCTTTGACACCTGACAGGCCTACCCTAAAAATGTTATAAATAAAGTATACTAAGCAGTGAAAAACATAACAAATTACCTAATTAGGCCTATGTTGCTTGATTTGACGAATGTTATAACTTTCAAGCACATCGGTATAAATAGGTAATAATCGGTATAAATTATCTCTTGGATGAGAGGAGGGCAAGAGGCCATCATCCCCTTCTAGGTCGAATCCACCCAATATTGTTTGATGGCTATGCCCCTGTTCTTTACTGTTGTTACTTCTAGATTGTATTTATTAAGTTATGGCTTACCTATTGAAAATGATAATAATAAATTGAAACAGTTTTAGTAAATTAATAGCTGAGGGCAAAGAAAAGCTGTATGTGTATAGGAGGTACTCTCTTATAAAGGACAATATTAAAATTATTTCTTATAAATTAATATTTTTGTAATTTTTAAATATTTTTATTTTGAAGAGAAAAGATTTGGGGGATTCGAACTTGAGCCCCCACATATCCGTCGTGGTGCTCTGCCTCGGACAAATCCATTCTCTTCACCGATCCCATATCCCCGCGCTCTCACAATTTGCGATGTATACAAGGGGAAGAATGTTCATTGAACATTACTTTATTTAGGATCTTGTTGACTATTTTTTTTTTTTGGGTGGGCTTGAAGTTCCACTGCGACCATTCATTGATCTATTGTGCGCCCAGTTATTTGCAATTGTTATAATCTCAACTTCAACTCTTTAACTGACTCCACAAATTTGAGTATGCTTGCAGGGTTGATTAATTCGAACTGCCTGGGGTTGGTGACTTTATCCTGACCAAAGGTTGAACCTTAGTTCGGCAAACCTATCTTATAGGCAGGTGACATGATGGGTGATTCCTCCACTATACGATAAAAGCGACATATGGAAACATCCACCAGTCCCAGCCTAAACATGTGGGCATTGAGTCTGCAATGCCTCGTGATTGCCGCTATGATTGTTTTTAGTGCTACCCTGTCCAAGTCCAGAAGAGCTTTACACATCTTCTCATTGAAGCTGTCAAGGAATAATTTGGAGTGTCTTAATCTACTTTATCTGCACCAATGTTGGTTCATTTTCTTTTATTCTACGCTTAGCATAACTGAGACTGATGCCACATACTGGTTCTGGAGTGCACAGAATGTTATCCGATCCTAGCCTGGCAAGTCTATCAACTTATTCATTGCCAGAGTGTCTAGGAACCCGCTCAATGCTGACCCTGTTACTCACTGCCAGTTTGTTAAGAGCTGAATAGCAGTCCCACACAATCCGTGAGTTAATGCATCTATGGTAGCTTGACTGCCTGTGAAGCAAGTAATCTTTCTAAATGAGATTCGCTCATCCAGCAGTGACTGTGCATAGTAGTTTTTGGCAAGTACTTCAGATGTAACTGTAAGAGATCCATCTGTGTAGCAGTTGATACCGCTGCAGGGCCTGTGCCTTTTCGATGCGTCAATTTTGACCATATAATTGAGTGACATTGAGTCACTAGTCTGGAAATCAGATCGCATAGCTAAGATGCGATCTGATTCAATTTTAGTGAACAATTCCCGCGAGCAGCAGAGAACCGAAACCTCTAGGATTATGTTCTGTTTAAGCAGCCTGTACATGGAGACCATGGCTCGATACTCAAGTTCCAATGTTAAGGGCATGAGTCTAAGCACCATCTCCATTGTAGCAGTTGGAGTCGTCCTCATAGCACCTGTCATCATTAGACAGGCCAATCTCGGTAGCTTCTCCAGCTTAAGTCTGGGTCCACTCTTAACTGCACCTTGCCACCACACCAGGGCTGCGTAAGTCACAATGGGTCTAATGGCAGTTACATACAGCCAATAGATCATTTTTGGCTTCTAGCCCAAAGACATCTGATGGCTTTGTTGGTCGTGTTAACCACGTTTTGTTCCCATCTCAGTTGGTAGTCCAGCGTCAGTCCTAAGTATTTAACTGTGCTCTTCCAACATAACTGGATTCCATTGTGGGTTGGAAATCTTATCACCACATTCCGCTTTTTCGTAAATGCCAGAACATTTACCTTGTGCGGGTTGCTGCTCAAACCATTGTCCAAGCACCAGCGCGAAAAAATGTTTGTTACTGTCTTGAGTTGATTAGAGATTACACGGTGAAGTTTGCCACCTATAAGAATAGCTACTTCATCCACATATCCCTGTTCATAGAAGCCTGCTCCGTTGATCATTGGCAGAAGTGAATCCGCCACCAAGCACCAGAGCAGGAGTGGTAGAACACCTCACTGCGGAAAGCCCCCATTGGGCTATATCCACAGTTTGGTGCTGCCAAGTTTAGAGATTAGAGTGCTATGTGCCATCATGGAGTTAATCCATCTGCACACGACTGGCTCAATCTCCTTAAGCCTCAATGCCTACTTATGGTGTATATTGAAGCAGGTGTATTGTATTTATTACCAATTCACCTTCACTGATGTATCTATCTAGGATCTTTTCTAGAATCTTCATCAAAAAGGAAGACAGACTAATTGGTCTAAATACTTCCGGGTCATCATATGACTCTTTGCCAGGTTTCGCAAGGTAGCATAGCTTGGACGTTCTCCATTTCAGAGGAATATATCCAAGTGCTAGGCTGACTCTTATAAAGTTCTAGCAGGTAGGTCCTAATCACCAGAAATCCTTGCTTCAGCAAAGCCGGCATAACACCGTCTGGACCCCCGATTTGTAGGGCTTGAATGTGTCAATCACCCATTTGAGGGTGTGCATATTTATGATCTCCTTAGCCTTGGCCCATTGTCTTTGCCAAGGATGTGGTCTGCAGGAGTGAGTTCTCACGCTTCATGGGTTTCACACCCCAGAAAGTGACTATTGGCCAACTCATTCTCTCATTCACCTCACTCTGCGTATACCCACTCCTAGTCCTAAGAGTACCCATGACCATGTGTCCCACATCCTTTGACATTATCCTTTTAATGCGACAGGCAGTAGTCCACATCACTGCAGTACTTCCTCCATTCCTGTCTTCATCTTGTTGACTTACGTCATTATATTATTATTATTTTTTTTTTATTCATTGTTATCATTTCTAAATATTTTTATTTTGAAGTGAAAAGATTTGTCTAGGGCCGGGATTTGAACCCAGGTCTCCCACGTATCCGTTGTGGTGCTCTGCCACCTGAGATAGCCTGGCTCATACCTCGGTCAGAAAAATCTATAATCTAAATCTAATATTTTTATAGTTCCTTATATTATTATTTACTGTGATTTTTATAAGTACACATAACATTTGTATAAATAAGCATTATAAAATTATTAAAGTTGATTTGATTTGGTTCTCAGTATTTGCCCATGGCCTTTGGAGGAGATTACACCCATCACTGAAGAGATTTGGCTGTGATGAATGTGGAAAAGTGTTTAAGCATCCACGTTCTCTTGATCATCATAAAAAGATGCACGAAGGCCGTACCACTTGTCCTTATTGCCGTAGAGTGTTCGGTAGAATGTATGCTTTGCGCCTTCATATCACTAGTTCTCATCCAGGTCTCACAGACATTCCGTCCATTCATTCAACGAAATCTCATTAACGGTTTTCTAAAAATTAAAATAACAGTAGCTGCAAACAAGGAATCAATTTTTAAGTTGATATAGTTATCCAAACCATTGGATAAATAACTTCCATTTATTTAAACTTATTTTTGTTATTATTATTTTTTTTTAAATCGATTTCTAGACTGTTTCAGTGTAGATATAGGAAACTATTTTGGCATATATTTCTTTTTAAAATGCCTTTTATATTTGTAGGTATTTCTTTATCTACTTTATTTAGTATAAGTAGTAGTATACTTATAAAATGAACGGTTTATAAAGCATTTGGTGGTAGTGTCCACATTCACCTTACAAAAGAAATGTGAATTCATAATCTTATAATTTATATTGATTTAACCTGTGTTTTCAAGGTATCAAACAGAAAGAGTTCTAAGCATCAGTTTAATGGACCAAAGATGGGACTGTTTCGATGAAGTATATTATTTCTCTAACTAAATTTTAAATTGATCAATTTAAGATTGGTTTATAAAATACTTAACATACATGTTTATATCCTTCCTACATATAATTCCTTAATTTAAAAAATATTTTATTACCATTACTTTTACTTTTCAGATTGTAACAGCATGGGATAGAACCAATAATCAATATTTCTTTTTAATTCATTAAAAATGTTTTATAGGTTTTACTTAAAGTGTTATATTATTTATAATGTTTGCAATTTATACCTACTGTGGGAAAATCAAAATGCTTGAATGTTATTTGTGAATTCATGTAATAGAATCAGTGTGTAAGAATTTGGCCCCATAAGGAGAAGGCCATGGACCACATTAGGTTGTGGCACAATGGATGTGAGGTAGTATCATGAATGAACTTATAATAAAAGACTGAACAAAAACATTTTATTGCATATGGGATTTGATTTTTGTAATTTATTTGTTAGTGCTTTTATGTTTGTATGTTCATATAAACAATACTATAAGTCTGATGCTTAGAATTCTAAAGCATGTTTTAAATCAGGTGACAAATCTGCAACAATTTCTTCTGGTGAAAAGTGGTGTGCACTAAAGATATTTTTCTAGTTTATCATAGTAACACAACAGTTACTAATAAATATTTTTGCCACTTCAATTTATTGTACTATTTGTTGACGATTTTATATATAAGATACCCATTCATAATCAATTTAATGAAAAGTGCACTGTTATAATTTTCACCGTGTACACTGTATCTTCCTAGTCATTTCTGAGTTTTTGTTTTAATGTTATTTGTTTCAAAAAGCCTATTAATAACAATTGGATAAAAAATTGTCCACATTATTTATAAAGTTGCCTTATAGTTAATTTAAAAGGATATATATATTTATTTGATTGCAAATATCCATATTCTATGTTAAATAAAAAATATCTATTTTTCCCAAAGATGTACATTAAAAATTATGCAATTAATAAGAGTTCCTTGTAAGAGAAAGTTTATTATTAGATAAAATAGTTTTATATATATTAAAATTTTTGTTTATATGATAAAAGGTGCCGGAAACATCTTTATTTTCAGAATGGTATAGTAGATTATAACATTATATATATATAAAAATGCTTAAATCAGAGTTTGTAATTCCTAATTTGCAATAATGATTTTTTTTTTATAATCTTAAGTATTTACAAGTAAATCGTGGGCATCGCCTAAGGCTAAATTACAGATAGAACTAGACTGCCTTATCACATAGAATAATTTATCTCTGCAAATCAATATGGATAATTAGTGATGATTCAATCCCTTCGTATATTGCTTTTAGGGAGCATACATTTTAACCTTCTAGTTTCTAAAAGTAATAGGATGTATGAAATGCTTTACTAAATGGAAAGTAGAGCGTAAAAAAATAATATATTCTTTCTGTTCCATGATAAAAGCTATTGGATGAATCAATTTTTTTAAAAATAGATTATTTACTATTACTAAAAATAAATGGAATGAAGGAATAAATTATAAATGTCATTGGTTTCTAACCTCTATTCAAAATAAAACAATATACCTTCAGCCCAATTACAAAATTTACATGGTAAAGTGATGTTTAAACTGGAACAACAGTATCAGTAAACCCTATGGTTAAGTGTATTTTGATTTCTGGGATGTTCATTGTATTATAATCTATACATTAACTGCTAGTGTAGATTCATCATAAATAACCTCTTTTGTTTATTGTAAACAATTTAAAAATACAATATTTCAAGTGATGAAATTAAACTGATTATTGAAATATACATGTATTGATATTCCTAGATCCCATTCAGAAGAGAATTATTAACAGAATTGTTCTATTTCCTGGTTGTGGCCACTATTTTGTAATTTGTATTCATTGTTGTTAATGACTCTGATTTAAGCCTTTTCCACATTGTTTACTGCACATATATTTGTTATTAACATTGATTATTATTTTAAATATTTATTTTATGATATTCATATTTCCATATATACTTATTCGAATTTTGCACTAAATAAAATAAGTAACTTAGTGAAAATGTTCTAGTCAACATAAAACTTTACACTTCTTGTTATTTATAAAATAACTATATTTCGGCCTTAGACCATTACTATTATTTTATTTATTTTAATTTACAAAGGTATAAAATATGTGATTTATTTGTGATGAATTGATTGGCTTAGTAAATGAAAAGACAATTATATCAGGACTGAATTGAGCCTGATTATTAAAATTACCAAAGAATATTGCTCTGGTCAACTACTTTTTTTCCTTTCGATTTATTATTCATAAAATCTTAAATTCTTGAGATCTTTTTAAAAGTATTACAGAATTGATTTCATTTAATATTTAAACATTATTGGAAATTTTATCTTCCCATAAAGAAATGTGTAAAGTAAAATTAGTGTTGTATTATTATTTTTTTATTTCATAGCTTCATTATATGTATGCATTTTATATCTTTGCAGATTTACAGAAAAAAGAAAAATAAGCTTTATAAATTTACAATTTAACTGCATTAGCTGTATATTAACAAGTTACCTGTTATTATTTTGATAATTTATTTGATTTTAATTTAGGCTTGCATTTTATACCAAAAATCTAAACCATTTTAATTGTGATAAGATTTGATTATTTTGTTTAATAGAGTTATAAAGACATTTTCTTATAGTTCTTAATGAATAAATATTATTTTATGATTGCAGTACATAACTTTTTTCCTTCTACCAAAACTTGTTCCTTTGTCCTGCTTAATGATGATATACCTTAGGCCAGGAGTTGACAACCTTTTTTGGCTATGAGTCAAAATAAATCTTAATGTGAGTATTTAAGAAACATTTAGGCCAGACATATTTTTATATTAAAACAATATTTTAATAAACAATAAATATATTTTTAATATAAAGATATATTTTACTAAGAAAATAATTTCTAACATATTGAACAAACTTTCTCATCAATATCAATCGTTTTATAATATATATATATATATATATATATATATATATATATATATATATATGTATATATATAATACTTAATTTTTGGATTTAAATTGGGTCAAATCATCAAATGGGGTCGCTCGGTGATAGTTAGCTGATAACTGCCTTCGGCAATGATGTAACTTGGCTACCTCAAGGAAAAAAACAAACATGCTTAACATAGAGATATTTGAGTGAAAAGTATTCCACAGATACGATTCAGCCAATGTGCACTGACTACTAAATTGAACCATTAAACTTCATTTGAGAATAAACTAATCTAAAATACTTTCTTGATTGTTTTTCACGAACAGGAAAATATTAGTATCAATATATTAGTATAAGTAATCAATCTTTCCTGTCCAAAACCTGGGGAATAATTCTTAATTTTCTCAGATTACCTGTAATAGTACCTCAATATTTCATTTATGGTAATGTGGGTTGAAACATAGGCTTTAATATAAATAGTTCTTATTAAATAGGATTTTATCAGGCCTCTACCCGATCCATTTTCTTCCCTATCCTAATAAGAATTTATTAAATTTAAAGACGCTAATAAGACTTGCAGTGTCATATGGCAGATAGACATCGACCCTCAAAAGCATTAACCTGCTAGACAAATTTTCAAAAAAAGGTTTCAAAGACAAATCCCACCAAAGCAAATTCTAGAGGCTATATGTGTAAATGATCAGTAGTAGCAAGGAAAACAGTACAATGTTCCAGCTCTACCAAGAAATAAGTTTATCAAGAATCAGAGATTAAAATAGTTTGGCCATATAATAAGGATGAGTGATGAAACAGTCAGCAATACAGGAATGTTGCGGACAGGGTATGTCCTCAAGATAGGATGAGGAAAAGATTCTGTAGAACAGGATCTGTGGCAACTGAAATTAAATTCATCTATGGTGTAGATTAAGAAAGCTATATTTTTGCTTTCTTAATCTAATTGTGACTATAAACTTCATCAGGTCCTATAGAGAGTTAGTAGAAACTTATTTGATAGGCCTTTCTAAAGATATTTTAGAAAAAGTTAAAATTAATTATATACCTGTTCCACTACAAATCATGAAGGTCTTGGATTCAGTACGAGGTAGAGACTGCGCTATTTCAAGAATAACAGTTAAGCAGGGAGGTGATTTGTCCTAGATCAAACTCAACCGCCACGTTTTTCCCCAACTAAGATAGATACTTAATAGGGCAGAATTAGCCCTAGGAGGGTCTCCATGTTTTGACTTTGTGTATTTCACTTGTAACCCCACTATATATTAAGTAGATAACAGAATAAATATAATTGTTTAAACTCTGTGATTAACTTTCAAAAGATACTTTGAGTACTAACCTCCTGAAATAGATTATCATTAAAAATTATTTTTAGTGCTAAAAAGTTCAAGAAAAATGTTTGTTAAAAGAGCTTACATTTTCAGAATCATTCCTTATGTAACTTGAAAAAATATAACAAGGATAGTCAATTATTGTTGTTAAAATATTGAAATAAATACAAATAGAAATTTTAGGAAGAAATAGTTGGGGGTGCAGTCAAAGAAAACACCAAAATAAGAAAAACTTATTTATTATGTGCCGACGTTTCGGCCTACAATGTAGGCCGAAACGTCGGCACATAATAAATAAGTTTTTCTTATTTTGGTGTTTTCTTTGACTGCACCCCCAACTATTTCTTCCTTAAATTAGAAGATACAGTCGACCAATTCTTCTCTAAATAGAAATTTTATTGAAATAAATATAACACAAATCTTATTATCATTTTATTATAATCTATAGAACACAATGAGTTGTTAACTAGACAAAAGGAAATAATAACATTTTAAAAACTCATCAAAACATGGTTTTATTGTTTTATAACAACAAAAGAAATATTTATATAAAAAGGTAACATATTTTGGTCTAAGTCAATTTACTATACATCACTAAATAATACAATTACTAAGATGCTGTACTTTTAGTCTGTTCGCCTTGCATTCGTTTAATGAAATCTTCATCCTGAGTTGAAAGCATTGTCAATTTTTTACCAACTCTTTCATGAATATCTAAATATTTGGCGACACAGCGGTCAATGCATACAGATTCACCTTTACCAAGCTCAGCTTCACTATATTTTGGAGGAATACACTTTTTATGGCAAGCATTTGTTAGCCTTGTGTACATATCAGCCATCATTTCAATCTCCAAGTCCTGCACAAGTTGCATCTTGGCCATGTCCAACTGACCCATATTTGCAGCCATGATTAAAAAGTAAGTAACAAGTTAATCTAAGTCAATCTGAAAATTTCCGATAGCTTTGAGGGTATTCTCCAACGTTTGAGTTTCGCATACGTTCCCGCACTTTCATACTTTCATATCGCCTGCTGTCTATTGACCTTTTAGAAAGGACAAATGCATATAAACCACCAGCGATTGCAACAGCCCTACAAAAAATGAAACTGGTTTTTAACAAAACATAATTTTATTTAATTTTAAAAATCATAACAGTTACTAAATAAACTAAAGGATCTAAACATTGCCTAACAAGACTTAAAGTAAGAAACTCAATAAATTTGGGTATCATTTCCTAGATAAGAAAGTGATTATCTCCCTATCAAGATCATATTATTTCATTCATTTTGTATATAAAACTAATTTAACTAACAAAATCTGCTTCTATCAAATGAACATGTTCAATTAATCATTAACATGTTTTCAATCATCAACTTACATAAAAGGTAATCATATGACTAACAGAATGGAATCAAACGTACAAATATTAATAAGACATCGAGTGATAAAACAGCTTTCAAATAGATGACATAAAGAGAAAAGAATAAAATAATTTTAAAAAGTAATTTGAGTATATGGATTTTAGTATTAGTAGTAATTTTATTTGGATCTGCACTAACCAGATAACCAAATGTTAAACTTTAAAAACTCCAAACTCTATAATACTATAATTGTTAGTTGGGAATAAATAACTAAATAAAGTAAAATACCTAAATCTAAAGAATAGATGAAAATAAATCACCTTACCAACCAATGGATATCTTAGCCACAGTACCCGGAGGCATTATCAACAATTCATTTCTATAGTTTAATATCGCCGGTTTGAAGAATTACTTTTATACCAGTTTATGTAATATATTAGGAATATGTAAATAAATATATGAAATAAATAAATCAACTTTTCTGATCCACGAGGAAATTCAAAACTTAACTCAGTTCTGACTAATATCGATTCCGGAACTTTGAGTAAAAAACATAGAGAATATCTGCAGCATAGAGAAGTAATTCCACAGTGATATACTTCACATATACTTAAAATGACAAAATCGGCTATTGATGACCAGTTTTTCGAAATTGCGAATAACTTAACAAGGAAATAAAGAAAAAGTCAGCTTTTGTGAATCCAATTTTACATGAGAGGATAAAGGACTAGGTAGCTAGGAGTAAATAGTGAACACAAGAATATCGTTTGTTTTGAAATTCAAAAAAGAGCAATGACATCTAATACAAATAAAAGCTTATCGAAGACATTTTATAAAGATGAATAATACTTATCAAATTTATTGTGACTGCTTATATGTATTATGTACCGATCCAGATATACTTTCTACCGATTGGAGAGAAAATGAAATCTGAAGGTGAATTGTACAATTAACCAAATCAAAATGCGAAGAACCATCTTATAAGATCCCTAGGGCTAAGGATAGGCAGATAGGACAATGTCAATAATTTCCAAGCCAACAGCGAGAAAATTAATATTATTTTTTTATTTTCATTGTCCAATACAGAGCTCTAAAGAAACTTTCTTAGGCCACCTGAGGTGTAGTGGTTAGCATTTTAATCTTCCATGCCCAAGGTGATCGGATTCGCAGTTTTAGTTTTTTTTTTATGGAGAGTAAAAAATCCGTGGTTATGCTGTCCTTCGGAAGGAACGTACAGTAGTGGTCCCGAACCTGTGTGGTTTCAGGTATTAGTTATAGATCCTTGCTCTTATTATACTTGTGTAGGCAAAATTAAGTATTCTCACTGTAGCATCGCCCGCTTAGCCATAGTGGCGTAGTGACGTTAAATAAATAAATAAGAAATTTTCTTCAGGTTTGCAAAGTACCCATTCCTTGATAAACATAATAAATTCTTCTTTTTTCGTTAGACGTTGTGATTAGACAGGAAATTGTAAATGAGATCATGAGCTATTTAATACGACACGTATTCCTGATATCCTTGGATTGTTACTTGAGCTTCTATAAAGAAGTTTGTTGGTGAACAAGTAGCTTTGATACCATCATACATTTATCACATCATATAGATCGAATTCGACCATCAAACACAAACTCTTATATATAATTTTATTTTTAGTAATTGTTATTTTGAGGGTGATTATTTTAAAATATTTTTGTTTTAAAGAGAAAAGATTATCTTTTCTCTTCAAAACAAAAATAATCAAACTCTTATACTTCGAATAGCTTATGGATTGTTGAGACTTTCATTTGACAAATTAGTAAACAAGTCTTCTGTAAAATAAAATCTAACTGTTTCGTCCGATTAGCCATAGCAGCAAAAAGTGACGTTAAATGAACAAACAACAACAAATCTAACTGTTAAAAGTTGACGAGTCTTGTTGCAAACAAGGCATTTCTACATTTATTATAAACGCAGGAGTTAAAAGTAATCTTGCAAGTTGAAATTTATAAATAGTGGTTTAATTTGTTAGAAATGGTTATAGCCAGTTACTGATATTACGAAGCAGTGACAGTTGAGGCTGTAGCAGAACCTTAAGATAGGCTGTTCCACCTGTGAGAGGTGATAAGGGGCTCTGGGGCATTGTTTACGTTTTCATGTTTGGATGGTTCTTTTAAATTTTGTTTTCACCCGGTAGGCTACTATTACTTCTCAAAGGTAAGAAGTACATGCAATCATTCATGGCATTACGTCTTATAAAATAAATGAAACAACTGATCTGCTTAACATGATGGTATGAGTACTTTTGGGAGTCATATTTTAGTTTGATATAAGGTAATTTGTAAATTCTTTGATGACTGCCAGACAGAAGAAATTTTGGAATGTACTTTTCAGTGAGATTTTCTATTAGTAGTCGTTTTTATTTGTTTAACAATAATCTTTTTAATCAGCTCTTTTATAGATGCTAAGAAAGACAGGATTTTCTCTCCTTATTTAAGTCTTCTTTTTTTTTTTTAATTCACTGTGCCTCGAACCAGGAACCTTTTTTTCATTTATTTAAAATGATACAATATTTAGTTTTTGAATCATTTCCTCTTCATAGCATATTTTTAATCTTGTTTATGAGAAAACATAAGTAACTTGATTTTGTTACGTTCATGTTATTGATATAGTACTGTATTATGCTTCCTTTTTATTTCATATGTTATTAAATGCTAAACCATGAATTTAATTTAATTTAAATCCCTTATACATTAGTAAAATAATTCTTGATTTGCTTTATTTTGTATGTTTTATCAATCATTGCATTAATGTATTGTGGAATTTTTACGATTTTTTGAAATGACAAAAAATGATCGACTGGAAGTGCTTTTATTTTTATTTTGAAGAGAAAAGATTTGTCCAGGCCGGGATCCCGGACAAATCTTTTCACTTTCATCTTTTCGGACAAATTTTTTCTCTTCAAAATAAAAATATTTAAAAATTATCACCATCATAAGAATAATAAATATAAAATAAACTAAGTGCTTTTAGTTTATGAGTTGTCCTTTGCCAACAGTTAGATGTAATATATTGCTACCATAATTTTTTTTTTGGAGGTAATGCTTTAAAAATTAACTAAAGCAAATTTCATGACAATTTTTGCAAAGTTAGCTTGCTCTTGTTTGTGTATGTTTTTTTGTACTTACCATTAGAGATTTAATGTTATGAATTATGACCAATACAATCAAGTGACTGTTCAGTATCATATAGTTATGTCCTTGCATATGTTGTGTATATCATTTATTACAAAAAATGAAATAATTTATGATTCCATTGGTTAATGATTTGGATGGGTACTTACAAGATTCACTAAAGACTTTTGAGCAAGCAACTCAATCACTTCAGATAGAATCATTACAGTGCTGCTCTAGGTAGATGGACTGCAAGAGAATTCAAAATGATCATTGGACAAGACTATTTGAGAAAACATTTATGAAGAAAGAAAAAAAAACCTGTAGCACTAGAATAGAATAGAATAGAAAAGTAACTTTATTCTGGGACTATGTCCCTTTAGAATAACAAATATGAACAGAAAAAGAAACATAATGTTTATCTGGCCAGAAGGTTAAGTATTACAAATCATAAAGCGTGTGAAAATGACAAAAAACAATTTAAAAAGAAATATTTAAACAAAAATAATAAGTAAATGAACATTACAAGTCTTGACAAGATATTAAGCAATTAAAGAGAATTGATAAATCCATAGCTTTTGTTAAATGCATGAGCTAGCATGCAATAATTCTTTACATGATGTACAGCTTCTTAAAAGACAAAATTAAAATAAATAAATAGTACAATGAATTTCTATACATTACAATCAAAGATAATGACTAACCTGCTTAGAGGCATCTTTTTGGGAAGCTAGGAGATGTTGGAAAAGCAAGGATTTAAATGACGATAGTGAGGGACTATGACGGATATTAGGAGGGATTGAGTTTAACAGTGTGGTGGAGCGGACAAGAAAGCGTTCAAATGCTTTGGTTCGGTGGGAACTAATATAGAGATCGGAAAGGCGGGATCTTGTTTTATGGTGTTGAACAGAGTATTTGAATTGGAGGAGGGTATAAATATATGAAGGGTGTTGAGAGTAAATAGATTGGTATAAGAATGTACAGAGGAAATATTGTCTTAAGAAGGGAGGGAAGAGCCACTTTAACTCATCATAAAGGTGGGACACGCGCGATCGCCTAGGAGTGCCTAGCACAAACCTTAGAGAGCAATTCATTATTCTCTTTAGTCTGTCTTCAAGCATTTCAGAAAGGCCTCCATATACCACGCTACAATAGTCAAAGTGGGGGAAAATGAGAGAAGATACGAGAAGCTTACGGGAAGATTGTGTAAGGAGATGACGAGAACGATGGAATAACTTCAGGGAACTCAATGTCCATCGGGATATCTGGGATATGTGGGATTTCCAAGAAAGGTTTTGGTCGATGGTGATGCCTAGGTTTTTTACAGAGGAGATGAACGTGATAGGATGATCGTTTAGGATTAATGTTGGGAGGGTGTGGATGGATATAAGGAGGGAATTAGATCCTAAAACAATGGCCTGAGTTTTCATTACGTTCAGTTCCAGTTTGTTCAGCTTTGCCCAGGCACTGATCCTATCTAGGTCAACCCATGAAGGATCTTTGCTGTAGTACATGGTAGAGACTGCACTGTTTCTAGGAAAATGGTTGCGCTGAGAGTTGTATGACTAAGATCACGCTCAACTGCCAGGTTTTTCCCCCAATCAAGGTTTATAGAGGCTAGGTGAGCCCCAGAAGGGTTTCCAGATCCAACACGGTTCATTCCTAACTGTTAGAAGATTAATTAAATTATATACTACTGCCAGATTTGAACCCGAGGCCTTCGATATGGTAACTCATTGTTATACCACTGAGCTACCATTTACCTTTTATTTATTTATGTTACAAATTCCTGTAGCATTAATCAACAATGCAATTATTTACTCTTGGATGCTTTGCAAACTTTCGTAGTCTTGTTTTACAAAAAATCTTTCAAGAATGTACTGTTACAAATTTTATCAAAATATAAGCAGACAACTCTAGTTTAATGCTAAGATTTGAGTTTCACAATAACAAAATCAAATAGAGAAATAGCATAAATAATAAAAATATTGTTCCCCCTGTCAAACAGCTGAGAAAAACTGACAATTTTTTTTTTCAGCTTATAGCAAATTTCTCAGCAAATTTTTCAGCAGATAGCAAATTTCTCCTATCAAACCGTTTGGTTGGGAACACTACATGTTTTATTGCTATAGACTTTAATTGATCATTTATTTAAACAAAAATAATGGGAATTTCAGTTCAGAACATCGTCTTTTTTTTTCATGCTACAAAAAAAATTGGGAATTTCAGTTCAGAACATCACATTTTTTTCATGCTACAAAAAAAAAATAATGGGAATTTCAGTTCAGAAAATCATATATTTTTGTTTCAAGCTTAATTTTTTGTCAAATAGTTTCAGATAGAGATGGTGTTTTAATGCTCAAAATATTATTTTTCATAGCTTTGTCAAAAACTATAGGAATTTATTGTATGATGTTCTTTTGTACCTTCATATTTGTATATCAATTGTTAAATATTCTATCTCACTTTCTTCTTTAGCTTCATATCTGAAAAATTATATTAAAATGTTGAGATCTAAAATATAGATTTTATATAATGTGGAATGCTATTACCTGTTTCTCCTATACAATGTCACAATTGAACAGACTTTTGACAATATGGCAAATGTTATTGAAGCTAGTACTACTAAATGTTTCATTCCTTCCTCCTCAGTTTTTTCTTTTCCTGAATGAATTGTTTATCCATGTATTTTTTGTTTTGTTTTTCAAATTAGTTTATAGCTTTAGGTTAATCAAATAAATGTATTGTTATCTTGTAAATGTAATCTTATGAAGAGGATTATTCTTTGGCCATAATTTCTTAATATTATTGAGGCTCTGTAACTGTTTTTAATTTGAGAACCAATAATATTAATCACTAATAATAATATTAAGTGTCCTTTTATTTCTTCTTTATTTTTTCCAGTTGACCCTAATTTTATACGAGAATTCAAAATATTGGAAAAATCAAAATCTCTAGTTAATATTGTTTATATTTTGCTTCATCATTACTGAAAGTATGGAAGAGTTGTTAAAATGCTGAAGAAAAAAAAATCCTCAGAATCAAAAATTTTCATTTCTATTTTTAGTTAGACAACATCCCAGGTCTGTCCTACTATCTCAGAAAGATAACTAATAAAGAATTAGTCAAATAAATTTATTATAATTATCAGAAAGATTTTCCTCTATTCCTAAACCAGTTAAATAGTTTTTAAGACTCTACACAATTACATGTAATTGTTTGTATGGCCTGTTTGTATTTATTTGCTAGTGATCGACAGCTAATGGACTACTATTAAAGGTATTATAGAAAATAAAATGAATCTTACTTGTTTTTTTTTCTTTCTTGTAGTAATCTCTTGGCATGTAGGGATGCTGAAAATCACGAATTATATTAAGTATTTCATAAATATTCAGCGATCGTAATTCTTATGTAAAACCGCTTACTAATACTGGTATGTCTTCTCCCGATGGGTGGTCTATAATCCTTGGTAAAGAAACCTGTATTTTTCAAACATTTTTCTTGTTGTTTTTTTCTTATTTCAAAATTATTAATATAATGATTTAGCAAAACATACCCAAACATCAGGATAATTCTTTCCAATTTTTGTTTCAACCTAAAAGCATTTACATGTACACATTCCACTTGTAGTTATAGAGTAAATGTTTGCTTTATTTTGATTAATAATACATTTCATAAATTTTAAATTGTAAATTTTATAAATATACAGTTCTAGATGTATAATGAAAAATGTAGAAAACAACCAGCATTTTCTTTGTGGAGTTCAGATTTTTTGGAAGCCAGAAAACATATGTTGAAAAAATCAACACATCATTCTTGAGAAATTTTATAATTCAGAAAACAAATAGTATTTAAACATTTTTCTTGCTTTTCTAAAATTAACTTATTTGAGTTATGAGTTAAATAGCTTCATTGAGGATATAAAATTAAACAGTTTACATTGTATTGGATTTCTTTTACTTGTATCTTAATTAAAACATGTTACTGACTTCCTAAAGATGACTTACATCTTTTAAAAATGGGTTCCAGGGAATTATGAACATATTTAAACTTTCCTAAAACATAAAAATACATATTATATTCTGAACTGTTAATGACATTAATCTTAAATTTGTTTAATCATACAATAAATCACGTAAAGTTTTTATAATATGTCTACTTGTCATAATCGTTTTAATTCAGAAAGTAAATGATTTTTTTTTAAGCAACCAATTTTAAAAACTACACCTCATTAGACAAATATTATTTGTTTCAATCTATTGCATATCTAAATATTTTTGTAGGAATTATCTGTCTAAAACTGAAATCTGATCTATACTTTGCTCAGGGTTCTTAAATTATTATATTAGACCTGAATACTGTTTGTGTTTGGATTCCTAATGAAAACCTGCATACGTGCAACTGAATATAACTAAAAATTGAATACACCTTGAAGCCATGATCAGCATAACATTGCTTACAAAGAGAATTTATTTCCTCATTAATGTGCTAGATATTTTGAAGTTATGTATTTTTACTTTATAATCAGTGTGGGATAGAGGAGTGTTCTAAAAAAAAGTTAATTTGTCCATTTTTGGAAAAATTAATAAAAACACATTTTTGTTGTTTTTTGTTCATTTAACGTCACTTTTTGCTGCTATGGCTAATCGGACGATGCTACATTGGGAGCTCTAAATTTTGCTTATCCAAATTTACTTTGTATAGGGATTATTAATGAGTACCTGACATCGAAAATACATTTTTTATTAATAGAAACACTTTTTTTTTTTTGGAAACATCTCAAAACTTATTATTTACAATGATTCTTTAATTATTAGTAACATCTAGTTAGGAAGGGTTCAATTTTTAAAAAAATTGATATTTTAGCTTTTTATATATAGCTACTCAATTGAGTTTTTATTCATTAAATTTTCATTTGTTTGATGGATTTATTTCATCTGTTTAACTTTTTACCTAAAAACAATTTAAAATAAAATAATAACTATCTTTTTTTAGGAAGATACTTGTCACAAATATGCTCTGCTTTGATTATTTTGGTGATTTGAAGAAAGTTTGATGGAGAAAATGAAAATAGTCTGATTTTTTGAAAAAGAAGGTGAGAAAATTAAATTAAAAATCTATTTATTACAAAAAAATTTCCTCTGAATAATATGTTTTTCTTATTAAATAAAAATTATAAACCATGAATATTTCTTGGTATAATTATTTAAACAACTAGAGGATACCAGAGGTAGCTTTCTGGCAGAAGTCACTCCAAAACAAGAAAATCATTTTTGTTTTGGAAGTACAGTAGAGCGTCAATTATCCAAATATCAGTTATCCGAACGTTCAATTAACAGAACTGTTTTTTTTATCAAATGTAATTTTTGTTAATTTTATCAGATCATCCAGTTACTTATTTGTATTGTTAAAATTATTGTTATTTTAAATAAAATTTGATGAAAAATAAAATGATTTTTTCCATGAACTTCAATAAGGGGGCCTAATCATTTCTCAGAAACAGCAAAAAAATGAACTTAGACTTCAATACATATTTGTTTACTAAGAACTGTAAACCTAATTAGGTTATTTCATTTGTTTCTCTGAATCCCTTCCTATCCCTTTGGTTGGTATTTATTTTTTTATGATTTTCGATTATCCAAATTTTTTATCATCCATACCACCCCTAACAACATTAATTCGGATAATGGACGTTCCACTGTATAAGTAACTGATTGGGAAGTGAAAATAATTTCAACTAATGTTAAAATATTCTGATTTTTAATAAAATGTAATCTGACCAGAGAGATTTAAGACTAAAGTAAGAAATGTGTTCTTTACCGCTACTAATGGGCTCGCCGTCTCACAGACGTCTATATCTACACACATTGGTGACAATAACTTCTTAAATCCTAGTGACCATTTTGCTGCATAAACATTGGGGGATGTCTTTTTTCTTCTGTAGTCCTTCGATTATAATTAGTGTATAATGAATGCTTTCGTAGAATTCTTTAGTGATGTCCATGAAGAATATAGAAAGAGGCATCTTAAACCTTGAATTATTTTTTTGCTTCTTAAGCCTTGAATTATTTATCAGTTATTTGTACTGAAAAATCTAACTTATGATATAAACAGCATTAATACTGGTTCCTGGGAGCTAGTCACCGGTCGCAAAAGATCTTTACCAATTGATCAGGATCTCACAAGGCAGAAACAACAAGCAACAGTTAAAACTTATAATAGTTTTCACACCTAACATCAATACCAGATGAACAAAGTATTAAATATACTAGACCAGTATTAAACTATAAACCGCTCTAACTTTTTTAAATGATGTGGAAAATGCTCTGCACTTTTTTCCTTCTTGGAAGTGAAATCCAGACCAAAAATAATCACTATTAAATTAAACGTGTGACTATAGTTAGTTAAATCAAAGCATAGTAGTAGCAAGTAACGAGGAGGAGATTTTCATACTTTTCAGCTCCTACAGGACAGTAGCTCCAGCATTGTGATTAAGTACCTCCATCACGCTACACCAATTAGTATTATAAAAGAGGAACTGAAAGAAAAAGGTTACTAAGCTTTGAATGTGACCAACATTATTTCAAGGTTTAAGATGATTCTTCTTATGTTTTTTATGGACATATCCAAAGAAGATATCTATAACATAAAAGAAACGCCTGTTATTTGTGTCAATTATCGCGGACAATACTCTTCCAACTACGAAGGTTGTCATATACTGAAGAACCAAAGGATTCATTGTAGCTCAAGGAATTACCAGCATCCTACACCAACACAACCAACTTTTCAGGTAAAACCTTCAGGTCTAAAAGAGTTTTCAACTCTCAAACAGCATTCATAACACCATCTTCCAGGACAACCAGAGAACAGCAGGCTAAGAAGTCCAACAGTAACCAACCCATCTCCACAAAACCATCACGATGAATTGACAGTACTCACCCGGTATTCCCTAATGATAATGCCCCTCCGACTATTTCCAATACTAAATTTTTGTCCTCCAACAGTTAATTCAAGTTATACAAGCCTGGAGCCCCAGCCATGCCCCCTAAGTTTTCAACAACTGGCTCCTTGTCAATTGTCCTATGGAATGCTAATGGACTGACGCAACACAGGACTGAACTTGATTTATATTAACATGAAAATGATAGATAGATAAAAGATAGATGTAGAACTTATCACTCTGTTGTTTTTATAATAGGAAGGTCAGGTAAGTAATGTTAAAGGCTTTCATAATGGTAGCAATAAATATATTTATAGTAATAAAAGAATTTACCGAATGAATGCAAGTAAGCTAAAAAAAAAATATTATAATTCTTTAAAACTTAAATTAACAGAACTGGAGTTTAAGGGGACAGAGAGGGACATGAGGGATTTCGGGGTTACAGAGAATATGCTCAAGGATGGAACTGCCTAGAGCATAGCTTGAGAATAAAGACAAGGTTCATCAGATAAGAAAGAATGAAGCAATATTGGGCTGAGAGAAAGTCACAGAACGCACAAATAAAAAAAAAAAGAATTTACCCATGGTAAATCGTCACCTTCAAAAACATCAATATTTTGAATTTTCTTCTCCTAAAAAAAATATTAATTATTGGTCGCTACAATGTATTCACTAGAATTAATAAAGTAGCTGTGGTATACCAGATATAAATGTGGTCCTTTGTAGATGGGACATTTTTCTTTTTCATTGACATCAGCCTGAAAGTATAAAAGCAAGTTAATAAATTACTACCAGATTTATTATGTATATTTATTATTTATTATTCATTAAATTTATTATTTGTATGTCGATGA
Source organism: Arma custos (assembly GCA_037127475.1). NCBI lineage: Eukaryota > Metazoa > Arthropoda > Insecta > Hemiptera > Pentatomidae > Arma > Arma custos. The sequence continues at coordinate 158,929,945 of CM073759.1, forward strand.
GCTATCTCAGATCACCTTTTAAAATGTGTAAGGGTTGAGACTAAACACGGCATCACTTTCAGAACTGGTGTTCCTTCTTACTAGGTGTTCCTTTTTATCAATTATGGTATCCCTGTTCTTTGGGGTAATACAATCTATTATAGGGTTGACATCTTGTTGTATTGGTGTAACCTCCCCACAATATCTAAATTGACCTTAGAACTTCATCCACATGGCCATATGGATCATTCTCAGAGTAAAAACTTGGTCAGTAGTAGATCTACCCATCTATTATAAGAGATGCGTACCATGCCCTAGTTCATGCTCTCTTATGTGCAGTAGGTTAGTGTCCTATTCTGGGTGCTATTCTCTTTGTATTGTTTATTTATTTTTGTGCAGTTTATATACACAATAGACAATATCGAAATTCAGCTTATACATTGTATCTTGTAAAGTTGAGTATTCTGACCATTTACAGCTCAATTTTTTTTTCTCTTTAACACTTTTTTAATTATTCATTTGTATTTTTTTGGGTACTTGTCTGTTTTACCATCCGTTGACACCAGCGCTCAGGTCTCACTTTTCTTAACTAATCTCCTACTGTTATCGTAACCTTTCCTAAGTGTATTGTTAGCACTTATTGTATTGTTTGTTTAGTTGAATGTGACTTTGTTTTTGTTAAATTTCAATATGACTTGGAATTTGAAGAAGATTTTTCACACAGTCACTGATGAAAAATCAGCTCTCCTATTTTTTCAGGACGGGAATGTCATTCCCAAGAAAATGTCTTGTGCAAACGGGCAGAAATTAGATGGATATGCCATGATAAAGGATGCAACATGAGCATGGGTGTTCAAGTGAATACATGCTTAAGGAAAAGTATGTTAACTTTAGAGACTATAGTGCATTATATATATATATATATATATATATATATATATATATATATATATATATATATATATATATATATATATTGCTGGTCGGCGGAACTGACTTCCTTAAAGTTCTGTGACAAACAGCTCAACATGTCTGACTCTACAATAATTGATTATTCCAAGTATATGAGAGAAGTGTGTGTTTTTAAATTAGAGAGTAATTCATCAACCATTTGAGGCCCAGGGATGTATGTAGAAATTGATGAAAGTCTATATACTAGAAGAAAAAACAACATAGGAAGGATTTTGCCTTAGGAGTTTATATTTGGAGGAATATGTAGAGAAACAATAGAGTGCTTCATAGTTAAAGTTCCTGATAGATCTGCAAGAACATTATTACCATTGATTATTAAACACATTGTACCGGGTTCCTGCTTGAAATTCATTGTAGGCACCATAACCTGACATGGTTGAAATAGTTGAGGGCAGTGATACCTGAGCGTTGATGTCAACAGATAGCAAAACAGACAACTTTTTTGTTGATAAAAATATATTTATTTTTAATTTTATACTCTTTAACATCCTTTATTCAGCACCTATATTTTTAAGAGGGTTATTGTTGTAGGGTACCACTCTTGTGGTAGCGAGGTTCTCTTGATCAGGCCCGCCATTCTCTATAAATAATTTTAATCTCACAGCAACTTCTTCTTCATTTAAATGCTCCCTAATTTCATGTAACGTTGTTGCACTAATTCCCGTTTCGGTTAGGCCATCACTTTCTTCTATAATTTTAATATAGACAAGAAAGGATGTTGTACGGTGGCAACACTGCCACTCTTGTGGTAGCAAGGTTCTCTCTCGGGTTACCATAGTAACATTACCTGGCTTGTTTATCGAACATAACCTTATGCGTTTTTCAGAATGTTGTAAACCCAAGTTATACTGTAATTCTAGTGGTTAATAAATATCAGTTCATACTTTTGAGAGTGTTTATCAGAGTAAAACAACAGTTATATTCAAAGATTACATTACCTCTAGGCATGGATGGTAGTTTGAAGTTTTTATATTCTGTGACAAATATAATAAAGCTATTAGAAATTCCATGATACATTACTTCAATTTTTAAATGACTTTAACTAAATCATTATTTACAAAAATATGGCTCTATTTATTTATTTTTTTATGTTAGAAAACTTATTAGTTGCCGTTAACAGTTTAATCAAAAGTTTACTGAATTATTATGAGGTAGCTATTATTAGTTAATGCTACTTATGTACATACATATGTTTTATTTTCTTTATATTCTGAATATTTCATCTGTTATAAATTTGTTAATTTTTTTATGAACATAGGTATTAATTTAAATTTCTCTCAGAACTGTTTTTATTAAATTTAATAACATTTGTATTAAAAATAAAATAACAAAATTTTTTTCTCAGTCGATTAAGAAATGACTTAATGTTAACATCGAAGAAAATCTTACTAATATTATAAATGTGAATGTTTGTATGTTTGTCTCTCTTTCACGCAAAAACTACTGGTCGGATTTGGATGAAACTTTACAGTAATACAGGCTATACATCAGAATAACACATAGGCTATAGCAAGCGCGGATTTAGGGGGGGGGCACATGCCCCCCCTACTGTTTTTTAGTTATTGTGGAGAATCCACTATAGGACAAAATTAAAGGTAAATCACATAATAATAGTTGTTAAAATAATAGAAAGAAAATGAGTGAAACTATTTGTTTTGATATCCTACTAATCTTACTAATATTATAAATGTGAATGTTTGTATGTTTGTCTCTCTTTCACGCAAAAACTACTGGTCGGATTTGGATGAAACTTTACAGTAATACAGGTTATACATCAGAATAACATAGGCTATAGCAAGCGCGGATTTAGGGAGGGGTGACGGTGGCACATGCCCCCCGACTGGTTTTTAGGTATTGTGGAGAATCCATTATAGGACAAAATTAAAGGTAAATCACATGATAATAGTTGTTAAATTAACAGAAAGAAAATGAGTGAAACTATTTGTTTTGATATCCTACTAATCTTGCTAATATTTTAAATGTGAATGTTTGTCTCTCTTTCACGCAAAAACCACTGGTCGGATTTGGATGAAACTTGACAGTAATACAGGCTATACATCAGAATAACACATAGGCTATAATAAGCGCGGATTTAGGGGGGGTGACGGGGGCACGTTATATTACTTATATTAAAAAAAAATAATTAAATTATTTATTTTAAATGATTTTTCACAAAACTTTGTGGCAGAACAAAATCCACGCGAGCGAAGCCGCAGGCATAAGCTAGTTATTATTTAAAACAGTTGTCATAGTTGAAGTTAATTTTAATGTTAACACTTTGGAGTAAATTTTCTTTCAATATTTTTTTTTTTCAGGTCCAGTTTTAATAAAATGCCTTTCAATAATGCTATTGCCTTATTCCAAATGCATTTAATTATTGAAAGGGCCCTGGCCTCACAAAGTTCTTCTCTGTATTTGTGCAATTTAAATCTTAAAGATATTCCCTTATCAATCACCAGACTAAATCAACTTCTTAGATTGTATTTGAGCCACAATTGTATATCTCATGTTCCTAATGAAATATGTTTATTGGAAGAGCTCTATTCCCTCGCTCTGGATTATAATAAGCTGCATTCTCTTCCTCCTTATTTGATATCTCTTCAGACATTGGTAAAATTGAACCTCAATCACAATTCTCTGAAAGTGATCCCTCCAGAAATATTTCACCTGAAGAATTTGGAGATTTTATGGTTGAACCACACTGAGCTGTCTGAAATCCCTTGTGAAATCAAAAATCTAACCAAACTAGATACTTTTGGAGCAAGAGGGAATAATATTCAATCCCTTCCAGATGAATTTGGCTGCCTTGAAAATCTAAGGTATGTAATTTTTAAAGATTTAAATTTTAATATATAGAGAATTATCATAGTGAAACTATAGCATTTAAGTTTCTTGATACTTTTAGTAGTATGAAACATTTTAGTTTGTCAAAAAACAGTTTGATGAAAGAGGTAATAAACATTTTGTTTCTAGAAACTATTACATGGCTGCTTAAGTGACAGTGACATGTGTACTACAAAATAGTGGGCTGTCCTGAAAATAATTAAGGATTTTATGCTTTCTTTAAAATACCTCTCCAAATAGCAAACTGTTTGTTTTTGGACTTATGACTTTTATAAATCTAAACACTTACTATCGTTTTGCTGCTTGGAAATAATTCGCTGAGTCTTTACTAAGATTTCAGAGCATGATTTTTGCGTAATTTTGTTTTTACGAGTCCAAAATCGGCCAGAATAGGACCCAAACGGCCAGAAATAAGTGTGGGGCGAGGGTGCATAATGCATAAGTATTGGGCGAAATAAGTGAGTGCACTGAGTGAGCCTTGAAGTAAAAAAGAAGGCCGTTACTACATTACTACATTCTTATTTTGACTGAAAGAATAAAAATTTAATGAAATTCGTACTTGTTATTCTCTTGAATGCTTAATGCTTTTGTTTTTCATATATAGATGGTTGACTTTACAAGGCAATAAGATTTCTAAACTGCCAGAGCATCTCTATTTTACAAGCCTTGTACATCTTAACTTGTCCCTGAATTTGTTTACAGTGTTTCCAGAAGCTTTAACAAAGTTTAAGGTATAGTATAATCTTCCTTTGTGTAATTTTTATTTATTCAAGATGCTAATAAGCTGATTTTTGTTTTCCAAATTTCACTTGTTAAACAGAAAAAATTCTTACTAATTTTTTATTTCTTCATATGCTTGTATTGTGCATGACATTTTGCCAGGTAACGAATATTTGTTTTATCAACATTTTCTTGGTGTAACTAAAACTCCATTGTGCTTTTAAAACTAATCATTAGAGATTAAATTTTAAACTTCAGTGAATACAACCAGTGTTCACTAAATATCCTTGTTATATTTTACTCACCATAAACTTGCTAAGTTAATAAGGCTACATTTTTAAATGGAATTAAGTCTGAATTAGGCGTTTTACACAGTTGTTTTTCTAAAATAAATAGTTTTCTTTATAAAAAATGCTGCTTTTAATTAGTATAGTTTCGAAAAGCAAGTCTGACATGTCCATTTATCTGGAGGAATGTAAATTCATGTTTCCACATGCTTCTTAGAGTAAGAGACCTTATTTCACTATATGTACTATATATGACTAATTATTTGACATCTGCTATCATTGTTTGTAGTTTTCTATTTGACCAGTCGTAGGTGAGTGTTCTATGCAGTAAGCATACAACACAAGTAGTTTTCACAATAATGAAAATATGTCACAGTAATTAACATAATATTGATGCTTATAATCATTTTTATTTGAAATTAATATAATTTTTAAAGTATAATGTTAAGTAAATAGATTTTATAGATATTTGTATGAAATTTTTATGTTAATTTGTTTTGTTTTTAAATATACATCCATTATTCTGGCATTTTCTTTAAACTGCTGCCACCAATTCTGGTTTAAGGCTGTACATTCTGGATTATAGAGACTCTACTTTACATTAATGCCAAAATATGGTTTATAATATAGTTGATAATATGACTAATCTTTGATAAAGTAGATGATAATGTGAAAAATTCACTGCTAGAGAAATCTCACATTTTGATATTTTAAAATTTAAATATTTATAGCACTTATTAATTTATTTATTATCTAGGATATGCAGTTCTGCTTTTTTGCGGGAAACCATATAAAAACTATTTCTGATGAAACTCTTTCCCAATTGAGACACTTAAAGTTATTAGATCTGCATAAAAATCCATTGACTGAAGAATTAGATCTGAAAGTAAATACTTTTTTATTTCTATTTTTTATTTATAAATTATCAATTTAATCCTTATTTTAATAATCATTTAAGTCTTATTATAACTTGATCCATGCAATTTGTTCTTTACCTTTTTTTTTTCTTTCAAGGGAAAACAACTGACCTGATTTAGACAAAATATGGATCCCCCCTTGTACAACTGGGTCGTTTATCAGCTCTATATCGATTTTAAGAAATTAGTAAATCTGGTAAAGATGTGTATCAGCGAAACATTCAATAAAGTTAGAATCGGTAATCGTATTTCGCTTTCAACTGTACTATTCAATTTAACACTGGAGTACATTATTAAAAAGGTGATACTCACTGAAAAAGGTTTGAATTTAAATATGAATGGTAAAATATCTGTGCTTGGGTTTGCAGACGATTTGTCGGGTGCAGATGTGAAAACTATGAAACTGAATACGGAAACATTGATGAATGCAGGTAAGGAAATAGGGCTGGAAGTAAATTTGAATAAAACTAAGTATATGGTTAGTAGCAGAAACGGGGGAGATTTTGGGGATTTTGTTTTAGGAGGGAATAAGTTTGTACATTTTGAGAAGTAAAGTACTTCGGGTCTATGTTAACTAGAAAAACTGTAATTCAACAGGAAAAAGAGGCAGGGAGTTCTTGTTATTATTCAGTCTCGACATTACTTAGCTCGATTCTTTTGTCCCAAAATCTGAAAATTAGGGTTTATATAATGTATAAATACATTTACTAGCATTACTATCATCCTTCGAACTCTTCTTTACGGATGTAAATGTGGCCACTAACATTGAAGGATGAACAACATTTTAAGGAATTTGAAAATAAGGTGTTGCATAGAGGGGTAGGCCGAGGTGTATGTGGGAGGATTGCGCTAAGACAGATCTTGCTAATTTGGGTTTGGGTAGAGGTCCATGGACGGAAGTTTGTCAACAAAGATTAGTGGTATCAACATTGAGCCTTCGGGTTCGCTTAGTCCTATTATTAATATTAAAAACTGTCAATTACTATAATTTTACCATTTGCCACATAAATACAAAAAGTGGGAGAATTAAAAACACAAATTTGCATTATATATAGATATTTATTTTTATCACAAGTATTTCATATCAAACATTTTTTAATTGCATGGTTCAAATGTTTAAAAATAAGTTTACTTAATCCTTCATGAGATTATTGTAAATATTAAATAGAAATTAAAAAAAAATAGTTATAGGTGGCTGTAGTAAAGACATTTTCGATAGTGATTCTATTTTTGTTTCAGGATTATTCCTTCATCACAACTCTATGCAAAGGGGAATCAGACGATGACAGCAATGATGAGGACGATAGTGAAGACTGGGCAGAGTCCGTGGCATCAAGTGAACTTAACACTAGTGATGAAGAAGACTTGCTTGATGATCTTGAACTAGTCCGTGGAGGAGCTGTGTTGTGGGTACCTTTGGTATCAAAATTATTAGCCTGTGCATATTAATAAATTATATTGTTGGCCTTATTTTGAATGTGTTAGGATTGTTGTGTTAATAGAAAACATTTGTTTTCTTTGCTCAAATACATTGATTTTAGAATAGTTATCTGTATTCATTGAAGAATATATTTTGTAATATGATTGTTAATTTATAGTCATGGTTAAATGATAATATTCATTAATTTATTGTTTTATTTTTTAATTTAAAACTTAAACTATCCACATTTGTCTTTCAAATAACTTATTTTGGCTCATTTTCATTATAATTGAATTATATTTCCACAAAAAATATTCTGTTACTTTTATGTATACTTTTGCTCTCTAGGTTTTATTTAATTAGTTACCATAGTTAATATTTATAAATAATTTTATGTCTTTTAGTTTTATAATTATTTAATTTCCTCCGCAGTATTAAATATTTTGAGTGTTTTTATCCAATGAATATTGTTTTTCACTTTATCTTTGTATGGAATGTGTTTGAACATATTTTACTATTTATTGTAAACAAAGAAAAAGTTGTCATTAAGTATTAATAAAATACACTGTTTGTTTGTTGTATCTACTCTTCTATATATATATATATATTTTTTTTTTTTTTTTATATTGGCGCGACAGACTCATAAAGAAGTCCTTGGCCTGCTCAACAGCTCTTCCCCAATCGTCCCGATCGCCTGCTCGAGTGATGGAGACCTTGCTCAGCCTCAGATCCTCACAGACAGCATCCTTCCATCTAGCTTTGGGCCTTCCTCGAAGTCTTACTCCATCCGGATTTCCTGTATACAGCTTTTTAGCTGTCCTTTCTTCCTCCATCCTATATACGTGTCCCAGCCACTTAATGCGTTGAATCCTGATGAAGCTCGATATCGTTAGGTCTCCATATAACTCACTCAGCTCCTTGTTCCTTCTGATCCTGAATTGGTCGTTATCTCGCACTGGGCCGAATATTTGCCGTAGGACTCTTCTTTCGAATCTATTCAGCTTTTCTACGCTGGATTTATTCAGTGTGAGGGTTTCATTGGCTTATGTCGCTACTGGCCTAATGATGGTTCTATATATCATCAGCTTGGACTTTAGGCTAAGGAGCTTACTTCTCAGGAGCTTTGAGATCCCAAAACATGCTTTATTAGCTGATACTATCCTGGCTCTAACTTCTTCCTCCTCATCCAAATTCTCATTTATACGACTTCCTAAATACTGGAAACTTGACTAGCGTTGGAAAGTGTATTTTCCAAAAGCGTAGCTATGAGGTGGTCGGTTTTGTTTTCTATTCTTTATTACCATGACCTTGGTTTTCTCCTCATTCACATGTAGCCCCATTTTTCCAGCTTCTACTTCCAGCCTCTCAAAAGCTTCTTTTAGGAGAATCAGCGATCTTCTTACTAATACAAGGTCATCAGCATATGCAAGAATACCCAGATTACGGTTAAAGATGGTTCCCTCCATCAGTAATCCTGCCCTTTTAATGACACTTTGCATTACAATATTGAAGAGTAGAGGTGCCAGCGAGTCTCCTTGCCTAAGTCCTGTACTAATCTTAAATTTTTCTGTGGTTGAGCCGTTTACCCTTACGCTGCAAACTGTGTTTTCCATCGTACTCATTACCAAGCGCACCAGTTTGGATGGAATTTTCATTTCGCTCATAGCTCTGAAGAGTTCACACCTGGATATTGTATCATAAGCCGTCCTGAAATCTATGAACAGCATCCACATTGCATTGTTAAACTCCTTCATTTTTTCGCACATCTGCTTGAGGGAAAAAATCTGATCTATAGTAGATCTGTTAGGTCTAAAGCCTCCTTGGTATTGTCCAAGATTTCTCTCAACATAGGGCAGCAGGCAGTTATACAGAGTTATCGACAATATCTTATAGGCAGTATTCAGTAGGCTTATCCCTCTGTAATTTTTACATTCTGTAGAGTCTCCTTTCTTCTTGTAGATAGGCACTATAATAGACTCTTTCCACTCTCTCGGGATTTGCTCCTCTTCCCATATTTGAGCAATTAGTTCCTGCAGCTCTTTAGTTAGAGTATTGCCAGCTGCCTTCAGGAACTTAGCAGGGATACCATCTGATCCTGGTGACTTGTCATTTCTCAGCTTCATGACAATATCATTTATATCCTCTCCATCCGGTGGTGCTGCTTCGTCTTGGCTGTCATACGAGTCACATTTCAATATACTTATTGGTTCTTCTGTCTGGGTTAGTAGTCCTTGGAAATAATTCCTCCATCTCACTTGGACGTCCGTCTCCAGCACCAGTAGTCGCCCCTCCTCATTTTTTACCATGCTCCTTCTAGAGCAGTAACTGGTTTTACACATCTCCACTTCTTTAAAGAATTTTTTGGTATCGTTGCTTCTTCTGGAGTTTTTGATATCTTTAACCTTATTGTATAGGGCTTTCCTTTTCTTCCCTTTCAAGATCTTCTTTGCTTCTCTTCTTGCTTCCTGGTACTCTTTCTTGCTATTTCTCGTGCTCATACTCAGGTATTTTAATCTTTTCTCATTTCGTTTTTGGATTGCCTCTTTACATTCTTCATCAAACCATATATTTCGTGATGGTTTCTTGTCCGTTTTGCAGTATTCGCTCGCGGTCCCGACTCTTCTATATAGCAGTTCTTAATCAACATAAGTTAATCTATGTAACATTAGTTTATTTACTAATTGGCTCGAAAAATAATAAATTTCCTGGGGGATAAAGGAGGCTAAGCTGAATTGTGGAATTTGTACATTATTATCAATGGAGTAATGTCGTCACCTAGTTTGAAAGGGCAATTATGGATATTTACATTAGTAAATATTTAAGAGTAAATATTGGTTAGCTATAAACAAATATCTAAAAAGTTTATTATTGAACAGATTGATGCCTGATAGGTAGGTGGTAGGTGCAAGTGGTGGTATGGCATTGCACCTATTTGTTGGCTAACATTTAGTTATTTACTGGTAGAAAAAAGGTTATATATTCCTAAATATGTTAACATTTAACAAAAAAAATAATGTTTACATGTTAGCATTAAAAAAACAAATTAATTTTTTAAAGCTCTAAGCATTCATTTAAATTATCATGATCATTTTTTAATTTTTTTTTAAGTAGGAGGCATGGGTCAGAAGGCAGTAAGAATCAAGATAAAATAATTTGTAACAATTTATTTGTTATACAATAATTGTTACAAACTATTTATTTGGTTGTCTATGTTTAAACCATTACAATAGATAGCTTTCTAATACAAAATTTCTGGACACAACTTTCACTCTATGAATAATAAATTGTTATAACTCCTCTTCATACAACCTAAGTGAATAGCTATCAATCAAAACTTTGACTTTAAAAAAAAAAAGGCTTTATACTATCTATACCAGCTTATTTTATATAAAAAAAACAAAACATTTCAAAATCCAATCCCATTCATCTTAAGCCAAACACAGTTAATCATAAAATAGGTAAACTCTGTATTTTTCTTACCTATAGACTTGAGTTAACTAGCTTCATCCTGATGAAAAACAGTGAATTTTCTTCTGCCTGTCTCTAATAGCCCTTCAACCCACCCCTCTTCCCTATTTATCCTATATTCCCTTCTTCATTTCTTTCGTTTTCATTCTTTTTTTAAAACTTAGTTATTTATTTTGATTTTTTAAAATATTTTTATATTTTTTAAAAAAATGATTATATATTATATATTTTATATTATATTATATTATATTATATATTTTTTTCTTTCTTCCTGGATTTATTACTGCACTGATACAGTCATTCCAGCTATATCTGATTTGATATGATTTATCAATTTTTTATAAAGTCCTCCTGTAATATTGATTGATGCCCCGTGTTATGTAACCAACAAGACATTACACAAAGACCTTAAACCACATTATTCCTTGATATTATTCCATACCAATTTTCTTATATTATGTTAGAAACTTTTAAATCTTTCAACCTTCTCGAAGATGTTACATATTCTAAGAGAGTTCTTGAACTCCATTGGAAAACTGGGTAGTAAGAGAAGAATTGTTATCTTTGAAAATTACATTGTCCTGTCTTATAGTGTTATTCGGCATCTCAAGTTATCATATGAATCTATTTGGTATGGTCTTAGTATTGGTGTGATTGGTATTGTTAAGGAGTGAAAATATTTATAAATAAAACATTTAATAACAATCTCTGATACAGTTAAAATATAGAATCAGCATAGGTATTCATTCTATTGAATAAACAATATTTCAATTTTAAGGCTGTAAGCTTATATACATTATGATAATAGATTTTTCTGATATTATACACTATGCTAAATTTAAAAAACCCTAAAACTTCCCAAAACAATACAAAAATGTTTAGTATTACATAATACCACAGTAATTGCTTATTATGATTAGTGAGACGTATCTTTTAATTCTTGTATTCTTCATTAGATGATGTAAAAGTTTTGTTGCCCATTCTCATGTCACAGACTAAGTTTCTTTCTTTTTAGGCTTATAAGTTGGTAAAAAAGGTATGTGTGCTGTGAGTGGGCATCTAAAAACAGAATACAAAAATATTAAATAAATTATTTTTCACTCAGGCTTTGTAATGATATAAAAATAATAATTTTTAAGATGGTTTTTAAATTTAGATGTTTAATTTATAAACCTTAAAAATTAAAATTCTTTTGTAGGATAGTGGGACAGAGTAGCAACACATTGTACATATATATTTTGTTTTTCCAAACACACTATGTTTGAATTATGCAAAAATTCTTGGTCTGTATAAGGCCATAGCCAAGGGGAGAGTTAGGGGGTCAAACCCGAAATCCCGAAATTTAGTTAGTATTAAAAATTAATACTAGGTTAAAAAGTACAAATTAAATTAAAAACAACTCACACAACAGAGGATCCAACACATTTTACATCATTGTTCATTGCAACAAGCATACTTATATTTATATTTGCTTGAAAATATCCTACAACAACTTCACAATAGTTAACAAGCGTATCGGAAATCAAGAATTGAAGTATTGTTGTTGTTGCCTATTGCATTTAAATCATTCATGATCCAACAATATTATATGGGCAAATTTATCCATTTATCCAAATTTTAAAAATGATCATGAATAATGGTATTAAAATACTCGATCCTGACCTACACCCCCCCCCTAAAAGGTTTTCCTGGCTATGGCCTTGGTCTGTTTAAAATATCATATCAATAAAGCTTGTTTTCTGTTTTGCTTAGAACTTCATGTTAAATGCTGAGTTCTTATATGACATTCAAAATTAAATATCAGAGTGAGCCAACCTAGTTCTGTATGTTTGGACAGTTTTAGCCCTCATATAAAACATGATGAAAACTGCAAATAAAGGTTTGGTGACTATGTGATAAACATAAAAATAGTAAGGTCCTAGAAATCATTGAAATAAAAAAAAAATAATAACTATTGCATTCTTTAAATATATAATCTATAAAATAAAACATGTTGAGTAATCATGTAGTGACCAATCCCAAACAAAAACTTTCAACTTTCTCTGACTGAATGTTTTTGAATTATGAGAGATATGAATGAACGTACAGAAGTTTTGTCAAAATGGATTCAGGGATGATTCTAAATACCCTTGATTACTATATTTCCTTTTGGATTTAAGGAATTAAAAAACATACCTTTTCAGCAGGGACATTCCGATTGGAAAATCATAAGTACTTAATTCCATGGTGTCATTTTCATTGTGATCTAATTCCATTTGTTTCTTCCAAGCAATCAGACCTCTTTCCTCAGGTGTCCCTAAAAGCAATAAATGTTTTTTATTTATGTGGAAATTGCTGACTATAGATGAACTATAATATTAATATTAACACACTAATATGTACAATTGATTCCCCTTTTGAATATTCCTCCCCTTGTATACATCGCAAATTGCGAGAACACGGGGATATGGGATCAGTGAAGAGAAAGGATGTGTCTGACCAAATGCCGATGATGGCGGGAAGACCATATGGGTCTGTATGTGTTCTTACTGGATGAATAAAGTTTTATTTGTAATCAGTTTATTAATTATTCATTACAAAACACTCGCCTTTCGGAGGTTTATTTTTACCGAAAAAATAACTCTCTATCAAAAACGTAGTAATGGCCATGAAGAAAAAACACCTTCCACTAGGCAAAAGTGGATTTTCCCTCAGAATAAAGTACAGCTTTGGGATACTTACCATATTTCACCAAAATCATAATTATAAAAACGTAATATACACAACTATAAAAATCAAGCATGCATCATACCTGGTATAATATTATCTAAAAGGCACCCTGAAACACCCCCTAATAATATACTGGTGCTTAACAAAACAGTTATGATACTGTCTGCGATCTCAGATCCAGTCTGTATCACGTTGGGGTTCGCTTTCATCCATTGAGACAATACCTGTAATATCCATCACATTAGTTTTATTACATTTAAACAATATATTTATGACTGAATTTCATATAATACTTGCCAATGAAAAGAACATAGAAAATCCAATAATGTATAAATTCCTGGACGAATTCAGCTGGACATATTGTAGAGCAGATAAGCCTAAATAAGACAGGAATGCACGTTATTAACAATTATAATGACATTATCATTAATTTTAATAATATTATGTAATAAAAAGTACTTTAATACTTTACCGAAGGCTGTTATCATCCCAAACATAACGCAGAATATTCCGCCTACTACTGGTTGCGGTATGATGATGAACAAAGCTCCGAACTTGTTGATGACTCCTTGGAGTAACATAAGAATACAAGCGTATTGAATCACCCGACGACTGCCTACCTGAAAGGATTATATATATATTTAGATTAATTTATTGATATTTACAATTGCAATAATATTACAACAAGTAAATCTAATATATGAACAAAGGACACGAAGAAGAAAAAAACACTTGTGGAGAAACTACCCATTGATAGACTCCAATAAAGTTCTATAGTAGAAGGTCTCGAGACCATTCTATTTTCAGACGCCTCGGAGGGTTGTCAGGAATAGTATGGGAAGCAATTTGAGAGACTAGCGGATTCGGATTGTATTTAAGCGTTCAATTGAATTTATGTACAGGTGCTTATTATGTTGCAGACAGGCAAAGCAGCTTGGGTTGCTAAGGTATCTAAAGTTAATATTTAAATTTTAAGATACAAAAATAAAACCTTTACCACCAAGGCCGGATCCAGGATGTTTTTCTGTGGGGTGGGGGGGGGGGCACAACGGCCAGACGGGAAAGAAAATCAACAATAACTTAGAAATAAACTTGTAGTATCTAGAAATATTTCAAAGGTTTATTAAAATATCAAAACAATAGTTTCACTCATGTTAAAGTGAAACTTTTATTCTATCGCCACAAAATTTTTCGTTCATCTATGACATGTCTATTAGGTACACCTGGAGAAGGGGAAGACAGAGCAGCCAAGGCCAATATGGCGGCGCCCAGTTAGCTGACCGTGTAGCATTAATATTCTCACTTATTTGTGCAAGTGTTCCGCGGTATTTGTGTGTTTTGATCTGTGTATTAATGTAAATGCTTTTATTTAGTTCATCGGTCAACGAGGGAAAAACCAAGAATGGAGCGAAAAGATCCGACGATGAATTAATTTTACGCCGCAAAATTAAAACTCTAAACATTACAAACGACCGTTAAAGGTTAATACGTGAAACTTTTTTTCTATCGCCCCAAAATTTGTCGTTCATCTATCGCATATCGCATTACATTACCTTCTTGCATTACTTACTTATTTCATATGAATATTTGATGAAGTATTTTTATCCGGTTCATTCAATATATTTAAATTTATTTAGGCCTTCAGTCATCTTCACAAGTTAAACTACACTCTGAGCCGCCGGAAAAAATTAGTAGACTACTGACAGATGTCATGCCGAGCACTAGTAGGGTTCCAGCGCCGAGTGTTGTATTTAATACGTTTATCGTTCAAAGTGGCGAACCTGTATTAGAAAATATTGTTACAGAAAAAATTCTGCATCGAAAGCGACTAAATGCGGAAAGATGCCGCAGTTATCGTCAGAAATGCAAGCGGTTAAAATTGGCGCCAGTTCTAATCAAGGCACGAGCGGCAGTGAGTCGTCGAGATACAAGCATTTATTTTTTTTTAGTTACCATAAAATGTTAATTACATTTTTAAACTGTGAGACTCGAGATGAAGGTGAAGTTTCTATGTTGATAGAATAATTGAAGATGACTACGATTCAATGATTTAAATAAATATTGCTCTAACTTTTTAATATGCGTTTATCATCTAAATGATTATATTAACCATGTATTCCGTACTCAAATACGCAAATTGAAATTAAATTTTATTGTTGAATATTTTGTCTACAATTAATTAAGTTACGATTAAAAACGCAATTTTAATACCCTAAATCGAACAATTTTCCAATTTTTTTCAGTTAAATGCCTAAAAACCGAAAAAAAGTTTCACTTGCATCGTGGTTTCATAAAACCACACAACCTTTTCTTTCTGTTATTTTAACAACTATGATCATGTGATTTGCCTATAATTATGTACTATAATGGATTCTCCACAGTACACAAAAAACTGTCTGGGGGGCACGTACCCCCGTGTCCTCCCCTGGATCCACCCTGGTTTACCACTATAAGCCGTGAAGGGCCTTCGGTTCAGTAAATGGCAGATACTGTACTGCTTCTTGGACAACGGTTGTGCCGGGAGGTAGTTAGACTGGGAACAGACTCTACTGCCAGGTTTTCTCCCTTTTACGGGTAACCACTTTATAGAGGCTGAGTTAGCCACAGGAATGTCTGCAGGTACTAAAGGGTCCATCCGTGGCTTTTAACAAATTAAATAATCCACCTGCCACATCTGGAATTGAACCTCAGACTTTCAGCACAGCAACTTACCGCTCTTACTCTTAGCTACCCCGCTCATTAAAGTTAATCAAGACTTTAAGATAATTAATGATTTCGGAAATGACTTCAACGGTGAAAATAGCCGAAAAAATCCAAAATAGTAATGTTAAATGTACGACCTACCCATTCAATAATTTTTCGGATGCCTTAAATCTTTAACACGAACCAAGCGGGAGAGTTAAGTCCTCGTTTGTCTTATCCCATCCTGCTTTTGTACGTTTTTAATTGTTTTTTTAAATTGTAACATACATTAAATTTTAGTTAACATGAAGTGTTTATGGTTACAGAGTATATCTAAAGCGTTTAATAATTGCATTGATAATTAATAGGCTGAACCAACCAACCTGAAAACCAACAAAAAATTATTGAAAATGGTTTCTCACGATTTCTTACATTAGAAGGCTAAGGAACGGAGATTTTACATTTTTTTAAAATGGTTAAAACATTAATACAGTATTTCAAAATCCTAGAAAAACTGTTTTTAACTTTCTTTGTGTCTCCTGTAAGGCTTCTATTGTTAGGAATGAATACGTCCATTGGGCCTTTTTACTGACGATAATATGAGACAAATTTCATATGGAAGAGTAAAGATGTGATTTGTCGCACGACTGCTAATTATAATCGCTAATAGAGGGGCATCTCATGTAATGTAATTGGAGCTTGTTTAAGCAATAAGTAATGCAGTGCATTGGAACGAGCCTTGCTGCGATTGATCAAACGGAGATAGTTTTGACAAGTGTCGGACAGACGAAGGAAGTTTAGTTTTTAGTTTTCTAGTACAGACGCCTGTTGTATATAATTTCTGCTCTATTGCCGTGGATATGTAATTAATTTTATTAATAATAATACAATTTTTCAAGTACCTTGGTAACACCAATTGCACCAACATTTTCTCCAAAGGTATTAGTACCATTGCCACTTCCCCAAAGTCCAGCTAACATCGTTCCAAAGCCTTCGATACCAATGCCTCTATTGATAGAGTGTATAGGAGGTGGAGGAGCCCCTGTGAAAAGAACAAGAATTTGATACTTTAGTTTAAAAACTCCATTTTTGTTTTGCGAATATTTCTATAAATGGTTCATGAATGCAAATATAAAGTATTATATATGATGGTGTTTTAAAAGATTAATACCTGCTATAAACGAATATTTATTGATTCGGACATAAGAATTTATAACAAAATTGCATACTGACCGCACATCTTGGCTACGGTGGGGTAGTAGCTTATGGATTCGACGGTACAAGCAAGAACTCCTGCAAGCATACCCAGTACTCCACTGGCACTCACTGTAGGCAATCCCCACTGTCCTGTGAAATTTCCAATATATCTATATATTTATAGATAGATATAATATTATGTTTTTGTAATTAAAAGGGTTTATAATTCCATTAAAGTATAAAAATTATAATTATAATTATAATAATTATATTATAATCCAAGCACACGTCCAAGCTTTAATCACAAATAAGAGTCCTTGGTCATCTCGATAGTCAATTTCTAGACCATTTCATTTTTTTTTATAATAGATGTCGTAAGTAGTAATTGATAAAGATGGTTTTTATCCCATTTAACTCTATAATAAATTGAAATCTAAATTTCGAATATAGTGTTAGCACTAGGAATTTAAAAAAAAGACGCCAAGTTCAGACAAAATGATTATAAACCAGGTCTAGTGTAAATTGAAATTTATTATTGTATTTTATAAAAATACAGAATGAACTTCTTTATCCTACTAATATTATAAACGCGAAACTTTGTATGTTTGCCTCTCTTTCACGCAAATACTGAACGGATTTGGATGAAACTTTACAGTGATATAGGTTATACCTACATCAGAATAACACATAGGAATAACAACAAGGGGTGATTTAGGGAGGGTCACTGGGGCACATGCCCCCAGACAGTTTCTTGTGTGCTATGGAGAATACATTATAGTACATAATCAACCGATAATAGTTGTTAAAATACCAAAAAGAGCATAAGTGAAACTATTGTTTTGATATTTTAATAAACTTTTGAAATCTTTCTATAGATACTACAAGTTTATTTGTAAGTTATTGTTGATTTTTTCCCCATATGCCCGTTGTGCCCCCCCCAGAAAAAAATCCTGGATCTGCCCCTGGGCTACAATTTACAATGATGTGTAATTTGGTCATAATATAATTATAAAGATCAAGTAAGTCGGATAAAATTCTGCCCTCTGAGTAGCTTGCTCACGTGTTTCTTACTCGCAAAATCTGCATATTTTTGCTGAACGAAACAAATCAAGTAACATATTTTACAGGAGTATATTGCAGTAGGTGTAGGACCGCAAAAACTAAAAACACATCGATAAATTACCTACATATGTACATTATTCTAATCCGTTTAGTTTTAATTTCTCGCTGCTGCCGTTCGACAAGTGAAACCGTTATACTAAGTAATCCTTTTCAATGACATTACATGATAATCCTATACTGACACGAACAACAGTAAATTTCTGTCCGTCCTGTTTGTTAATCAGTGTCAATGTATGTTTCACGGCTGTGCTGATCCGTCTGTGATGAAATTTGATGTGGATAATCTCAAGCTTGGGGAAGGACATAGGCTACTTTTTATCTACACACCACACAGGCGAAGTTGTTGTTTGTTGGTGCTTAAAGGCGTAAAACCTTTAGGTCATCAACGCCTTGTTGTTGTCTTGAGGTTGTGGAGAAAATCTTTGTTCATTTCATATCTTACGCTACCTGGTCGAGGCACCACGGTTCTCACTCCATCAGAATTAAGTAGGCCTCTTAAAATAGAAATATCGGAGAAATGGCAAGACACATGGGAAGAAAGTCAACCTAGCAAATTAATAATGTATGTTTTACGGCTGTGCTGATCCGTCTGTGATGAAATTTGATGTGGATAATCTCAAGCCTGGGGAAGGACAAATTAAAAATGATCAAAAAAACAGTAACAGCATGGTCTACCTCTAACAGGAACAGCCGTAGAGAGGAGGTTGCCCTGACTCGCTTGAGACTGGGCCACACTCGGCTCACTCATCTACATATCATTACAAAACTGCAACCTCCTTTATGCCAACATTGTAACGCCAACCTTACAGTTAGACACATTTTTGAGGAGTGTGTATATTACCGGTCAACAATAAATAAATTAGGACTAGTCCCAGATTTGGCGAAGGCACTTGGTGACAGCGAGGCTGCTGTCTCGTTGGTGTTTCAGTTTTTGAAAACACATCGACTACTATCTGCAATATAATATAGTCACGAGTTGTGTGCGTCAGTCTGAATGTGATATGACACAGGCGAAGTTTATATAAAACTGTAACCTGATTGACTAACACACCCAGCGTTCAACGAACAGCAGAGACCACTGATCTTAGCATATTAAAATTCGCACATAGGTTCTTTGTATAGCTTAAATGAGCATTAAGAAAGGAATTTGGATAGATTCTTTGTATAGCTTAAATGAGCACTAAAAAAGGAATTTTGCTAATTTCATCCCCAATGGTTTCTCCCTTAATATGATAGGGGTTCAAATATTGTATGGAATCCTTCAGTTTGGAAGTTAGACATCTGAAATTTTGGATGTACGAGTAACTTATAGTCACAAAAAATTAAATTACTTATTTAAAATGATCTGTCACGAAACTTTATGTGGCAGACCAAATTCTAGCTAAGCAAGTGTGGAAAAAGCTAGGTAAGTTATCAAAGTAAGGCAATAAACTGTGATCTTGTCAAAATTGACATATTTGATGCTAAATAAATTAATTTTTAATTTAAAGAGTACCTACTATAAAAAATTGAAGAAAGGAATATTTAAATTTTCCAAAATTCTGAAAAATGATTCTTGAATAGATTATTTTAATGAAAAAAAATATGAATTATCTGTCCCATTTAATTTATTTTAGTTACCTGTATTTGAGTATGACAAATGCTTATTGAGCGGTCAGTGGTATATAAAAACATGACACTGATTTTCTACTCTTAATTATAAAACATTTCATTAATTATACAGGCATTCACTAGTTTTAATTCAGTTGTTACAAGGAAAAACTAAGTATTTCAAGGAAAACAAGGTTTCCAGCGTTTTTGTATTGCTGCGATTATATGCGAGTTTGTATTGCTTATATAATGACAGAATGCCACTTAATAGATTATTATTCAGAAAATTAAAGATTAAATTTTATTGAAATTATCTGTCAGAAATTTCCATGACTGTATGAAATGTCAGATTTTTAACGTGTTGATGGGCTCGTTTGGAATCTTACTACAGTGGTCTGATTATAGATTTTGATTCAAAAATTTTACTTCCTTGTAGGTGTTATTGGGTTTTCAGATTTCAATGGAAACATTTTTTTTTTTACCTTTACTGAGTTCATTTTGACCAGTATCTAAACTTCGTACGTTCCTACGTCAGTACCTATTGCTCAAATAACACTGACGGTAGAAAGCAAAACGCTCACTGTTAGTTTATCCAATGGCTTCACTTATATGCTTAAAAAAAAGAAAACTGCTGGCTTTTAAAAGTACTAGGTACATATAAGGTTCAATCTAATGTTAGCAGACTCTTTTCGAACTAAATGGTAGGATGAAAAACTAAGCTGAAAGTTGGAGCTACTTCCACAGCCAACCAAATTAAAATATTGAGAGGAATTTGCCAAAGGGACTGGGTAAGCCCATAGTGGTTCTGTATCGCGCTGGTTCTATTAAGCAGGATCCATCGAAAGAATAAGGAGGGATACAAACTTATCATCAACGATAAAACGACCACAGTCAGCCACAGCTGGTACACGGACTCACTTTGTACGCTACAAACTATCACCATTTACAAAGCGTGGTTGAACCCGTTTCATCTTAATCTAGTGACATAGGAATGTCATTCGGCCTTGATAAATGTTCAGTGCTCTATGTAACAAAGGGGAAAGTGGTTTACATCATAACGCATACAAAAATATTATGCAAACATGTTAAAGAACGAATCTATCCAGTGGTCACATTAAAATGGCCAGGGACTGTATATATATATATATATATATATATATATATGAATATACATATGTATATTAGAATATATTAGAATATACATATGTATATTAGAATATATATATATATATATATATATATATATATATACATATGTATATTAGAATATATATATATATATATATATATATATATATATATATATATATATATATATATGAAAAGCAAGCAGAATATTCTGTTTAATAAAGAAGACTACATCAAGAATTTGAAGGCAATAATTTAGATAAATATTTGGGGATGTAATGGCACCTTAGAATATTAACTGAAATATAAAATAATTGTCAGTAAATATATACAACGGAGCATCTAACAATGTTCCAAATTAGGCTACGGCAATTGCTTAAAACTTAGCTAATTGGAAAAACAAAATCCTACTTTGAGAGACCTTCCGCATATTTTTTGTTCACATTGATTTAATAATTTAATTATTGGTGGTTGTTTAAAGTAATTGAATTATATTGTTATGAGTTATTCTCAAAAGAATCTCCCTTACCTGGATAAGGCACCCGAAACCATGCCGACTGTTCGACAATACTAATCTTGACATCAGTCCTTCCGGGGTGACCGGGCGGGAGAACATCGAAGAGGGTGAGGAAACCGCTCACTGCCCACATGATCACGATGGTAAGGAGGACCTGGAAGAATGTTTATTCAAATTTTTATCAAAACAAATTTAGGCAATTATTATATGTTGTGTGTTATAAACTTTGGACTTACTGGAAAAAGTTTAAATAAATGGAACCATGTTATATGAAAACCTTTATTTCTCGAATAGTTGACTCCTGGTACTTTCACTTCGGTAAGAATTTGGGAGAACAACGTGAGCAGTATAATCGTACTAAAAAAAAATAGTTGTAATTAATACTTAGCGAGGATAATATAATTTATTTCAGAAGCCCCTTATGAATCAAAGTCCGTTACTGTTTGAATAAGAATGAAATCAAAATTGGCTAAACACATATTTTCTATGAGAGAGTATCAAACCAAATCACGATTCTCCAAATGTATTTATATATGGAATGGAAATATGGATTCTCCAAAGTTTATATATGGAAGTACTAACAAAATGATGAGTGAACAGTCGAAGTGATCGAATACATCATTTTGCAATGCTTTCTTACATTACAAATTTTATTTAAATACCTAAAATTATTTTTTATTGATATTACTATATTTATAAAAATTACTTTATATTTTATTGATATTATATCTGTTAATAGTTTAAAAATAGCAGATACGCCCTTTACAGTGTTGCTTTCGTTCCTTGAAGTAGTTAATTCATTTTACTGTAATACATGTGATAGAAGCAGGATAGATTGCAGTGTAAATATTAAAAGTAGGTCGAAACGTTGGCTAATCAATAAAGTTTTTCTCAAATTCTACGAGAAATTCATTTTGACCTCTACTCGGACCAATTTCTTCCATATTTATGTATTTATTTATAATATAATATAAATAGAAGAAAAAAAATAATGGCATAAATAATCTTCTCTTTCCTTTGAAGATAATTCTTTTCTGCAGTTTTTTTTTTATTTGTACTTGTTATGTAAGGGAAACCTGAGCCGTTATGATATAGCTTGCTTTGATTCATCTTGGTCATGGAAAGGGAGTAGAATTTTTAGACTATTCTTATTATACTTAAGATATTACTAGAAATAAGAAAATACCTTTTTATATACCATCTATATATTATTATATTATATCGTCAGTATTTAAATTGCCGCCCACTATCAATCAAATGATAATATTATCCATAATGCACCAATGCGTTTCGAAAAATGTATATGTGTAATAAACAATATGTTTCTAACTTAGCAACACTGTCTAGAGATTGTGGAAATAACCAATAAGTTATTAGTCAATAATATAATACCGCAACTTTGTCATTTCATAAATAAGAAATAAATACCTATAAATTTTTAATAATGCTATGAAATGGTCATGGGTCGCAGCCAACGATTACACAAAATAAGAATGACTTATTTTATTGTGTCTTGGCGACTCGAACTTCAACAGTCAACTACTGTTGTCAACCAGTTGACATATGTTTCTTATTTTCCCTTTAATTACTTTATTTTCCAGGTTTTCCGTTCTAGATAGTTTATTGTTTGGATCCATTTGCCATGGAAGCAGAGAAGTCCTTTGCTGTTCGTAAATTTCATCGATGAAATACATAAAATCTGCAAAAGGTTGTGGTTCTGGTCTGAATGGCATGTTAAAGATGAAGATGAAGCATGTTTAAGTCCAACCACGATTGTTCGCAGATGACATCGTTTTAGCGGCTGACTATCAGTAGAAATTATTGCAAGCGTTGTTTGAATGGGGAGGAGTAAGGAAGAAAAGGCATCCTATTAAACAAGTATAATCATGGGTGTGATATATATAATATATTAAGAATAATTCTATTAAATAACCGACCCGGCAGCGATGCCCCAGTGAGTAGAAGCAGCCTCCGCCGCGTTCTCGAACAAGGAGAGCCCGACCAAGGAGACGGTGGGCACTATCGTCAATGGGGTCACATACCTGAGGATGATCCCCATCACACCTGTAATAATAAATACATTAATAGTAATAATAAATGAAATTCCATTGTAGTGATGAATCATGATTTTATAGCACAAGTTATAAATTGTATCAAAACAAAATAAGAAGTAAAGGTGTAAAAACTTGAATATTGATGATATTCTAATTTGATTTAAGTTCTTCTAATGAAAATAGATACATCTCAGCGAACAGAGCATATTTCGCGAATATCAGATTCTTCAAAAGTAAAATTCTCAAGATGCACCAAGATGAGGCATTACAAATCGTTAATTACAACAGTACTTCATTACGATGAAGAACGTGGGCACTCACTGGAGAAATATATAAGAATGAAATTGCCAGACATTTTTTAAGTAAAGGAGTCTAGAATCTCCTGAAATGTTGTTATTTTAAGTCTTCAGAGATAATTTCAAGTATTGTACACGGGTCCATTGCTCATTGGCACATTTTACCTGTAAGGTAAGTGTACAAATAAAAGAAAACTTTGCTGACTCAACGAATTGAGTTTTGCTTTCCATCGATTCAACAGAGCTATTTAATGACATCTTCACTCCCTTCCATGTTGCATTAAATTTAAGGTTCAACCGATCAAGAAACGATTAGAAGTTTCCCTTCGTTTGGTAGAATCTTGGATATTGTTGACTTCGGTATGTTAGTTGGTAAGCAGAGAATCCAACCTGTACCAAAAAAACCGGTACAAGACTTAGTTAAAATTAATATTACTTGCAAAGTTTAATCAAATTAAAAAGATTTTAGAAGAGTTAGAAAGATATTCTTAGGTACCTTCGTAAATCAAGTATATAACTTAAAAAAAAAAATGAGTTTTCCCGGAGCCAAATTCTTTATCTGTCACGTTTTATTTTCACTTCGAAGCTTTTCTTATGAAAGCTGGTACGACCTTAAAAAAAAACTACAACTTTTTTACTATTACAAGCCATGAAGAACTTGGATCCACCACGTGATAGAAACAGTACTGTTTCAAGAAATACAGTTGTGCAAGGGATGTGATCTGTCCATGATCGTGCTCAAACGTTTCTATTAAGAGCATCCACTTTATAGAAGTTAGGTGAGCCACAGGAGAGTTTCCAGATCCAACAGGAACTGCCCCAGGCCAATTCCTTAACAGATCTACCACTGCCGTTTTTAAACCCGAATTTGGATTACAGATTGACAATTATTTGAAATAAAGGAGATTACTTCTTACTAAATATTCAGTTTAATAAAAATATCTTCATAAGTTAAAATTTAATGATTAATAAAAACTTCAATGCATCACGTAAAATAATTTAAAAAAAAAAATTATTTTTGGATACGCGTCACGTCTCACTACGTACCTGTTGTGTGTTCCAATGATTTAAATGGAATAGTGTTATTCTATTAAAAAATTACAAAAACAAAATTAACAAAATAATTATTCGGCCGAACTCTCCTTTTTTAAATTTATCCTTATAAATTTGGTTTATTTTTTTAAACTGGACTTAATTCTTCTTTATTAGGACAATTATAAGAGTAATAAAAACCATTTTCCAGTCAATGTTTATTCTCGACTTTCAATCTATTCGAGACGTTTCGACGTATTCTATTTATGTATGGTAATGTAATTATTGTTAATTTATTTTTTACACAATTTTTTTAGACTTGTTTGACTATGTAAAAAAATTTTAAAGGAATTTTTTAAAAGATGCAGGAAAAAAATATTGAAAATGACACCATAGTGTCGAAACGTCTCGAATAGATTGAAAGTCGAGAATAAACATTGGCTGGAAAATGGTTTTTATTTCTCTTACCTTAATAAATTTATCCTTATTTAAAATATCCTTAAATATGCTGAAAAAAATGGACTTGTGAACCACTTTCAAATTCCCAGCCCAATTATAATCGGTATTATAAAGAGAAAATGTCCGAAACTGGAAGGGCACTGCACTGGATAGTGAGGACTGGCGGAGGCGTATCGAGGAGTCCAAGTCTCATTGATGGGTTGTAGAGCCATGAAAGAAGAAGAAAAAAGACGATTGTAAAGAGATATTTAAAATTCCTCTGAGAAATTTTTTTTATTAAAATCAGCATCCATTTTCTTCGCTATTGTTATTCAACAGTTTCAATTAAAGTTACTATTTAAAAAATATTATGAAGTCAATTTCATGGTGCATAGATGTTGATGAGGAACGTGGTGTTCTGTCAAGCGGAACTTTAATATTTATGGACAATATTAAAATTTACATAACCATGGTTTTCTAGACGTTTAAAAATAATTGTTGGAAGGTTGTTTCAAGGCTAAGAATATAGTTTTTTTATTCTAACTTTATTTGAAATACCTTGTTTGAAAAAGCAAAACAATATCAATGAGCGAATAGCAAGCTCACAAATACTAAAGCCAGTTTATGATGACATCACTAAAAAGGAATAATTGCAGACAGTTTTTCTTGTTTCGATTGTTTCAGCTACCGGAAGAAATAAACAAGTTTTAGTAAAATTTCCTGAGATATTTATACGAGACGAATGTATACGCAATAGCCCTGCATTACGTGGATGTGATGGTTTCAACCATAAGTATAAAGGAGAAATGAATTATTCCTGCGATTGGCCAACACACAAAAACCAATACTTTTTTTGGTTTGGAAATTTATCAAACCAACCAATGTTCCATTCTTTAGAACACTCTTCCCCGAAAGCGGTGGTATTTTTTCTTGAGCTTGGGCTGCCGGGTGTCCAAATTTAAACTCTTAAATAAATTAAACAAAACTCGCCTGTTTCCATGGTCATATTAGATGGAAAAGTAAATATCGTTCGTTTAATTGTAGTGATAGTAGACCTTATCATAAAATAGAAGATGTTAGCAAATTCAAAGAATGTTAACAATTCAAGAGAATGTTAAATTCAAGAAATTTGAAGAAATTCAAAGAGAATGTTAAAAATCGTTAACATTCCACTTTGAATTTAAGAAATAATAAAAATGGCCATTCCAGATAAAACGACCCATTATTAATTGTTAAACGTGAGAAAATTACTATTGAAAAGTAAAAAGAGACCTTACATAAATTTTAAGACCGTGGAAAAAATTCCAACGAAAAGCACTTAAGTCTCCAAACTAAAACAGAAATTGAAATTATCTGTCCAATATTTCGCCTATTCAGGCATCCTCAAGGTAGAAAGAGAATAACAGCAAAACAAAACATGAATAATGCACCCAAGAAACATCCCACCAGCTCCAAAGCTCAAATGCAACTCACTTGGATAGATAATAACAGAAAACCTAATAAGGTTTTAGTTTGGAGGCTTAAGTATTTTTTCCACGGTCTTAGTGAGAAGATTGCGAAAATATAAGGAGCCATTTTGAATTAAGCATCTTCAATATGAAAGTAAGCATGTTCGAATAATCATAATTATTACTATTTTGATATGAATAGAAAAGTAAAGCCAGGAATTTTGCGGTTTTCATCCTCTTGTATCTTTTTTTTTTAAAATATTTAAAGCCCATTGATCAATGATTACGAACCTTAAAAAAACAGCTCAATTGTATAGTATATGCAGAATATTTTTTCTGGTAGCAAAAGGTCTGAATTTCATAAGGAAAAAGCCATTGCACACCTGAAAAAAAATATTCTGCATATGGTACAAAATTGGTTATTAATTTTCTTTAAGGTAACCTTCCTTTGAAAATGGACATTTCATATGATATGACCCAATAATAGGCAAATAGCAAAAATCGTTGCTAGGAGTTTTGTGGTAAGCCCTGTAAAAGAATATTTATCATATTTTGTATTTAATTTATTTTTGCTCGTAAAAATATTAATGGAGTCAAATATACTTATTATATTAAGATTATTATATTACTTACCGCAAAATCCCATCAAGACTTGGACAAGCGCGGACACAGCTATCGCTCCAGAAAGTTCCCTCATCCTGGTCTGCCAAAGCTCAGTCCTGTTTTCTGGGGACATAGCGTTGATAATGTCTTCGTCAGGGCACCTCCACTTCGGGAGGCTCAGGATAGCCAGGGTAGGCACCAGGAAGGAGATGGTCCCTCCTTGGACGATGGGCAATCTTCATTTAAAGGGGATGTCTTTAAATTTGGAACTATACAGCAAAAACTTTCTCTACATGGTATTAACTTTTAAAATAAAATGCAAGGGTAACCTACGGATTTGGGACCATGAAGACAAATATATGTTTTTTGCATAACTGACAATGGGCCAGCGTATATTATTCTTAAATGAAAACATATCATTATTAAAAATGTTCATCTATTCGGCTCTAGCCAACTTCAAGAAGTGTTTTTCTTGATAATAAATCGTCATTATTTGCTATAAAAATGTTTCTTCATTGCATTCCAACATACAAAAACACAAATTACATTACCATTATTCAGAAACAGTAATGAGCTATAATATACCTATAAAATGATTATCAACTATTTTTGTTTTTTTTATTTCGGGCTGTAACAAACTTGGTTAATATGCCGAAACCAATACCTTTAATCGTCAGTAATATCTACCCTCCTAATCTCCCTCCAACAAGCCTCTTGCTGCCGTCACTTCTTCAACTCCTTGCAAGCCACTTGGTCGTCCTCTTTTTCGTCTCTCCTCCGGGACAAAGTCAAATATCATTCTTGGGCATCTTTCGGACCCCATTCTTCTCAGAAGGCCGTACCACTGGAGCTATATATATCTGCAGCTATACTATCTAAAGATATCTCTGCCATAAGGGTTTTAACTACTTATGTGATCTAATAAATATTTCAGACATCTATATTTTAATTTTCATTTGTAGAATATGTGTCCAAATATATGTAAATAAATTGGTTTATGAAAACGATTTAGGATTGTATGCAGTGTGATCCTAACCTTCTTTTACAGAAGTTTTATAGTTCCTAAGTTAAAAGACCCTCTTTTCCTTGAACAACAGCGGGGAAATAAAATAATACGGGAATAAGGAAAATGAGGGGACGGAAATGTTAAAAATTAAAGCAATCTTCTTGTTTTTAGTTTACTAATTGGTCCAGCGGTTCATATTTCTAAAGTCGAGTTAATAAATTATATAATTCTTGAATTCACTGGCACAAAAAGAGGATCATGTTTTGAAATATGGGTTGGGAAAAAACAATTTAGTTTTTTCAATGCTTAACAAAGAATATTTATTCATTCAAATTTCAAACACTAATCAATGAAATATGTTCTGTTTTGATCGATGACTTTTTTACCCTTTTCTGGTAAAACTATAATAATTCCGTTACTTTAGAGCTTATATGGTTTCTTGGCGAAAGACTGGACCAAATCATCTTCACAAGCTTCTCTTGAAACCATCTTTCCATCATAAATGGAGAAAAAATGGTACTCGGACGGGGCTACACGGTGGATGCATCGAAAATTCACTGCCATGCTGTCTCAATTTTTGCCGAGTCAATAAACATATGTGGTCTAGTGTTGTCGTTATATTAAACACCGTCTTTTTTACTGATCAATTCCGACTATTTCTTTTGAATAGCCTAATTTTTTGGTAAATGTTTAGTTCCTTAGTTCCTTCAAAGATTGGCTGGCCAAGGAACGGTTACTCTTTAACATAGACATTTCCGAAAAAAAAAACACTCATATCAGCACTGGCGTTCATTTAAGCACTCACCATAAGCCTCACACAATTTGCGCTCGGTATGCGGTGCATTTTTCCCTTTTCGGATGTAGAAAAACAAAACATGACAAAAATTACTTTTTGGAATCTCGATTTTCATAGCGAAATAACTTTTGAATGAATAGATTGAATAAAGATGCTACTCAAAGAATGATAGAGAAAACGAAATTACTTTTTACTCAACTTATTATAGTTTTATATTTACGGTATTTTTTGTATTGTGAAATATTAAACAAGAAATAAAATACTGTAAACGAAAAATTACTTTAAAACGTCAGTATTTGGAATCAAAATATAAATGCAACGTAAAGAAAGAATGTTAAAGGTTAAAAATCTGAATAAGAAGTAAATAGTTTTTTAAAAAATTATTATTTGATCTTAAATTATTAACTTAACTTTTTTATTTATATGACATAATAAATTTATTTGTTTAGATAGAGGCCATTTTTTTCCGATTTTGTTTGTTAGTTTTTTTCATTTATTTTATCGTCATTTTATGCTGGTATGGCTGATTGGACTCCTTCATTTTTTCTACGCAGGTAAGTTAAAACAACGATGCTTAACGAGTACCTGACACAATACAAGTTAGGACCCACTACTTTGCTTGTATTACTTTAAAGGACGACTTAACTAAGGATTTTTTTCTCTCAAAAATCCCAAGGCCCCCAAAATCCCGGCCGCGAATCAGTGATCTTAGACAAACAAGGTTGTAGCTCCAAACACTACACAACAAGCGATCACGATTATTTTATTTTGCAATAATAAACGATATTGCGCTACTATCAATTACAAAGATGTTATAGTGAGTAATCGTATCTATGTCTGTGCATTACATAAATAAATATTGCACTGAAGGATGTTTTAAGGTAGGTTACTTGGTGAAGCAATGAAGTGATAGCATTGAACCGCTAAAGAGATGGGTTTTAATATTTCTAGAAATGAAATTTATATTTATACTAGCTTTTGCCCGCGACTTCTTCTGCGTTGATTTTAAATAGAAATCTATGTCGAGTTTAAACGGAGAGTTAATTTTGAATTCCATAAATGAACTCCGTATTATAAACAATGAGCCATTAGAGTCATTTGAAAGCATCCGCTGTATTTCTGAGAGTTCGATAGAAAATTACGTGATTCTGGTGTTTCTCGAAGAACCAAAGAATGCAATGGCTCTGGTGGCAAGGGCAATGTTGGTAATTTTACCTTGCCACTGAGACAGTACGATCCAGGCGTTTCTCCAGCGAACTTCAATGCCCCACAATGGTTGCACACAACCTCCATTGGGCCAATTTCAACGGAAGGATGCGAGTTGTAGTCAGTTGTGCAATCGTAATGAAATGCCACTCGATTCAAATCAACACTTGAAGAACTTCTTACACGTTTCTTTAGATTTTCACGTTGTTGAGTTGTTTGATTTGCTCGACGATTTCTCATTGTCAACTGAGCCGTTTCACTGCCATGTGTCTTTCTTCTTGTGTTTGGGATACACGAAGTCGGGCCATACTAACACGGCGCTGTTCTCATGCGATTTCTTGTTCAACCATATTCAATTGATTGGCCATGTTCCGAACTGTACTTGCATTACGGGTTCGATGCGAAAGATAAGATCTCCTGGCTAGTGGCATTGTGAATAACACTAAAAAATGAATGTCACAAAAGCAATTATGGAATTATCGATACATAAATAAATAAATATAAATGTCATAACCTCACAAATAAACATCGATGAAAACATGTGCTCAAATGTCATAACCTAACAAAATAAAAATATTCGCTGGCTACTTACCGTTTGAAAATAGAATTCCACATCAAAATGATAAATCAGAATGCAATGAACAGCGAATTCGAATTGATTTTCAAAGTAACCCACGTAAAAATTAATTGCACAATCCGGAATTAACATTTGGATTGATTGTCGATATGTACTACTCTTCTAAAAGCGAGGTCAATATGTGCTGTATAATGTATAGCTATGAACTAATGTATAGGCTAATTTGAATTATTAAACATATATCTAATAAGGATCCAAAATTTCATCATAATGAAATTGAAGCTAGAGATGATAAATCAGTTAAAGATCTATTAATAATTATAAATAGAGGATGCGTTTTTCGTACAGGTTTATTCATATTTTAATTTTTTATTCGTAATGGTCCTTCATTGGTTTTTGCAATATTTGAAACTACAACTATTGTAAATGATAAATAAATAATTATTATTACTGTCAACGGGGCAGTTATATTGAAACTTTTAATTAATCTTATACAATAACAAAGAACATAACCATTCACAATGTGCACTTCATCAAACTGATAAAGTTTCAAAACAATGTATTTAATGCAATATTTGAAACAACAATTATTGTAAATAATAAATAAATAATTATTACAGTTAACTGGGCAGTTATTATATAGAAAATTTTAATTAATCTTGTGCAATCACAAAGAACATAACCATTCACAATGTACACTTCATCAAACTGATAAATCGTTTCAAAGCAATGTATTAAAGGCAATATTTGAAACTACAATTATTGTAAATAATAAATATATAATTATTATTAATGTTAACTGGGCAGTTATATTGAAAATTTTTATTAATCTTATCCAATAACAAAGAACATAACCATTCACAATGTGTACTTCATCAAACTGATAAATCGTTTCAAAACAATGTATTAAATGCGATATTTGAAACTACAATTATCGTAAATAATAAATAAATAATTATTATTGCTGTTAACTGGGCAGTTATATTGAAAATTTTAATTAATCTTATCCAATAACAAAGAACATAACCATTCACAATGTGTACTTCATCAAACTAATAAATCGTTTCAAAACAATGTATTAAATGCAATATTTGAAACTACAATGTAAGAACAAAGAACATAACTATTCACAATTCGCACTTCATCAAACTGATAAATTGTTTCAAAACAATGTAATAAATGCAATATTTGAAACTACGATTAATGTAAATAATAAATAAATAGTTACCACACACAATTATCAAACAGAATAGTTTGCGATGAAAATACTGCAAATGTATCAGCTTTCAAAAGTTGATGCCTTAGTTCACAAATGTGTTAAGTGCAAATTTTTCAAAAATGGGCTTTGTTATATAAATAGTATCGTAAAGTTTTGATCAGGAAGTCACATATCATATGTTAATATAAAATTAATGCAGAAGCTGTGAAGGTTACAAAAATATATTATGTAAATATAAATATAACTCACCGATTTCAATTTTTCTTGGTTATTCTTCTTTTTTGGCCGAAGACCAGTCCTAAATGGTTCGAAACATCGAAATCGGTCCAGGCGTTCTTGAGTTATTAGGTCAGTAACTAACGCCACTCTCTTATATATATATAGATTAATTTATAAGGGCAAAAGCTCAATATTTAT
This sequence comes from Arma custos, assembly GCA_037127475.1. NCBI lineage: Eukaryota > Metazoa > Arthropoda > Insecta > Hemiptera > Pentatomidae > Arma > Arma custos. The sequence continues at coordinate 158,962,589 of CM073759.1, forward strand.
ATTTACCTACAACCAAATGTCGTCTGAATGAAAGTGACAATTCCGGTTACGAATATCATGGTGGATATGATACTCCCTCTGTCTATGTCATCCTCTCTCATACAAAGTGCTGGTGTCAGTATGAAGGGTATAGACACTATGGCTCCTATCATAGTCAGGTAGTGCTAAAGTGAAAGAGGGTTTAAACAATGAAAATAACAAAATTTAACAATAATATTTTTATAAATTCTCTGTTATTATGAAAAAAGATAGAATGACCATGAGCAGTAACCATATTTCGTTTTCTTATTCATTATTGCTGTATTCATTAGTTATTCTTAAGAAACCTGGTCTCAGAATAAAATTATTTATCTATTCTATTCTTATGTGATTTTAACAATTATTCAGTTATTATCGAAATTAGTATATGATAATGGATACATAAAATAATTAAAATTGTATGTGAGACATTTTATATATTACTTATTGTCTTGGATTATAAAATTTCGTATTTTAAGTTAATCCTCAGTTCTTATAACGTATATTAATAATTATATCTGAAAAAATAATGAATAATGATAATAATGACTATTAATAATTATATCTGAAAAAGTTTAGTTAAGATGCACATATGTTAGTGGGATTGGGGTAGTCTTGGGTTCAAATCCAACTGTGAGAGATAATTTATTTAAGCTGTTATCAGCTCGGGATATACTCAGAGGGATCAGGAGAACTTCCTGGGGCTCGCCCAGATTCTATAATGTGGGTACTCTTAATTGGGCGAAAAACTATTTGGTTGATCTAGAACAAATCATCACAATAAATTTTCGCACATAATATTCTTAATAAAGTTTTAATTGAATAGCGCATTAAGTTATTAAAATTATAACGAAATAATGAAATAACCTTTCAAAGGTCAAGTAAGTTTCAAATTTATTGACTTTATAAAATTATGAGAAATTTATACTGAAATGATGTTGGTTATTTACGAGTGTTATTTGATTAGCACACTTTTTTTTCCAAAATATTAATAAAACATAACTACTAATAAAACATAACTATTAATAAAATTTGGGTTTACAAAAATGTGAGATATAGCTATAATTTATCTATATTTTAAATGTTAAATAAATTATTAAAGCATATTATACATTATTTTTATAAAATATTCTTACTTGAAGTGCCATGAATATACAAAGATACCAAGGCGGAACATCATCTATAGCGTACGTTATTTCTATGTTGTATTCTTTCTGGCCTTGTGTCTTGCTGTCTGGGCCATCTTTGAGATCTATTAAATGAAGTACCTTAAAAATAAAGGAAAAAAATATTAAAATGTAAGTAATCATCTCACATCATAGGATTCATTTATGAATAGTTAAAAAACATATACTACACCATTATATATATATATATATATATATATATATATATATATATATATATATATATATATATATATATATATATATAACTTAAGTGCTTTGGCTCGCGAAACATAAAAAAAAGAGTAAATTGGGAAAGAAACTACACACTAGCAAGCTGGTAAAACACTGACTTTATTTATCAAGTAATCCTTCTTATACAGTATCTGGGAGTTGTTTACACTCTTAGTAGGATTAAGCTCCACTATTACCAGTGCCTAACCCTTAACTCCCCCCCTCCAGTTTCCAGACACCTTTTGGAAACTAAAAGGAGTGACTAGGCTGGACAATTAGTAGAGCTTGCTCCTGTACAACTTACAGCTCCCAGACACAAATAATTACATTCAATAATAAGGAAATAACAAAGCAAAAAAAAAAAAAACTGTAGCATCCTGAAATGAAGAAAAATAACCACACACAATAAGAATATTAAAAAAAAACAATCATCGTCTTCACACACAAAAAAACTTTGGTTAACACACAAAACTGAATATATACAATTAACATGGAGACATCTTTATATGACATGACGTTCTTATATAGAGAAAAGAAAAAAAATTTAAGACATCTCTTGGTTTATTACATGTTTTCCGTTTGCACAGGCGAAGGCACCCCAGATCCCAAAGGAAACTTTAATTGCTCAATATGAACGGTTCGTCGTCTTCTTGGGTCCCCAACGCTCTCGATGGTGACTACGTTGTGTTCTCTCAAGACAACGACACGGAATGGCCCCTCGTATCTCCTCGGTTCTTTACTCCTATTGGACCCAATCCGCCGGTATACAATCATCCCAAGTTTCAACGCCCCCGTGCAGTCTCGTAACCTCGCGTTCTCCCTCGTCACCCTGGTTCGTTTTTCCTTCCAGATTTTTCTCCTCACCTTCTCCCAAGCCCCGCGAATTTGCACGTGGTTTGCCACAATATCGCGAGCAAACGTATCGTCCCCGATTGTCTCGCCGAAATCCCTACTAGGCCCCCGAACTCCGAACAGCACCTCAAACGGAGAAAACCCTGTTACGGAATGAATCGAGTGGTTATACGCCGCAACCGCTTTCCGCATCGCTACATCTGGAGTCAGCCCCTGGTCGACGTGATAAACTCTGAGATGGTCGCTGAGTGTACCATGCAAACGTTCCACTCCTCCCCTACCCTTCGGGTGTCCCGGAGTGTTGAAGTGCCACGTGACCTCCAACTTACGCATTTCTTCACTCACCACCGCATTGTCGAATTCCCTCCCCTTATCAGACGTTATGCTATCCGGTACCCCGTAAAACATGAACCATGTCCGGAGAGCTGACAACACGGATTCTGCTACTTTAGACGTGATCAGGTGAGCCGTGGCGATTTTACTGAACACATCGATGACCGTTAACCACGTAAACCCCCTCCAGGTGAACGTGTCAACTTGCAGGTCCCGGAGCGGCCGATCACCCGTCGGTGTTGCTTCTTGTACGGCTCGCGGTGGGTGACGGTCGTATTTCGTAGTCATGCAGACCTCGCATGCCCCTATGACCTCTTGGATCGTTTTCCGCATCCCTGACCAATAATACCGTCTCCTGAGCGCCTGTAACGTCTCATTGACACCGCGGTGATTGGTCTTGCCTTGGTGATACGCCCCTGTTAGCTCCTTCTGGCGCTCAACATCCCGAATGGTTTCCACCATGACCTTGCACCGAATGAAAACGCGGTCCGGAATCTGGTCCGTCCTCCACACTTGCTCGATCTTTTCCCAAACTGCAGCGTTCCCCACATATAGGTGGTGTGTGCAACCTGGTTTACACGCGTCCTTCAGGGCTTTACAGACTACATCCAACCTTATCCCTGGTTGTGACGAAACGACGTTGACCCGCGATCTTCCGTAACGTGAGTATTCTATGGACAGCATGCCCGAAGTCTTCGTCCTCCAGATGATTTGGCGCGGTTTATCGTTGACAATCTCGTCAATTTCTTCCAAATCTTCTGGTCTCTCGTCTGTAGAACTGTCTCTGGCTGAGGACACCTCTTCCCTTTCCTCCTCTGTGGTATTCTGTTCCCCTTCGCCTCCTGGTGACCAGTCTTGAAGAAATTGGCGGATGTTTTGCGATGGCCTCGCAGTGTCTTCCTCTAGGGCATTTACCATCAGCGCCCGGGATAACCAGTCAGCAACGACATTCTCTTTGCCGGGCTTGTAGACGACGTCCATCGAATACTGGTTGAGCCTCTCTTTCCGGCGTGAAACTCGCGCTGTCCCACCTTGCAGCGGTCTGTGATCAGTTTGTACCCGAAATCTCCTACCGAACAGGTATGGCCGGAAATGATCAACCGCCCAGACGATTCCTAGCAATTCCCGCTCCAATGCGCTATATCTTGCCTCCGCATCCGATAACCGCCTACTAGCATATGCAATGGGCCGCTCCCCGCATGTACTGTCTTGGGACAACACCGCACCCAAGGCATATTCACTGGCATCTGTGGTTACCGTGAACTGTTTAGTGAAGTCGGGAAATGCCAACACGGGTTCTCCCTTGAGGTGCTCCATACTACGCCGTATATTGTCCTCCATACTGGGTGTGACAATCATCCTTGCTCCCTTCTTCAGTAGGTTGTTAATGGGAACCAAGCATCGCGCCATGTATGGTACAAACCTCCGGTAATAGTTCAGCGCTCCCAGCAGCCTCCTGATACCCTTTACATCGCGGGGGATTGCCATCTTGGTAATTGCCTCCACTTTGGACTTATCCGGCTTCACCCCATCCCTTGACACGGTGTGACCCAAAAAATTTATTTCCGCCCCACCCAAAGTGGACTTCTCCGGAGACAATTTTAACCCGAACTCCCGAACCCTCTCAAATACCTGCCTCAGGTGTCGTTCATGCTCCTCCTCTGATCTACTGAACACCAGGAGATCGTCTATGTAAACCTGGCATCCCTTCATCGATACCCCTGAGGAATTCGTCCATTAATCGTTAGAACGTAAGGGGGGCATTCTTCAACCCAACCGGCATCCTGGTGAACTCATAGTGTCCCCGTTCGAATGTGAAGGCCGTTTTCTCCTGATCCCGAGGATGAAGGCGGATTTGGTGATATCCAGCCTTCAAATCCAGAGTACTGAAAATTGTGGCTCCGCTGAGTCTATCCATGATGTCGTCAAAACGAGGAATCGGGTACGCTTCATCTTTTGTATTATCATTCAATTGACGAAAGTCAACAACCACCCTATATTTCTCCTGCCCCGTCGGAGCCGTGCTGCCTCCCGGGATTCTCTATCTTCTGCCAGATCTCCCCTCCTTGCTGTACATCTCCAGAGTACCTCCTTCCTGTTCCACCTTCGTCTCCAGAGTACCTCCTTCCTTCTCTGTGTCTCTCTCCCGAGTGCCTTCTTCAGCCTCTTATTTCCAGAGTTTTCTTCTCTCCCCCTCTCCTTCCTTCTCCACCATCTTGGACCATAAAACCATAAGGGGACCAAGGGTCTGTTCTTTGTCCCAAACATATTCCCTTTCATATGTCCCGACATGACACATTTTCCCCTCACAGCATCCCTTTCATGGTGCCGCCTGCATCAGTACATAGCAATATATAAATATATATATATATATATATATATATATATATATATATATATATATATATATATATATATATATATATCTTACTAATATTATAAATGTGAAAGTTTGTCTCTCTTTCACGCAAAAACTACTCGACGGATTTGGATGAAACTTGACAGTAATATAGGTTATACATCAGAATAACACATAGGCTATAGCAAGCTCGGATTTAGAGGGGGGCGCACGGGGGCATGTGCCCCCACCCCAACTGTTTTTTAGGTATTGTGGAGAGTCCATTATAGGACATAATTAAAGATAAATCACATGATAATAGTAGTTAAAATAACAGAAAGAACATGAGTGAAACTATTGTTTTGATATCCTATTAATATTATAATTGCGAATTTATGTTTGTTACTCATTCACGCAAAAACTACTGAACGGATTTGGATGAAAATTATTGAATAAAATAGGTTATACATCATAGGCTACAGCAAGGGCAGATTTATGTGGGGGCACGGGGGCATGTGCCCCCCCCCCCCCGTTATAGTACATTATTAAAGGCAAATCAGGAACTTAGCATCTTGAAATCTGTAGATAGGTTCTTTGTATAGTTTAAGAAACAAATTTGGATAATTCCACCCCAAGGGTTTCCCCTTTAATATAATAGTGGTTCAAAGGTTATATAGAATCCGTCAGTTTTGAAGTTAGACATCTGAAATTTTGGATGTACGAGTAACCTCTATTTTTTAAAAATAATTAAATTACTTATTTTAACTGATGTTTCACGAAACTTTATGTGGGAGACCAAATTCAACGCGAGCGAAGCTGCGGGCATAAGCTAGTATGTATATATATATATATATATATATATATATATATATATATATATATATTTATATACCATTATTATACATATATACCATTATTATACTTAAATTAAAAATATCTGTCATATACGATCTGAACTATACACTACTTGAGAAATATTATTATTTTTTTATTCCTACGTTATCGGTTCAACAGATTCATAATTCAGATGAAAAGAACCATTCTCATCTACAGGTCTACAAATGCTTCTCAGGGTTCTAATTCAGAGGCTGCCACTTCGTTTATATGATGTCCCATCCAAGATGGGCCAGACGAGAGATTTATAAACTTCGTTTGGCTTTTCGGCTGAGCAGATTATTGCTAAATAGTTCAAATAGAACATAATAAGATCGTTGGTTGCTATTTTTTGCACTTTAATTCTTCCTCTTCATTCAACCAAAAAAAAAAAAGAAAAAAAAACGCAACTAGGCATTAAGGCGGAGTGATCAGTATGACAAAAAAGTTAATAAAATGCCCCTTCTACATAACTTGTACATTGTGTTAAATTTTATGAATTGTTGAAATTTTATGAAAAATTGATTATTTTTCGATGTTTCAGGTAAGGAATCATTTTTTAAGCCCACAAATCTCATTAACGCCATAAACAAACAAGTTTGGTCTTTAGCCAAAAAGTTGTAGTTGAATTGAACATCTAATATCCCAAAATTGATATATAAAGTTATATATGTATATATATATATTTTTTTTTTATTTATGGTTTTTTTTTTTTTTTTAATTATTTAAATATTTTTTTTTTTTTAATTTTGAAGAGAAAAGATTATGTCTTGGCCGGGATTCGAACCCGGGTCGCCCGCGTTTCTAGCGCGGTGCTCTAACCACTGAGCTACCAACGCATTCCAGCTAGACAAATCCTTTCTCTTCACTGATCCTATATCCCTGTGATCTCGCAATTGCAATTGAAGAAGCTAGCAGTATGTCTGGCGAAACGTTGGCGAAGAAAATTTTAACTCTCGTTTTCTTTCTTCTGGTTCTCTCCTCTCCAATATCTTCACTCTTCGAGGTATGTCCTCCCCATAGAGGCTAATTAAATACTCTTTCAGGTTTCCACGGCCATTATCTATACATAAAACTTCACTGGTTTCTGGTTTAGACCATGTTAAAATTTTCTTCGCCAACGTTTCGCCAGACATACTGCTAGCTTCTTCAAGGCTGGATCGAGAATGAAGATGCTCCGGTAACTCGCGGCTTTATATAGCCGTCGCTCGGGTTCGTTCGGGTTCACTCGGGTCCACTCGTAGTTCGTCGGGTTTTTCCGCTAGTCCATCGGGTTCTTTCGTGTTCGTGGTCGGAGTCTGCTCTTCCATGACTGTGATTGAGTTGTTTCTTTTTTTTCGGGCTCTGCTTGGCTGGAATTAGGTTTTTTTGATTCTTCTTGAGTGACTTGTTGTTTTTTCTTTTCCTTTATTGGTATATTAGGAAGCCATAGTTTGCTTAATCTGTACCCGTCTTCCCTGTTGAAGTTTTCCGGACGCTTGACTATTTCAATGGCTTCCAGTATCCTCCTTTCTGTGTTATTGTTGCATTTCTGAACCACTTTAATTTTTTCGAATTCTATGATATGATTCGTGGTGGTAAAGTGTTCCGCCAAAGCTGATATTTTGCTATCCATTTTTTTCACACTTTTAATGTGTTCATTAAGTCTTGTGGATATCAGCCTACCCGTTTGTCCAATGTATTCTTTTCCACAGGAGCATGGGATGCTGTATATGCCAGGTGTTCTGAGCTCTAATCTGTCCTTTGCACTGGGTAAAACTTGGCCTATCTTCCTGTCTGTGGTGTATATTGTTTTTATGTTGAACTTTTTCAGTATTTTGGCTATTTTCTCGGTGGTGCCTTTGACAAGGTTGAAAAAAAAAAAAAACCTAATTCCAGCCAAGCAGAGCCCGAAAAAACAGAAACAACTCAATCACAGTCATGGAAGAGCAGACTCCGACCACGAACACGAAAGAACCCGATGGACTAGCGGAAAAACCCGACGAACTACGAGTGGACCCGAGTGAACCCGAACGAACCCGAGCGACGGCTATATAAAGCCGCGAGTTACCGGAGCGTCTTCATTCTCGATCCAGCCTTGAAGAAGCTAGCAGTATGTCTGGCGAAACGTTGGCGAAGAAAATTTTAACATGGTCTAAACCAGAAACCAGTGAAGTTTTATGTAACAAAAAAATTGTTTAGTGAAAAGATTCACTAAACAAAAAAAAAAAAGATTCTCTTTTTTTTAAGGCCTTTTTTTTACTAGAATTATTTTTCACATGATTTTGACTTCACTAATTTTGAAAGAGAGTGACAAAATTTACCGAGTGAAATTTTTTGATCAACTCAGCAATCATATCGATCGATCCATTATAATTTGTATGGTTGATCTCTTCAAGATATTTTTTAATTATTATATTATTATTTTTTCGGTATTATTTTTATCAAGAAAGGCGCTTAGTTTTTTGTTTATTCATCCACTACAACTTACATCTTTTTCCAACATGTATTACATTACCTAATTATTTACTTAACAACGTACTTACAGCACCCTCGCCTAATGTTACCAAATCTTTTTATGACCTTCAATTTACCGAATAATACTTGTAATTACAAGTGTGGGCTTTTTTTAAAACTTACTTTATAAAAAAAAAAAAGTAATGTTCCGGGCTACTTGGTGTGAAAATTTATTAAACTACTCCTAAATTCAAGATACTAATATTTATTAACAAAGTTACAAAAAGAATACAATTGAATTATTAGACTAATATAAATTTACAATAACAGTATCCTATTTAATTACTATAATAATATAAAATATTACTAAATCTAAATAGCTTAACTATTTACATAAATTTGTACGAATAATATAAAGTTACGCTAGAGCTTATACTACAAATTAACACTTACAGTTCACTAATTAAAGTCCACCGACCTTAAGAATATCCAAATATAACAAACTGACACACAGTAACAAACAGAAACAGTTTATTACACTCACATGACTATCACAGTTCACTGATCCACTTATTATACTGGCCGGTTTACTACTCAATGACTGACTCGCCGCCGAGGGGGTATTTAATAGGCTAGGCCGAACATTCTAGAAAGAACGGGAGTGGGGGAGGTGATTCCAGTATCTACGAGATGGTTCTTCTTAATCTCTTCCGCCGAAGAGCTAAGACGTTAATCCCTCCCGTCCGTCTTTCTCCGGCTGTGACCGCTGCGACGGCTGTGACCGTAACAGTAAGTACAAAGTTAATATTTCGGATACGCAAATCTTTTTAAAATTACTTCAAAAATACTATCATCACTACTTAACTTGTTATTGACATTCTCCTGATTTGAATATAAATAAAGCCAAGGGCGTATATTATTGAATTTTATGGTGTTCATGTTATGAAACTTTACTCAAATACATCGCTGAAAACTGTTTTTTTCAAGCATTTGTTGCAAGGCGAACGAAATCAAATATTTTTAAAATTATTAAAATAATCCATTAATTTACTTGATAATAGCTATAGCTTGATACTTGATAGCTATTGCCGTTTAATTGATTTAAATTTGACTGCGAAGATTTCGATCAGGTATATTTTTTCTTTACATATTTTCGGTAGGTATGAGCTATAAGTTCAACAAAAGCGACTGTGACAACAAATGAGCACGTTTGAAAACCGTAGACCTTGGACAGTGAAAATTAAATGAGAGCTCGAAAAACGTGAATCTTTCTCACCTTGTAATGTATTACATAACACATTTAATGGTTTATCATAGTTTAATATTTCCGTTTTTTATTAAGAATAAGAAAACAGCTTAGCAAACCCGAAGGCTCGATCCGGTGCCACCAATGTCTGCTTCTAATCGGAATTTATTTTGGGTCTTACTTCATTACCTGCACTCATCAATGCTGTTTTATTTAATGGTGGATTGAATTGGCAGTCAAAGATAACAAAAATAAGCAAAAACTTATTTTATGTAGGCCATCTTCAGGGCAACCGGTAGTGGGTGCCGAGTCTGAGGTAAGGCGTCAAACTATCAACTGTCAACCAAAGCTGTTATATTTAGTTTTTTAGTTTTCTTCGCATAACTTCAATCGTTCGCAAACCAAAGCAGGGATATTTTACTACCATTTTAACCTTTTTCGGTGTTGATCACCTTTCCAATAACATACTCAAGTGTTAAAATAAATAGTGATGGTGAGGCGAACCACCTTGTATCAAGCCCGAACATCTTTCAAAATACATTCCGTTTCTACCATTACCAGTATGTTTAGGTTGTACACCTTTACGGATTGACTCATTTCTTCGCTATACCCAGTTCATTTAATACTATAACGTTCAATGGAATCATAAGCTTTTTTAAATTCGGTATAGAGCTGATGAACGACTTCCCTACATTTTCTCTAGAATTTGATCAATCGCTCGAAATCCATCAATGGTTTCATCTAAAACCATATTGGTAATGTCCGATAATTTTTTCGATGTATTCTTTAACTGCAATAGTTAGGATAAAGGAGAATATTTTATGGCAAGGTGGTAGGAGTGAAATTTCGCGATAATTATTACAGTCCTCGACTCTTTTGTAGATCGGAATAAGTACAGATTATTTCCATTATTCTGGCATTGGTCCATTTCCCCAGATCCACATGCTTTTATCAGTTCACTAGGAATGTTATCAATACCTGCTGCTTAATACAGTTATGGAATGGGTCAATGACCTAAGGAATTGTGTTTATAGTATGGGTTTTTAATTCAGGAAATTATAACATTGCTTTAAGTAATTTATGGAAACTTCCTTGACCTCCCTTGGTCCATTATATGTATACATACAAGCTCTAAAATGTAAAATAGAGGAGATAATAGAAGACAGAGGGCAGAGATTATAGTATGGATAGTTATGAATATAGATAAGAGAGTAGAATAGTCACTATGTTCGACCATAAAAAATCTAATATATTTTGTTGTATAGGATTACTAAACAGTGTATTTAGTTTTTGAAATTGTAGTTCTGGGTATAAACTTTATGACAACAATTTTATCAGCAAATAAGAGGAGCTCGGTCGTAAAACACGCTACTTAAAGTCTTTTGTGAATTGAAGTTTTGGGAATCTCATAACAGCTTGTAACTCATTTATTAGTTTGTAGGACGCATCTATAAAAAAAAAATTATTTGTTTAAAGAATAACGATGTTAGAAAGTCATGCTGATTATAGGTATAGAATTTTTATTAATTTTGTATTTTGCATGAAATTATTTTCCGAGAAAATCTATATCTTGTATTTATAACATTAAGTTGGTTGGTTGTTTTAAGTTTGTAGCGAAATACATCATCACCTTAGTTTAGTTATAGCGTTAAGTAATATGTAAGTTACAGTAACATTAATACAATTTTACTTTAGAATAGTGTAATTCAAAGCATTTTATATTTTGATTTGGGATCATTGACATAAGAAGGGACAGATCTATGGCTATTGAGACTCAATGAGATATAATTGCTCTTCTATAACTAGCCTCCTCTTAAACAACAATCATTCTCTTTCACGTGTTATAACCGTTATTATGTGTGTTAGTATTCATTTTATCGTTAGTATTATTTTATACATATCAAATAGTCAACTAATTGTTAGTATTATCCAGGAGATTATTATTAGAGCGAGCCTAAATAATTTGTAACAATGAAATCTTTAGATGTGAATATCTCCTAAACAAAGCGTTTGCGGACATACCTTCATAGGAAATTTTTTTCTTGTATTGAGGTCATTAGTTAAAATTTTCAGTTTGGCCATTTAACACTGAAACACCCTGTATATATATATATATATATATATATACATATATATATATATATATATATATATATATATATATATATATATATATAATTTTTTTTTTCGGTTGGCTCTATAGACCTTGTAGATCTTTTAGAAAGATAGCCTTCTCCACTGCTGTCTAACCTGGGCCGCTGATTTCCAGCCTGCTACATGTAGCTTCGCAGCATCTTTGTTCCTGTCTTTCCCTCTGGTCTTAGGCCTCCCACGTGGTATCTTGCCAACTATTGTGGCATTCATAGTTGTATAGATGCGTCCTGACAGATTACTATAAGCTACATGCCCCGCCCATCTTAACCTTCTTGCTTTCATATCCTGTAATATCGCCTGACCAGTTTCCATGAGCAGTTCCTTATTGGTCCTTCTCCTCCAAGAGTTTAGACTCTCATCCCATACCGCTATGAGATGTCAATGCTTTCGAAAGAGCTTGTTATACGCTGGTCTAATTCAGTTATTAGGTCATTCGTTGAGGTTATCGTGGAACCATGGTATTTGAAGTTATCCAGTTTCGGGAAAGATCCACGCAGATGCTGTTTCTGGAGTGAACTTTACGACTTACTATCATGTATTTTGTTTTTTCCTCATTTACCTGTAAGCCGATTTGAGCGAGCCACTCGATATCCCTTTCATTACTTCCGGGGACTGCTATATAATCGGCATATGTAATAACTTTATGTTCCATTCCGACGTGCACCCCGCCATTCTCTCTTGATTTCCTTGACCACCTTTTCAGGGGCTATATTGAATAGTAAAGGTGAGAGCCCGCCCCCTGCCTCAAACCAGTTCCAACTTCAAAGGTCTCAGACGCATCTCCCTGTATCAGAACATTTTTTCGGGGGGTCGTCTGAACACGCCTTAATCAATCTCACCAATTTTCCGGGAATACCCAGCTCATTCATGATCTCCTAAAGACAGTTTCTGTCCATGAAATCGTATGCCGCTTTGAAATCAACAAATAATGCGTGTACATCCTGTTCTACTTTCCATCGTTTTTCGGGTATCTGTTTCAGAATGAATATCTGGTCTAGTGTACTCCTTCCGCTTCTGAATACTGCTTGCTGGTCGCCTGCTGTGTTTTCATAATACGGTTATACTCGTATTCGATTATGCACATGTTGGTCATTATCTTATAGGTGACGGGAAGGAGCGCTATGCCTCTGCAATTCCCACCCTTGTATATGGACCCCTTCTTTAGACCTGTTTTCCAAGCCTCTGTCTTGTATTTTCTCTTTCTCCCATTTCTTCTGGATTAGTTCAAATAGTTTGGCTCCTACCGGTTCTTCCCCATCTTTGAACAACTCTGACCGTAGGTTGTCCTGTCCTGACGCCCAGAATGTCAGGTTTATCAACCTCTTGTGGGTCAAGATCCTCCTCGTGGTCCATGCCCTCTTCGTTCGTGCCTATTTCTTGGTTTAGAAGTTTCTAGAAATGTTCTTTCCAGATGTTTAATATTTCTACTTTGGATGCCGCTAGTTTTCATCTTTTCCTCGCATTTGAGTACTTCTCGCTCTAAATCCAGCCCTTTTCTTCCTAATATCTGCGTATAGTTCGCTTATAGTTCCAGCCTGCCAGTTAAACAAAAAATAACTGTGATTCACGACCTATTTTAGCGTTGAAGTCTCCTATGACAAATTTTATGTTATGCTTTTGAGTCAGGTCCACTGCTTTTTCTGGCATCATCATAAGAACTCGTCCTTCACATCATCATCCTTGTCTTCCGTTGATGCACATATGTTGATAATAGTGGTGTTAAACCATCGATCTCTCATCCGTTGAACAATGATTCTTTCGTTAATTGGGGTGAAGTTTATCACTGATTTCCTTGCAGTTGGGCTAACTATAAACCCAGTGCCAGCTGTTCCGTTTTTTGTGTTTCGTTCGGTGAAGAATATTGTATGACCATCAATTTTGGTTTCTCCACCTTCTGGCCATCTTACTTCCTGTATTGCTGTTATTGGTATATTGTACTTTTTGACTTCATTTACAAATGTTTGGGCGGCACCTGGTCTGTATAGACTCCGAATATTCCATGATCTAATGTAAAGCCCGTTACACAAAGCCGGGGTCTTTGCCATATTGAGACTGTCCGATTTTACGAAGCTGATATTAGGTTTCAAAATAATAATTTTTTTTCTGGGATAGGTTATTGACCCTATGCCCAACCCCCTGGAGGACTCGTGGCTAATTGCAGTCAGAAGACTAGGCGATGGGGCCGCCAACTCCCTACGCCAACATATATATATATATAGATATATAAAGAAATATATATTACATTTTTGTATAACTAACTTTTTGTTATAAATAATATAATGCATATTTCATGTACTTATATTAAAGAACATAGATTATTGTAAGTAAGTAAGGAGTAAATATTTAGAATTTTCTAATTATGAACAATAATATAATTATTGTTATGAATAATAATATAATTTAGAGGAAGAAAATGGTCCTGTTAGAGGCCAAGAAAATTATCTTATATAATCACTTTTTATTGGTAAGCCAACGTTTCGACCCACATTGCAGGTCTTCTTCAGGGCGTTTGATGTGCGGGGGTTGGTTGACACTCGACGATCAAACTAGCCCTAAAGAAGACCTGCAATGTGGGTCGAAACGTTGGCTTACTAATAAAAAGTTCTCCCTATATAACATAATTTATATTTAATATATTCATATTAAATAATAGTTTTATAAGTAATATAATATAAATAAATTAATATATATTATAAGTAAGGAGTAAATGTTTATAATTTTCTAATTATGAACAAATCTGATCAACATTTCTGCATTTTTACTTAGCAAAATTCATAAGAAAGAATATGTATTTTTTTCATTTTACTTGTTTGTTTTTTTAAGGAAATTCAGATTATTGAAAAACTATTGAGTCTTCTATAGCCTGGCTGGCTCCCTGAAAAGACTCGTTTAAAATATAAAACGGAGTTCCTGCAATTCTATAGCCGATCTATAGTCTACCGAAGTAACGTATAACATTATCTGTTATCTGAAGAATATTAAGAACAACAATAAATAACGATCAATTTGGTTCGAGGTGGTTTAGACTTCAATATCTTTATTTGATTTGTATTATATTAATTTATAATATTTCATGTTTCTTTCATGCCATTTATGTTTTTGTCAGAATATTTTTATTAATTATAATTTTCTTTAATAATTTCTCATTAATGAATATTCATATTAATTGTTACTAAAGTATTCTATGTAGATTATTGTTTTTAGAAGTTGTATAATTTACTATCCTATATTATTACCTATTTTTCGTGTAGGTATAATATTTCTATAATATAATATTATAGTATAATATTTCGAAACTAAAACATATACCAATTTGTTGGATACATGTTTTTCTTTTTCTTTTTTTTTTTTTTTTTATTAAAGCCCAAATAAACAAACAACAACATGTTTTTCTTTAACTTTATTTTTGAACATGTTTTCTATTTTTGAGTTTTTTGTGGCATATTTTTCATCGTGAAAATCAATTGGATCTTATTGTACATTATTTAAGAGTTCTTTCACATTTCTTTAAAAAAACAAAAAGAGTACCACTACAAATCGTGAACGGGTCTGGGGTTAATGACGTGGTATAAACTGTAGCATTTCTTAAACTTATAATATTACAGGATTTAGTTGGTATACTTCCATATTTTCCAAAGATATGTGGTTAATAATTGATTCACATGATGAATGGGATGAGAACTATAATTCCCATCAATTTAGTCATGTCCTTGATATTTAAACCAAGTTCTTCCATGATTTAACATGATCTCTTTGTTGTATGATTGGTAGAGATCTACAACTCATGATCATCTGTATTAATCATTTTGTTAAAAGACAAAGATAAACCCGACAAGATCTACAGAACTTCCTATGGCTCACCTAGCCTATATGAAGCAGTCACATTGGGGCTGATAACAAAACCTGATGGCTGATAACAGACAAATCACCTCCTTGCACAAGTGTTGTCCTAGAAGCAGTGGAGTCTCTACCATGCACCGATTCTTCATGGATTGCAGTTGTGCAAGTGTTTAAACCCATGACTGCTGGGGTCTTTGTTCCAGATATTATAAATTAAAAAAACTCTTAAGTTGAAGAGACAACTATAAAAATTAAGGTCTATAATTTATAATTTCCATATTGATTCATATAGTTTATTGTTTTTATATTAGTTTGATTGATTAGTTTTGATTTTAACTAATATCTAGGTATTATAACTTCAGCAGTGATAGTAAACAGAGAAGATTCGTTGTATATACCGAGCCCTTGATAAATGCGTAAGATAAAGCTTTAGGTTTAGGCAAATAGTAATAAAAATTTAAGGCAATATATATGTATATATATTTCTGAATTCATATGATGTTTTAAATAACTTAGAAATATTACGTCAAAAAACCCGAAAAAATGAGGTTTAATCTACATTAAAAGAAAAAATATATAATTTTTTACTATTTAAAACATTAATGGGAATTGCGCTGATTAGTTACATTTGACATTTATTTTGACCCTATAAAAATAATCATATTTTCATATCATGAATATTTTGTCACTGTTGTTTATTTTTTATTCAGGTATTTGTTCCGGGTTCTTAACATATATGCAAGGTAGATTGGATAAACAAACGTAAAAACAAACAAATGCAAAAAACAAAAAAAAGCTGATGTGTAAGGAAATATATTTCAAGTTTCAACAGTTTATTTATGATTTATTACGATTCTTCTAATTTTCGGATGTATTATATGATCCGTAATTAGTGCAGTATTGTTACTTATTAATTATTTTTGTTTTAGATTTTTGATATGTAACTGAAGAGTTATTTTATTTTATTTACTTTTCAAATTAAACAAAAAGTGTTTCTAACTAATATAGTTATATGGAGTGTACAGTAATTCTTTTTCCATGATAAATTTTATTGTAATACTAAGCTTCCGAGAGTAATTTGTTATCTTGTAAACAAAGTATACAAAATGTTTCATTGAGAAATAAAAATATTTTCGGTTTCAATCATTCCTTAAATTAATTTATAGTTTTATTTCATAATATATATAATTCAAAATAAAATCCTTTATTGCTGAGATAAGCTTGACTTACGCTGTTCCCTTTTCCAGTTCCAATATCGGGTTCCATGCTGAAAGGAGGATTGAAACTGAATGATCTTGCTGGGAGAGTCCCTCCCCACCACAACTTGCTTCTTCACGAAGAGTAGTTCATAACACAAACGCGAATCACGCTTCGATTACACCGGGAATTAGAGGCAATAAAAAGAAAAAAACTCTTCTTTGGATATAATAGAAATATTCTAAGCAGTAGGTAGATAACGCATTTCGGTGCGTTACGCAAGTGAAATGTTTGTTATCTATAAAGTTTACTTAAAGATATTCTCAATATGTATGTTTTGTTAAATGTGTGTACATACAAGCTATCTCTCTACCTAATCCTACCTTAATAACTTCTCTCTACCTAATCCTGAAACGCCTCTGGTTCACTCAACAGTTCTTCAAAAATTCCTAAAACATATGTCTGCAGTGCTCTCCACATTTAGGTAGCCACGAAATGATGGTGGTTTTTGGTTACCATTTAATAAACCCTTTCCACTTAAACGAATTGGTCTCTAGTGCAGTATTGTAGCTATTCTAAGCTATCTTTTGAATTCATCAACTGGAAAATATGATATTTATGTTCTTTTCGAAATTGTGTAGTTCATTAACATTGTGCTAAATCTTGGGATTTGCTATAAATCCTTACTTATTATCGTAATATTTGACCACCATTCAATTTCAATTTATAGTGTATTTCCCTCATCATTTTACTATAAAACAAACCGTTCAAATCAACATTTACAATCTTAATATATAAAAATCTCGTGTCAGGATGTTAGTCCGAGCTAATCTCCGAAACTACTGGACCAAGTTTAATGAAATTTCGCACAGATATGTAACTTTGTCCAATTTAAAATATAGGCTATATTTTATTTCAATTAATGACCGCGACTTTTTTATTGCCATTTTTTTAAAATAACAAAGCATTATAATATTGATTAATTTTATAAGTTTCCAACAGATAGCGGTGTTAGTTAATCTGTTGGTAACACACCTACCTAACTTAAATAACTAAGTAGATGGCGCTGTGTTTCGATTTCTAACCATGATGCAATTTATTTTACACGTGTTCATTTATTTACGTTTATTCACACGTGTTATACGTATATTCGTTATAGAAGCGTTTATCTACTTTTTTAAATATAGTATTAATTTATTTATTATCATAGTGATGTGTAATTAATAATTATTGATTAGTTAATTAATTAAAACCTGGTTAAATGAATTGAACTAAGGGGATTATTATTTTTAGTAAAATGCCCTGAAGAAAATCTAACCTTCATAATCAGCAGAGAAGCACGACGCAGACGTATTGAAAGAGGTAATAGGTCAGAAGACCAAACTGTGGAAAGAAACGAAGATCAACAGGATTAGGACAGCAGAGAACCGTGCGCGAGAATCTCAAGAGGAGCGTGACGAACGTCTGCGACAAAATATAGTTCAAACTAGAGCAGCACGTGAACATGTGATAAACATTCAGAAAAATGTGAAAAACATTCAGAGCACAAGACAGAGAGAGACAGCAAAACAGCCGCACATTAGCACGTGCATAATTCGTTCGTCTTGCTTTTGATTGTGTACAAGGCATCAATAATTCGGCGCATTCTAAAATTGCCATCGGTGCAATGGATAAAAAATGCAAATATTGTCAGGCGTTAACGAACGCGTTAACGGCGCAACAAACCACTTTGCCTCTGTTCCGCATCAGGAAAAGTGGTAACACCACCTCTTCCCATTCCACCGGAACCTTTACATTCACTCCTTGCTGGCAAATCAAAATTATTTTAAAGCAAGCTACGCAAATGCAATTCTTGGTTTCAAATTACGTTATTTTTTGCAACAAAAATTCGTTATCAAATATCGGACAGTATATAATTTTTAAACGACTTTTAAAATAAAAGGTCAAGTGTACCATAAGTTTGGTTCTTTGATGCCGATGCCTAATGATGACCCGAAGTTTCTCCAAATCTACTTTATGGGCAGTTGTGAAGAACGTGTGACAACTCGGTGCCAGTATAATTTTATTGAACAGGCAGAAGAACGAGCAATTGTAGAACTGTTGGATTTTTTTTTAGAAAATCTTAACCAATTGATTCAATTGTTTAAATGAGTTTCATCGCAATTAAGGAGTGGCAATTATAAAATTGTCATCGTGGCTGACAAAGTACCAACAGGAGAACACGCTCCAACCGTAGACGAAGTTGCTGTTATTATGATCGTTGTTCCAGTTGATAGCCGAGCCATTAAAATTATGAAGCTGATGTTTACGAAATTAACTTTCAAATATAGCAGTTCTTACCAGGTGGTCTAATCTCCTTTAAATCAATCGATACTATTGTTGATGAAAATCAAGCCTTAAATTATACAACTGAATTTTAAAATTCTCTCGATATACCAAGAATGCCACCAGATCGGTTCACCGATTATTCTTCGGCGTATTTTGAATCCACCTAAAGGCAATGGTACACGTTTGGTCATCAAAAAGGTCACCGGAAATCTTATTGATTTTGACTGGATAGTTTAAAGGAGAAATCGTCCTATTGCCAAGTATTCCAATGATACCACCATCCATTTATGACTTAAATTTCCTGTACGATTGGCTTTTGCTATGACCATCAACAAGTCTCAAGGCCAGACAATATCCATTTGCGGCTTTAATAAGAAATAAATAAATTAAATTATTAAATAAATAAATTTAATAAAATTATTAAATAAATTAAATTATTAATTATTATTAAATAAATTAATGAGAAAATCCATGCTTCTCCCATTTATATGTTGCATGTTCATATGTTGGTAACCTATTTGTATTAGCTAAGGACAGATTAACAAAAAATATTCTGAAATGACTCGCACGATAACTGGGTTAGCACTGACTTTATTGCCATCTTGAATCTCTATTTATAGAATCTAACAGCTGTTTACAAAGCCAGCTTGATATTAGCGCCTATGCGATCATCGTCTTGTCTTAACTTATATATATATACATATATATAACCTTATATATATATATATATATATATATATATATATATATATATATATATATATAATAAACCAACTGGCCGTGATGAGAAGGCGAGACTGGCCTGCGTCAGTTGTCTTCAATTTTATCATATTAAATGTGTGAAAGTTGATTCCGGGGACGCTGAATTCATTAAAAAATGGAAATGTCCCGAATGTTCACTATGTTCAGATGCATTGCCAGTTTTTGATCCTAGTCTTTTGATAAACCTGATACAGACACTTCCCGAAGAATTTAAAGAGATTAAGATCAAGCTGCAACCTATTGACGAACTCAGAGAAATTAAAGATACTCTAAAAAAACAATATGAAATTTCTTTCGAAAATAAAGACAAATTGCTTAAAATATAAATCCTCCTAGAGGGGCAAACCAAGCAACTTGAAAGGCTGACATTAGAGAATAAGTCACTAAAAGAAAAAGTGTCCGTACTAGAGGGTCGCCTAACCACGCCGAACAGGCTCACCTAAAATAATAAATTGAAATAAGAGGCATCCCAGAGAAGCAGGGTGAAACTATAATTGGCATGATTCTAAGCGTTGGGGCAGGCCTAGGCGTAAAGTTATGTCCGGAAGATCTTGACCATGCAGTACGGCTCAGGGCAAGACAAGAAGGTACCCCTGGCTCCATCATCGCCAGATTCGTGAGGCAAACTCTTAGCGAAGAATTGGTTTGGCAGAAGAAAATCAAAAGGGAATTCTCAACAGTACGCCCAGGCTGGGGTGACAACGAAGCGCACCGCGTCTACGTCAGCGAAGCGATGACACCCACCAACAAGCATCTCTACTGGCTAGCTAGACAGAAGCAGCTATCTGCAAAAATCAAGTACGTCTGGTTCAGTGGAGGTAGAGTAAGATGTAGACGGTCAACCGGCAGTGACAATAAGTAAGCCTAGTGACCTAGACGTGTTCAGCTGAATGTCGTATAATATTCACCTCAACATTTTACTTTTATTTTTTTGTATCGTATTTTTTACTTTCATACTTATTTTATATTTCAATTTTCATTTAGGTACAGAAGACATACTATTTTATTTAAAACTTAGTTTTTATCCATGTAGTTTCCTTCATTTTAACAACAGTTGTTCATTGTTACTTATTTGTCTTATTTTTTCATATTTTTGTAAAAGTTTAATCTTTATTTCTTTCGCATCTATCGTCGCATCATTCATTCATTTTATTCACCATTTATTTAATTCTAAATCTGAAAACTATTTGAAAAGTTTGAATTCTTTGTCCCTCAATCCGTATCACATTTTCCTGACTTTTCTTTCCCCACATCCTCAGCAATGACTAATATTCTGAACTGTTGTCATGTTAATGCACAATCCCTTACTGCACACTTTGATGAGTTTCAGAAATATTTCCTAGATACTTTTTACCATATCATAGCTGTCTCCGAAACCTGGCTCAAACCCCTCATTCCTTCCAACCAAGTATCCCTTCCTAACTATTCTCTCATACGTCATGACAGATCTGACCGCAGGAGAGGTGGCGTAGGATTATATATCCACGAAAGCCTAAAGCTAAAATCCTCCTTCAATCTCCTTCTCCTAGCTGTCCTCATCTAGAATACTTATTTGTTGAAATCACAACATTATCTTCTCCTCTTCTATATGCCGTAGTCTACCGACCTCCTCATGTTCCATTTGACAACCACTTCGAATCCTCCCTTTTCCAACTGGTCTCTATCTACTCCAATATAATTAATTATACCTGATGACTTTAACATTTATATGCTTTCAAATTCCAGCAATAAATCCTTTTTAACAAACCTAATATTTTCCCTCTATCTTTACCTCGTTCCCTATGCTACTACCCACCACTCCCATTTTTCTGATACCTGGTTGGACCTTTATGTCGCTGATTCACCTCTAAAAATTCTCTCGTCGTTCCAACATCCTGTTCCGTTTCTCTCATCACACGATCTCATACAAATTTTCGTATGACCTTCCTGTCAAATCCTTTACTCCCAAAACTGTGTCCCATCACAGCTTGGACGTCATCTACTCCTATAGTTCCATCGATAAGATGGTTTCCACCTTAACTTCCAACCTTTAATCTATATTAGATATCCACGCTCCTTTAACAATCAGAACCTTACGCCATCCAGCTGCACCTTGGCTAACTCCCGAAATCAAAGATATGATGAAGAAAAGAGTAGCAGCAAGGAGAAAATTTCGTCGCACACGTCTATCAGCTGACTATGCATGTTTCAAATCCTTTCGGAATGAAACCCAATCAGCAGTACGTCATGCAAAATCCCATCACATTCCTTCCATCCTCTCCAATGCAGCTACTCCAAATCAATGCATGCATGAAATGTGTCCATTAAATAAAACTGAAAATCCCTCCTCTCCAAATGACTTCCGCCCCATCACCCTCCTCTCTAACCTCTCGAAACCATTAGAACGCCTAGTTCAAAACCAAATTTCAAATTTTCTAGAAGAACGTTCCCTCATTAACCCTCTTCCCGGAACGTTCAGTCCGGAGACAGTCATAGGAACGTTGGGTGGTTTACCACCCGACATTTGACAAGTGATCAAATGATCGAATATATTGCTATGTTTCTACTCTTAAACATATTTTGAATATTCTAATTTATTTTGGGATTCCAGAGCAATCTTTTATGATGATTACCCAAATTATTATTTCTAACTTTAGTCTTAATTGGATTATTTTCGAGAGGTCTGTACTTGTGTTTACCAATTTACTCAGTCTTTAAACCTTCAATATATTATTCATAAATAAATAGTGCATCTGGGGTATATAATCACCAAAAGAATCATAATAAGTATCGTTTATTTATTCAATTTAAAATAAGATTAATGATTCCATACATATATTTTTAGAGGTTACTCTTAATGATTTAGATATTGATATTGATATAGTAGATTGCCATAAAATACATTACATGAATTAAATTATTACTCATCTATGAGCAAAGGTAGGTTAGGTCTAAAAGGTCAATCTTCGTCTGGCCGCCTCCGGGTTCCATTCCTTATCTCTTCCCAGTCACCTTGACCAAAAGGGACATTTTACCTGCCTGACCTGCTTCATGTAAATCACCATCATTGCTCTTTGTGCAAATACCCAATCACTTTCATGATTGCCGCCTCCTCCCGTACAATACATAGAAATGTATATACACACAAAATATCATCTTATTTATACAAATAAGGTGTATATTGTAAATCTAGTATAAGTAGTTTTATATATATATATATATATATATATATATATATATATATATATATATATATATATATAAATATACTGTAAATAAAATTTGGATGGTGAAATAAGAAAAAAAGTAATCTAATGACAATAATTGTTTCAATTATGAAACTTTTACTCTGATTCTAAATGTTCTCTTCTGTGTCCACTACAGAGGATGGGCACATTATGACTTTTTGTTCTCCACATAAAAATTTTGCACATTTTTTACAAAAGGAATATCCTTTTCTATCCTTTTTGTCTATGCAAAATTCGCATCTTCGAGGTTTTCCTGTCAAAGATACTTTTACGGGCATATCTTCTTTTATTCCAAGAAGCTCTCTGATACACAATTCTATTTATGGGTGAGCTATAAAGGTGGGAAAAGCATGTTTTAAGGAGGACTGTCATTAGAATTTCTTGAATTCGCAATAATGTCTGTTAATGAAATATAGAATTCTGTAGTGCAAACGTATTTTCCTTTTCAAATCTAAATGAAATAGTTTGTGGTTTAGAGAATGAAAAAAAAGAAAATAATGACTATTAAACATACAATGCTTTACCTAGCTCCTTGGCGTAACTTTCTTGTATCTCTATTTTTTCGAGCAACTTAGATACTAGCGCTGCAGGCGGTAGATGAGTTAACCTACAGTTTCAAAATGAAAAGTAGATAATGTTTGTATGCAGGTTTCTTCATTGTTATATCAACATTTGGTTGTCAAATAGTTGAAAATCTTTTAAAATCTTACAATGTTTTATTGATTCTTTGATATGGCAGCCTTGGAAGTTCATTTAATTAAAGCTGTTCAAGATGGTGACATAAATGAAGTTATATCTTTAATTGAAAAAGGTAAGATCTCAAATTTAAAGTTTGTTATACCATATCATATTGATTCTATTGAACTTTAGTCTTTCTTCTTTCACTTTAACTGAATTTCTTCTCTAGGTGCCAATATTAATGTTTTTACTTCTGGTAGAACACCTCTAGCAATTGCAGCACATCAGGGCAATGTACCAATGCTAGAATTACTGCTCAACTGTGGCCATTTTAAGCAAAAGGTAGAAAAAACACCAAAAAAGAAATCTAATAAAAATGACAGCTCGAGATCTACCAGCGAACGCTCGGCTGTAAAGAAAAGGAAAGCCATAGAGGGAAATAATGGTTATTATGAAGTAATATATGATGATAAGTCTGAAGATAGTGAGTCTGATGTAAACAGAAATGTGTCACTTGATGAAGCAGAAACTCCAGAAGGAATGGATAATCTAGAATGGGACATGGAGCTTGAAGAAGATGAAACTCCTGATTATGAAGATGCTTGGTCAGACCAATATAGGTGGTACGCTAAAATTCTAGCGAAATCATGTTGTGTTACTTCAGATCTCCCATATTCGTGTGATGTTAATCTACAAGATTCTGTTGGACGTTGTGCTATCCACTATGCTGCAGAATATGGGCATGTTAATGCAGTAAAAGTTCTTATCAATGCTGGTAAATATTTTTTTTTTGTAATTCTTATTGCCAACAATAAATCATTATTCTATTTTTGTAAACCTGGCAATTTGTTCAATTGTTTTTGTGTATTCAGCTTTTCTTGGTGTCAATTTCATTAAATGGTATCCATTCAACAATTTTTCGCTTTGAGTTGTGCCACAACAAGTTTTACCTTTTCATTTGTTTCCCTTTTAATATTCTCACAAATAAAAATAATTGTTAAGTTTCAGTTACATATTTTGGTAATCATTTCTTCAAGAAATGAATATTTTGAAGTATAGATGATGATGTAACCTAATCAGCATATTTAGGTCAGTTCTTTAATCTATATACAGTCAGTAATGAAATTATTTTTATTTTCAAGAGTATAAAAAAGGTAGCGAATGAAAAGTTAAAACTTGTTGTGACTTAACTCGAAAGGAAACCTGCGGAACTGATACCCATGAAATATTAAATTGATAGATTTGTATTGAATTAGTGTAATTTAATAGCTCCTCCACTCTTAGATTGTATTTTAATTCCTTTTTTATGAGTAATTATCCTTTAATTTGTTAATCCATGCAAAATTAAAACATTAAATAAAATATTTTAGGTTGCAAAGCTGACATGGGGGATGTAGATAGCTTGACGCCACTTCATTTAGCTGCGAACAGCGGGCATTTAGCTGTGGTTGAAACACTTCTTTCTTCTGGTTGTCATGTAAATGCTAAGACAACAGACAAACTGTCTCCATTACACTATGCTGCTGCAAGAGGGTAAAATTTTAAAATTGTCTCATGATTTTTAATTTATATGTTAGAGAAACTTTTAATTTAGTATGGCCAATAGAGTGGCCACTAACCATATAGGTGAAAAAAAAATGTCGGAATTTTGTCCATTCCGAACCCATAAAATAGCTCAATCTATGCAGAAAATTAGATAGCCAAAGTTTTAGCAAGATCGGAGCATGTTAACACGTGCCACTGGGTGGTCAAAGTTTCGAAAGTACGATTTTTTGCCTGTTTGGTGGCGTTTTTTGGCCGTAACACCTAAACGACCAATACCTATCATACGATCTCTGCATTAAATTAATGGTAATGTTCCTCTCTTTAATTTTATGTATGGCCAGTATTACCGTTACTTTAAGTCCAACTGAGATATTTGAGCTTTTACTGTAAAAGACATGACCAAGTGCCTTTTAGAACACACTTCCAAAATTATTCAATAATTTTGTTGTAGTGGACAAACTACTGGTCCGATTTTGATTATTGAAAGGTCATTTCTCTGCAAATTATCCTTATTCTATTGAGCTCAAATAATACCTACCTATAATACCTATAAAAAAAATACCTCAGACAACCAATACTTGGAATGATGGACTTAGTCAAATAATAATGTTTCTTGTAATTTATTCTTGGAATTCTATTCATGTTATCATAAAGTCTGATGTAATGTAGATCTAGGTCGACCTTTGTACCTATTTGTTGTCCTTTTTTAAAAGAGGGTTGTTTGGTTATTATTAGACAAGTGGGTTCCTTGGTTCATGATAACAAGAGGACAGATTATGTAATGTCGATTTCAAGTTCCTTTTTGATTCCAAGGGTCGAGGGTCTGTGGGATAGAGGGTTTAAATAAACTGTTTCATAGCTGAAAGAATTCTTTCTTAGTTTTAGTTAGCGGCAAAGTATCCTTTGAACATCTAAGATCTGAGTAGTGTCGTGAGTTTTTGCTTTTTTTCGTAATATTGTTTAAATTTTTTTGTGTTGTATTTTACCCAAGTACGAGGCGTGTTTTTTAAGTAAGTACCGTTTTGCCACACCGCGACCGCAGAGCTGCGGTCGGCGTCCTGCGCATGCGCACTGGTACCTACATCTCTTGCCTACGCACTGACGCCATTACAGTCTGATTCTTCCTTGTTTACGTTGTTTACTGAGTGTTTAAAATGCCTTCGATAATCGCGAGTCCCGCCGACTGTGAAGTACGGGCTGTTATAAGATTTCTTAGTGCTAAAGGCCTAAAACCGATCGATATTCATCGTGAGATTTGTGCAGTTTACGGACAAAACATTATGAGTGATGGAATGGTAAGAAAGTGGGTGAGAGCATTTAAAGATGTCCGCACAAATGTGCATGATGAACAACGGAGTGGGCGTCCTTCGGTTGTTAATGAAAGTTTGGTGCAGGAAGTGGACAATAAGGTGAGAGAAAACAGACGCTTTACGATTTCCTCCTTGTGTGATGACTTTCCTAATGTTTCGCGTGGTGTTTTGTATGACATTGTGACCGAGCGCTTGAATTACCGAAAATTGTGCTCACCTTGGGTATCGAAAATGTTGACGGATGTGCACAAAACCAAACATTTAGGCAGTGCTTTGACTTTCCTTGAGAGGTACCGCAACGACGGTGATGATTTCTTAAGCCAAATTGTTACGGGCGATGAAACATGGGTGGCCTACGTCACACCAGAATCAAAGCAACAGTCCATGGAATGGCGGCATTCAGATTCACCCGTAAAAGTGAAGTTTAAGCAAACAATTTCTGCCCGGAAAATCATGTGCACAGTTTTTTGGGACAGAAAAGGAGTATTGCTTGTGGAATTTCTCCCTCGTAACGAGACAATCAATGCAGCAGCTTATTGCGAGACATTGAAAAATCTGCACCGTTTGATCCAGAACAAAAGACGTGGCAAGCTGAGCAAGGGCATCGTTTTGCTGCATGACAATGCCCATCCACATGTGGCTAATCAGACCAAAGATCTCACCACATCTTTTAAATGGGAAACTCTAGATCATCCTCCGTACAGCCCTGATCTGGCGCCCAGTGACTACCATCTATTTCTGCACTTGAAAAAACACATGGGCGGCCAGCGTCTTCAAGACGATGACGAAGTCAAAACAGTTGTGATGCAGTAGTTAACAAGTCAGGTGGCAGACTTCTATGAGGAGGTCATTCATAAACCATCCATAAACTGGTACAACGTTATGACAAGTGCCTCAATAATGAAGGAAATTATGTAGAAAAGTAGATTAAGGTACAGGCTTTCATGAAAAAATAAAATTATTGAGATATCTTTGCACGTATTTTTTTAATTTCAAAACGGTACTTACTTAAAAACACGCCTCGTATATATATTTTTTAAATTTATTATCAATTGTAAAACTATTTTTATCAAGTTGTGCTTGTGTGTGTTTTTGCTGTAGTTCATTCCCTTAACAATATGGCCTCCACATCTCGTGAATCTGCCATGAGAAGCAGAAGTAAAGATAGAGTTTTTCTTGTCGGTTATCCGGCTCACCAAATCACCGATTGTAAGCTACCCTCCAACCGCCAAGTTTTGGCAACTTTATTCTATCATGTGCGTGTAGTGAAATTAAATCTCAAAGAGTTCACCTCAATGTCTGTTCAAGAAGCATTACTCTTCTGAGGAAAAGCTCAAATTCCAACAAAGCATGAGAGAGATGCTATACCGAAGCTCAAGAAACTCCACGCCGAGTGGAGAGATGTACTGAAACGAAAGAATAGACCAACACAAAGTGCGAAGGAAAAAATCCAAGAATTTGCCAACAAGTTGGATGATCTTTTTGATGTTGTTCATCAAGATAGATGCCCTGACGTCATGACATCAGAAGAAGATAAGGCATTCCTTTTGAAACAAAGGGAGCAGGGATGTCTGGACTCTATGACTGGAGTTGACATCGAGCTGGCTAGAATGGAAGAGAAAAAGCAACAGAAGGAGCTAGCGGCGATGAACAAGAAATTCCAGGCGGATATTTTTGCCATGGGTAAGTTCTTTTTAACTTTTCATTTCACATACCTATACTATTTTCTATAAATCCGTCCATTGTACTCGAACTTCCTATCTCTTGGTTCGAAGTCCAACGAAATGACTGATAGCTAGACTAGTAAAACGTGATAGTTATTTAAAATGATGTGTAGTTAGTGAATCTAAATACGTATTATTAAACTTAGAAAAATGTTCTTTTGTTTTTGTCTGTTATTGGAAACAAAGATAAAGAAGAAGAAGACAGTCCTGACATTGACTCGAGTGACGAAGAAGATGCATTTGTTGCCGGTGTTGAAGATAGAAGAATGGACATCTGCACTACTTCTCAAGAAGACTTGGAGCTTGCTGGAGTATCTGAATGCAAAAAGAAGTGTGACGTGAAAGAAATTCTAACCGAGAAGCTGTCTGCGTTGTTAGATTTGTGCCAAATACCAGACAGGAATGCTACTTGATTATTAACAGCTACCATTGAAGCTCTTGGAAAGAATCCCGAAGACTTCATAGTGTCAAGAGCTGCCATCCAAATCAAACAAAACGTTTTGCGAGAAAAATTTACAAAAAAAATCCTAGGGCAAGTGGACGTAACTGAAAAGGACCATTGTCATTCACTGGGACGGGAAACTTTTGCCAGGGGTTTTAAAGACGGAGCTGAAGGAGAGAGTTACGGTTCTAATTTCCAATGGAGACAAGGAACAACTTTTAGGAGCGCCAGTAACAGACAGCAGCAGTGGTGAAGAACAAGCGTCGACTGTGTATGTGTGCCTTGAGGAATGGGGCATTTCTAATAGCTTAAAGGCAATGTGCTTTGACACAATTGCATTCAACACAGGGAGATTCAAAGGAGCCTGTACCATTCTAAAGTACTTATTGGGTAAAGAATTACTCCATTTGGCCTGTTGGCATCAGATTTACGAAGTTGAGCTGCAGGGGCGCTTTCGATGTTAAATTAGGTGCAACATTATGAGACGAAGTAAAATCAGAAATGGCAAGAAAACTTTTAGCTGAGAGCGAGGATGAGGTGGAGAATTGGCCTAGAGTAATCAACCCGAAATTCAAAAAAGAGCACCTAGAACAAGTCTTAAATGAAGGATTGCCAGGCCTAGTTACACAAAACACTATGTGCTTTTTCAAACGCTTTGGAATCAAGACTGAGTTCCTCAAAGAAGATCCCGGAGTGTGGCCTAACAACACACAGTACACATAGGGGCTCAAAATCGTCAACTCACTAAAGGTAGTGAATGATGTAGTGGAGAGAGGAGTAAAGCTAATTACCGACTTCAACACGTTTTAACAAAAGATGAAGAGCAAAAGCAATTTGTTCTCCAGGTGGTAAGCAAATATAGGAAATTGTATCCTGATGTTACAAAGGATACTATGAGCAGACCCTTAGACAATTAGACTATCCATAACTACTTATTTGATTGGAGGTATTATTATTTACTTATAGATGTATTTAATGTATTGTATACCTATGAACTAAAGTTAGAATATAAGAATGTGGTTTAATAATTACTTATGACAATGTACATATAATTTCTAAAGTAAAAATAAAATAGTATGATAATTGACATTTTTAAAGTAAATCTATTAAATTATTTATCTAACACAATCAGATCTGTTCTTCATGGCTAAGACAAGGCCTCTGTTCAGCTCAATGGAATGGGAATATGTTGCTGAGAAAAATGAGCTTTCAATAATTAAAATCGGACCAGTAGTTTGTCCACTACAACAAAATGATGGAATAATTTCGGAAGGTCACATTTTTTACTGTAAAAGCTCAAATATCTCAGTTGGACTTAAAGAAATAGTAATACTGGCCATACATAAAATTAAAGAGAGGAACATTACCATTAATTTGATGCATAGATCGTATGATATGTATTGGTCGTTCAGGTGTTACGGCCAAAAGACGCCGCCAAACAGGCCAAAAATCGTATTTTTCGAAACTTTGACCGCCCAGTGGCACATGATAACATACTCCAATCTTGCTAAAACTTTGGCTATCTAATTTTCTGCATAGATTGAGCTATTTGACAAAATTCCGATATTGACTTTTAGTGGCCATCCTAATGGCCAAAGATATCTACTGGTATACATATTTTTTGCCTTTATTTCTCAACACCATGTACTTTAACCTAGCTTATATAGTTCCTATTGTTTTCTCCGGCACAACAAACATAGCTATAACTATATGAACCATTTATTTATTTACTTACAAATTTTTCAATGCTCTATTTCCAATTGCTTCATTGCTCATGATTAAAAAAACAACTACTAATGTTGCTCTAATTACTATGTGCTAAACCAAGGAAGATATCGTTCTTTTTTTTAATGGAAAAAATGATCATTGTTCCTCATGTCACCTTCTACTATGAACCCTCACCCTCATTCCTCCAGTTCAAGTCCTCTATTCACTCCCAGTCAAAAAGATTTGAGTACTTCAAATTTTAAACATATCTTTCTATAATCTTCATTCCAACATTCCATTATCCCCTCCTTTGCTACTCTCTATAATTCACTTATATTACTTATACACAACTAAACTATATATACATATATATATATATATATATATATATATATATATATATATATATATATATATATATAAACCTAAAACTTTATGATTTTAGGTATACCGAAGTAGTCAGTGCTCTACTAGATGCAGGAGCTAATGTTGATTCCCTTGACGAAGGAGATAGGACACCTTTGATATTAGCTGTTTCTCGCAATATCTATGATGTGGCAAAAGTTCTAGTCAATCGTGGTGCTCGAGTCAACATCGAGGATGTGAAAGGTAAAATTTATATGAATTTTTAAATCTAAGAAAAATAGGCTACATCCTATTTTATTCATTGATTTGTTGAATATTTCTTCAAGAAAACTTTCTAGTTTTCTTTTCTTTATAATTAACTACAACTTGCCAAAAAATGAAAATTAAAAGTACAATACGAACAATATGGTTGGTTAAACAATAGTAACCCTTGAAAGAAGGAATTGATTTTGTACATTTACATGCCAAAAACATGTCTTTGCATAATATTATCCATAGTGGTTGTTACGGCCGCTCACTCGTAATTATAAAAAAACGTATGTTCATAGTTATATTTTGTTTGTTTTTTCAATTAATCTATATTTTGTATTATTTTAATTTTAATTAGAAAATAAATGTTTTTAAATTACGTAATGTATAACAGTGAAACAGCTGTTTTCAAACTTTTGTCGGTGTAGTCAAGCGAACATCGTCCCCAGTCTTGTTTTGGATAGCGGCTCGAGCGGTCCATCTGTTTTTTTCACAGTTTTTCGTGAAGTCTACTTTTCGATAGCGGCCCGAGCGGTCCATCTGTTTTTCACAGTTATTCGTGAGTCCAGTTTGATTTCGAAAGCGGTCCGAGTGGTCATCTTTATTTTCACCTCTACTGTCGTCTTGGCTAGCGTACCTTCAGGACCTACCTTACGGCAGTCAGTGTCATCGTTTTCGTGAGTGTGACCTTGATTGTCCACCTTCAACCATAAATCATCATGGCTTTGTCTTCTTCGACTTCACTCCAGCACATCTAAATCTACAGGGTATTTAGACATTTATTTATTTTAATTGCGCAATTAAATAACCATCATTAAGTTCATTTGAAAAATATCATTTATTTTGTTTCATGTTCGAATTATTTTGTTTAGTAACTTTATTCATTTCACTCAACTGCTTATTTTGATTTAATTTACTTGTTTTGTTCTTTTATATTTGTACCAAATCAAAAAGGTTTAATTTTCGTTTATTATTTAATTATTCATTGTTGGAAACAATAATTGTATTAATTGTATTTTAATTTAATTAATTGTTCTTTTGTTTTAATGTTAAGTAATATGATTTATGTCTTTATTTATCAATATAAGGTTTCGCAAAAATAAGCGTTCGGTATTATCTGACATCCCATTTATTCATTTGAACTTACAATTCAAATATAATTTTTAAATGGTTAATATATCAGATAATTTTCTGTAAAGAAAATTGTTTACAATTTTCAATACAGAGCTGTACCAGATTTATCAGGAGCCCAATGTGGTACAGCACATAAGAATTTCCAGGCAAAGATGGGCTGGGCATGTGGCTAGGATGGACGAAAACGCTACTCAGAAGAAACTTCTCTTTGGGTATGTGGATGGAAGAAGGAGACGTGGAAGACCGCGACTGAGATGGGTGGACGAGGTCGAAAGGGATTCAGGTGTCCTTGTTGGATCAAGAGCTTGGCGGACCATGGCACAAGACAGCGAGGAGTGGAGGCGGCACCTTGATGCGGCCAAGACCTGTACTGGGTTGTAGAGCCCGTGTTGATTGATTGTGAGAAGACTAGCTAAGTTGCATGTTTCTACATTTGGACATCTTGGCTTCTACCGAGAGGCAGAATATGCAGAATAGGCAGAATTGTATTTCAGTTCATTATACATCAGTGGTCTGATTTCAAAATTGTGATAATTATTTTTTTGGTAGTGGTTGAGGTGATAATAATTATTGTTCAAATTATTAAACATAATAAAAAATTGATTTTTTAAAAACTTTATTGACAGGCAATTAATGATATTAATTCATTGTATTTCTTCTCCAGGGTTTTACCACCGATGGTCCATCCCCTTTTCCTCCATGTTCTGTATCAGCATTTGTTATTTCTTTCAAAATGTTTTCTATCAGTAGCAGTTCAGACTTTGCTTCTAAAACGTGTTTGTATTTACCTATGACAATTAATTGATTTAAAAAATTTTGAATTTATTATATTACTTTTACATTGATTGCTAAATTTAATTTTGAAACATTTTATAATAATTTAGCTAACATATCCTAATATTCTAGCTGAATTTCTTTAAGTCTATTGGGCTTTACTCAGAAATAGGAGGATTATTGCTCTATTTTAAGGGTTTTTAATTCAATTGCTAAGTTTTTACTCACATTATAGGTCTTCATCAAAGGTAAATGAACAAGATAACAAGGAAAAAAATTGGATTAAAAAAGAATGTTACAAACAATAAAAATATAGAAGTAATGATGAATTGGTATAATATTAAAACTAATTGAGAATAATAAAATATAATTAGAAAAAAAAACAATATTGGTGTATTTTGAATTTATTATTTAGTGTTATTTAACTAATTATTTTCAATTACTGTATAGGTTTAATATTTAATATATTTTACAAAATCATCAATGTTTTCATTTTTTCTCATTATATAATTTTTTCTTTTATACTATTTATAACATTATTTGTTTTTTTGTATCTTGTTCATTTAGCCGCGATGATGACCTGCAACATGGTTTAAAATGGTCTTTACCTAATTCAATTAATCGCTGCCATTGTATTACAAAGCCCTATGATATTAAACCAATACATGAAAGTAAGAATAGCAATATCAAAGATTCTGAGCAAAGGATTGTTTAGGTGATGGAATATTATATTTTTATTTCAATGAATAAATGCATTGAACAGCAGAAAATGAATCCGATAAAAACTCTAAATGAAAAATGAACGATTAATATTGATTGAATTAGTAGAATAAAATAATACTTTATTACTCCATAGTGAGAAGAACAATTATGATAATGTGGCATACAACCTTTTTAAGACAAAATACAATGTTCATTTTCTCTTTGAATTTTCAAATATTTTGGAGAAAGTATTTTCATCAAATTATCTTATCAATCCAATTTTGTTATCCTTACACACGACTTCAGAGCATCTATCTTGTTTAGACCAAGGACAACTTTTATATTATTTCCTTTTGTAATCAGAGGTATCCTTTACTTCCTGCTGTTATGTGTTTTTTTTTTAAGATTTCGTTACCAGTAACTTTTGTAATCAGATTCTGAGAAGGACATTTAGTACTTCACTTCATGAAATGATACTTCATGATAGGACTTGGCTTTTGAAAATGGAATTAAATTATATTGCATTTTGGAGAAATACCAGCTAAAATATAAAAAAATCTCATTTAAAGTATTCTATAAAGCTTTTTCTTATTCACTTTCAATAATACTCTCAAAAGAGTAATATTCCGATTCTCTCAACTCCGTTCAAATTGCAATAATAATCGGGTATGAAAAATTTCATTTCAATTTTTTTTTTTCAAATTTGTACTTATTTTTATTAGGTATATGAGCAATGACAAAGCTCATCGAAGTAGAGCCATTTTAGGGAACATATTTATCAGTGTAATATTAATTCTTCCAATAAGAGAAAATCTTCGATTACTCTTTTTAAAATTTGGTATATTGTCATCCATGCATTTCCTCTGACCAAATCTCACTATAAACCTTACATTGGATAGATAATTGTGCTGTCATATTTTATATGTTTAGTTTACTTTTATATAATAAAATCTCGTCGTCTCCTTTGAATCAAGTCAGAACATTTCCCAGGTCAAAACATATCACTGCTTTGCTGTCTCTGATATCCGTCTTATTTTCTTTATTATTTCTGCCCAAAGATCACTTAGGTTTTTTGACTGTTTATTGAAAGAAAATATACTGTGATAAACATTTGACAGGACTAAAACCTTTTTTTTCCTCCAAGTTTAGAAATAGGTCATACAGTTTTTGAATTGACAGATCATCTTTGATTGACTCCATCTTACTATCAGATCGACAATAATGACTCACAATATAATATTATTTTTCATGGCTACTTAAATCAGTTACTGGAATGTGTCTTTGTTAGTTAATTCTTTGTATCTACAAGAATAAGAATTATTATAATTATATCCTTTTAAGTAAAAAATCCAGAGTTTTTTTTTGTAAAGTTGGTCATAAAACAGCTCAGTTTTAACCTCAATTAGTCAAAAATAATTTATTTTTCACCTGGTGACCTCTTTCGATTGAAATGGACATTGCATGAAAAACAAGTAAAAGACATGTTCCAAAAACAGAACATTATAAATTATATAATCATTAAAAGAAAGGTATTGATAAATTACTTATCCATTAGTAAAATATTTGTTTCCTGATGGTTTAATATAGGAGATATTGATCACTTTAGGTATTGCTCCTTTTAACTTGAACTTTGCATCAGTTTTACTTTACTTTAAATGCTAGTTTATTTTAATTTCCATTTTCGTTATACTATCTTATTTTATTGTTGAATGATTTAATACCTTTAACTTTTTTCATTTTTGCCTTAATTTTCAACCATTTAGTACAGTTATATAAGGCAATTCCTATTGGAAATAACATTGCAGCCGTGACCAAAAGAACCTTCCATCCTGATCCCGATACAGTAGATATAATAGGCTCACCACAGGATTCGCAACACTTACTCATAATGTATACTGGATTGTTAGTAATAGCGAATTTTAATTATAATTTTTTGAATAGACCATTGTGATTTGATGACACACATGTTTGCAGGTTATGTTTCTATTGAACATGTGTTTTTATTATTATTTGTAATATTACTATATTTTGTAGTGATATATTACTAAATTGCTAAATAAATTGCTATGGATGATGATTATAAACGATTTTATCTTCCCATTGGTGGTCGGAAATCTTCGGGAGAATCTGAACATAGTGACAGCTCTTATGATACTGTAGATCTCCTTGAAGGGTCTTTGGAATCACCTCGGGGGTTTGAAAAAAGTTTTAATCCATTAGAAAAAACTGCTTCAGTTCAAGATATTGTTTCTGCATCAGGTGTCCTTTCATCTATTAAGAGCAGTGAAACATTAATTGATGTAGAGGATATCCCTCTGGATGAACCTATTCAACAGCATAAAAATGAGCGAAAGCATTATGCTACAAAATTATTGGAGGATGCTAAATTGATCGGTGATGTTAAATTTTACAAACCTACTTTCCAAGTTGCAGAAGATTTATTAACAAATGCTTTAGATGAGGCTAAGAAAATATTAGCTGATGTTAAAGTTAATGTTAAAAATGATTTGAAACCATATCCTAATGTTATTTGGCCCACACAAGCGGAATTCAATATTTTTGTTGGCCTGGATAAGATTGATAAGTATGTTAGCACATGGAAGCTGCACTATGATTGGAAATACTACATTGATCTTAAGCAGATAAATGAATTTCCATTTACCAAGGAATATGTCTACGAAGTGAAGTTTAGTTGTCCCAGGAACAAGTTTCCTGTCGCTCAAGCAACTGCTAGTGTATATTTCTTTATTGGCGTCAGCTATTGTAATCCTTTAAACTCTCTTGTTGATGTCATGTTTATGGTTGAATCTACTGGTTCTAAGTTATATCCTGGCCATGTACATTTCAATCAAAAATGGCTAGAGATAGTTGTCGATTCAAAAGTTCACTTCTATAAGCAAATTCGCTTATAAATTTCATTCCAAATATAATTTTTTCATGACTTCAGAATAGTGATGTAATTAAATATTTTATGATAATGAAAGAAAGTATACAAAACAATACTCAAAATAATAAATAATAAAAAAATATGTTTCCCAAAACGCAATTATATTTTCACATAAAAGTATTATCCTTTATCAATCTAGCTTTAGGTTTATCAACCTGAATCATAAGATTTTCTTTCAGAAATCAATTTTTACTTTTAATTAATATATATATATATATATATATATATATATATATTAATTAAATATATATATATATATATATATATATATATATATATATATATAATTATTTATTTTAAAAAATAAGGTTACTGATGACATAGTAGGAAGAGGAATTCTACAGACTATAACTTTTTTTTTTTATGGGCTTAAATAAAAGAGAAGTTATAGGTGGAATCGGGTAGAATAGGCTTTTATTCCATAGTTTAACCCATCCTAATCTTCCTTAATTGGAATTGATAAGACTTATGTCCAAATAAAAAAAAATATATAAAAAATATACATTAATAAAGATAGTTGGCATATAAGGCAAAAAGGAAAGTTGGACTACACTTAATTTCAGGATCACTGCCATCAAGAGCTCATAGTGATGGAAGAATATTTTTATATTCATAACTAAATAAGTTTATGTTGATAAGAACAGCTTTGAGGTATATGTATCATTCTGTAACCTTGTTACAGGATATACAGCTATGTGTGAAGCAGTGTGGCATAAATCAGTTCCTTTAGTAAAATTACTACTAGATGCTGGTGCAAAAGTAGTTCCTACTCATTTTCTTGTTCACTATGCTGTGCTTCACCGTCAACCGGAAATGGTGTCTGCACTTTTAGAGGCTGGTGCTTTAGTAAATATCAGAGATGCTTGTGGTGATACTCCTCTCATAACTGCAGCAACATCTTCGCAAGCTGACATGGTCGATCTTCTTTTATCCTATGGTAAAATTTTGTTCATGGGATCATAATAATAAGATTTTTCATTACACATACAATAAATAATACCACATTTTGCCCCTTTTCCAGTTATTATGCAAGTAAAAAAAAAAAAAAAAAAAAAATAGTCCGTATTATTTTACTCAATTATTGAGTCAATTTAACGTTATTGGATGAGCAAATGTTTTATTGTTTTTTCTCTTTTGTTTTCCTAAAAATTCCTAGAGATATAGTTATTTTGTGTGCTAATGCTTAATGCCTTAAGCATAATATATTCATTGAAATCCCTTGAATTTTTTTAACAAATTATAAATTCCATTGAATAGCATTGAAATAAATGGATGGATTAATTAAAAAAAAAAAACAATAGAAAGGAAAATTTTAAATTAAAAAAGACAAAAGAGGTTATGAATTTTCCATTTTCTGAATATTATATATTTACTTACTTATCTAAAATATCCATATATTGTTTTGTCAAATATATATTAAGCAGTAATATATATGAGATCTAAAAAAAAAAAAATTAAATTAAAAATTTGAACTTTTTTAAAAGATTTGTTTATTTAAGAATTATTAAAAGATTTATGATTTATGTTCTTTCCATTGGCTTGTTGTCAATTATTGATTAGATATATCAGATTCAAATCATCCTACACTAGGTCAAATTAAGAACATATATTTCTATAAATTACATAAAGAATCAATTAATGTGATGTAACATAAATATCTTTAGAACACTGAGTGATTAGTGTGACTAATTTTTATAAAAGAATTTATCCTCACGGATTCTCTGACATGTTCATGATGCTTTTTTTTTTTTTTAATCGAGATTCATGAATATAAAGCAAAGGAGTATCCTGCTTTCATGGATTTAGGAACAAAAAAAAAAAAAAAAAATGGCTCGGAAGGAAAAAGTGGGGTAATGATTCTTATTTAAACGTATGTTTGAAACTGTTATTACATCACTGAAATTCATTAAAGATTTTTATTCATAACATCTATAAATTATTATAAGTAATAATAATACTTGGAAAGCCTCGTCATTACTAATAAATAAACTTGGAACCACGTTGATACTGAATTAACGAAGGGAGGCTTAGTGCTTCTATGAAATTTTATTCATTCCAAAACAGACTATTTGTAATTATAAGGCTCTAAATAAACAAATAATAAACCTTTAAATATTTTTATTTTGAAGAGAAAAGATTTTTCCAGGACCAGGATCTCTGATTAGGATTAGGAGATCCTAATTAAAGTAATGTTCAATAATCATTCTTCCCTTTGTATACATCACCAATTGCGAGAGCACAGGGATATGGGATCGGTGAAGAGAACGGATTTGTCTGGCCGAAATACGTGCCAGGATAGCTCAAGTGGCAGGGTACCATGACGGATGCGTGGGAGACCCGGGTTCGTATCCCAGTCCTGGATAAATCTTTTCTCTTTGTGGAAGAAGGGGCTTCTAATAATAATTTGCTAATCTTCTATCCAAGCGAATTTGCCGGTTGTGAATTCAATAAAAAAACCTGATAGTTTGATTTGGGTGACAATGTCCCCAAATAAATATAATTGCAGCTATAAAAGGAAAGAAAAGAAATTCATCAAGTAAATAAAAACATCCAAAAATGAGTAAATGATAAATATATAATGTTAAAATAGAAAAAGAGCAATTACAAAAATATTAATGTGCACAACTAAACCTAAAGAAATACAAAGAAAGTTATTTAAAACTAAAAAGTTATGAAAAAAAAGAAAATGCACTAAGCTATTATCTACAATTATTTACATAAAAATGAAATTAACTTATTTACTAAAGAGAGATGAGTCTTAAAACAAAAAATATTACTGGTCTGTGAATCAATAAAAAACTAAGAAATGAACTGAGGTCTTGAAAAGTGTTGAGTTCTTGATAGCGAGAAGTTTTACTGGTGAGATGTGACAAAATTCAAGATGAAGATGGAGAGTAGCAAGCAACCTTCTCGCAGAGCAACTGTCTTGAGACTGATCTTGTTTTGTTTTTTTCGAACATTACACTTAATATTAAAACATTTGTTTTTAAAATTACTCTCTGAATTCTTTTGCTTCCTTTTAATAAATTTTATTCTTATTAGAATTATATAAAACAAACAAACAAAAAAAAAAAATCTGGCTTATGCAATAAAATATTCATTTGGAAATAAAAAAAATTAATAAAATAAAATAAATGAAAAATAGCTATTGATACCCGACATTCTTCAAAATAAAAATATTTAAAAATTATAAAAAAAATAAATTAAATAAATCATAAATAATAAATATTTAACTTTAAATAGTTTTCCTTCTACCTCTTTTATCCTAAAAAGTTTAATAACTTTCATTGCAAGAACATTTATTGGTGTTATTTAAAAAACTGGAGTTAATTTGGCCTATCTGGTATTTTTTTTCATATTTAGAAAAGTGGAATTATCCAAATTTCACTGTGAAACCCTGGACCGCAAAATAACTGATGTCGTATATTCTTTATAACAAGGAAATAGTTCTGTTTACTTATATATAAGGGTAAGTCAATTATTATCCGCAATATAGTTATAAAATTTTATTGTAATCAAATAGGAAACTTACAAGTACTATATATCATTTTTCGACGTAATCCTCTTGTTTTTCAACGCACTTGGTCCATCGTATAAGCTTCATGATGCCCTCATAAAAGAAGGTTTTCAGTTGAGCTGTGAGCCAGGAATGCACTGCTTCTTTCACTACTAATTTTGCAGACGATGTGCCACTTCGTCAACAGTTACTCGTCTGTCTAAGAGCACGCGAACGCTCAATGTTTTCTTCTTTTGTGGCAAACCTTTGTCTGGCTCCTTTTGAATTTTTCATCCATTTGCAGACACTCCATTGTGGCAAAACACTGTTCCCGTACTGTACTGAATGTCTTCGATGAATTTCGGCTCTTGATACGCCTTCCAACCAAAAAAGCGGATTACTGAACGTTGCTCTTCTTTGGTGGAAATAGAAAGGGGAGCAGTCATGATTAACAGCATGACAGCGATAACGAAACTAACCCAGCAGCTTGAAACTTTTATAGACATAACAACAAATAAACAAAGCATGCGCCATCAAAGCAAAACGACAGTACTACCAAAATTAACAAAACTATAACTAAATTGCGGATAAACCTTTACTTACTTTCGTATATATGCTTTGGTGTTCATGGTTATAAAATTTCTTAGCTACCAATTGTATTAACAAGTACTTCTTGCAGGTGCTGTTGTAGATCAAGTCGGAGGTAGTTCTGAGAAAACAGCTCTCTATTGTGCTGTAGCCTTGTGTGATAAACCTTGTATTAAAATTATCAGGGCTCTCATCGAAGCTGGTGCCGACATTGAAAGATTAACTTGGGGTCAAACTCCGCTGATCGCTTCACTACTCTCCGGAAAGTTGAAGGCAGCTGTTGTGTTAGTCGCCCTAGGTGCTAAAGTTACGCAACCTGTTATGGCACTCGTCAAGAGCATGTCATCAATTTCGGTCGCACGTGCCTTTGTTTATTCTGGGTAAGAAATGACTTTTGATGTTTATTTTGTACACCTTAAAGTAACATATAATGCTGATTTTTACAGCTAACATTATTGTTGTTAGGTATAACATATCCAGCTTGGAACCATCAGTTTTACCTCCTTCAAAATGGCCAGTGGATGCTAGTAAAATAGATGGCTGGTTACAACATACTAAATACAATCCTTTGGGACTTGCCGAAATGTGTCGTATAGTTGTTAGAAAACAGGCTGTTGGTGTTTTATCCTTGTGGCTCTCTTCCCTTCAACTACCTCCTGTTATAACAAGGTACAAAAAGTTAGGAGATTTTTAAGTATAATAAAACATCTTAAACATCAGTCAAAATTATTTATTGGAGTGAAAGAATCTAAATTATTGAAAAAAAAAATTTGAGTTTTATAACACTCGCGCATACATGCATGTATGATGTTGGTGTAGTGGTCTATCAAAAATGTTGTTAAGTGTTTCCAGCTGTGCTTTATAATCTTAATCCATTGTTTTATTCAAGGTCGTTGATGCTAAGTTATAGGCCATCATCAGTGCTGAGATGTATAGGCAAGTAATAACTACTGGAGCTTATTTGTTAGTTTGTACTTATCCTTAAATCTATCTGCTTTGATGATGGCCTAGAACTTCAGCAGAAACCTTACACAATTTAAATTATGTTCTACTACATTATTATGTCATTATACACCACCTTTCCACCCCTTGAATAATGTAATTAATTTATAAAATTACATTATGATCAACTATTGGCTCACAATGTTTGTTTAAATAATTAGTAATTTATGTGTTTACAGATATTTGGTCATGGAAGATTTAATGGATGGAGATATTGAGAAAGAACCAATAACTGGACATAAGTTAAATTTCTTCTTTGAACCTAATTGGGATTTTAACAGTTTCAATACAGAAGAGTAAAGTGATTTTTTTTTCTTGTAAATTATAAAATAAAAATATAGTTATAACATAAATATATTTAAGCAGACATGTTTGTTGTAAATTTATTTTTTTTATTCTAAGAATTTTACACTCTCTTTAATATTTTATATATTAACAGTTTGAATTTTTAAATGTTTATTTTGTTTTGACGCAATTGCCATAATATTTTTTCTTATTATCTAATCCATATTTAAAATTACTTAATTTAAATCTTTTTATATAACTTTTATTAACAACAATCTTCCTAGATCATAAGTCAAGTGTATATAAACAAACCAAGGTGTTTGTTAAATAATGTACATATTTCCTTGAATTATAAATTAATTAGATATGAAAAATAATTTATCCTATGATATTCACAATTTAAACAGTTGCAAGTATTAATTATTAAAATTAAAAGTTATGTTCTTTATATTAAACTGAGCTTGGGAATCTTATTGCTGTTATTTTTGAGTATCGTGTTATTCTTCATATAATATACATTTGAAAAACTGAAATCTTAATTAAATTATATATTTCCAACATAGTTGTTTTTTTTAGCATTTTTACAACACAGTTGTTTATGGTATGTTTACAACTCTTCTTTTTTGTTGATTATTGTAGATTACTGTTCTTAGAAGTGGTTTGAATAGCTATTTACTTTTGATTGTAATAGAAATGGCAAATTAATTCTTATAAAATTACGAATAGGGAGGAGGGAATTTCCCAAAGACAGATTCAATTACTGTTAAACAAATAAAAACATCATATGAATATATATTTTCTCTTCATTTCAATAAATACATGAAAATCAAATTGCAGAAAACAGTGTCTGCACAATTATAATTAAATACAATGACAATACAGATAGTAATGACCTATATTTGACGAGGTTATAAACTAAAATAAAAATATATATTCTATAATTAATTATATTAATTACCTATAGAATATTGTTCATTTCAATTTCTTCCTGACATTTTTTCAGAGCAGGGTCAAATAACAATGAATTTGCCGAAAGAGTCATAATGTAAAGTTTCAGGTATTTTCGTAGGTTTTCCCGCTTAACCTCTAATTTTATGTAGAAACAAGAATTTTACACTTTTTATTTTATGGTGAATTTGCTTTCATTTGTGTTATGTCATTACAATTACAAGCCCGAAATATGCTTAACAAAAAAAAAAAAAAATCAGGCTTTTTATCCGTAAAATCCTGTTAGCAGATTAAACCCATAAATTATGCAATATAGCTTATAACACTCTGAAACAATTTTGTACATGAAATTTCATTACTTTCTTTTCATAAATAGAAGTTTCGTTGTTCAAAGTGTAAAAAATAAAACTTTTTATTTTTAAAATCAATTTAAAGCTTACACTGATGATAAACGACACTAGAGGCATCAAGATAATCTCATTTATATTTATGAATTGGAATTAAAAAGTCATTCGGTTCTGCCATTTAGGCAATATCTCTGTAAGGATGCAACAGAAACAACAAGAATCTGATTGGAAAAATGGCATTTGTTGTATGTTGTATCATACCTCGGTTCCATTGTATCGGATTGTAACAAAAATTTGGAAACTTTCTCTTCTATACAATTACATATTCTTTACATAGAATAAGAGGGTTAACTCATCTGCATTGTTATAGCCATTACTATAAGTAACGCCCCAGCTCTAGGCGAACTAGGGCATTACAAATATGGGCCTTTATTTATTTATTTTATTATATCTTTTTTTCTCCTGGTATGGAATACTTTTTTTACATTAACAATCCTCCCAAGTTGTGATTAAATTTTTTCTCCTTGCTATTCCATTTGCCATTCACCATACATATCATCTACGGTTCATTTACCCAATTTATTAAGGAAAGATCCATGAACATTTTAGGTGTATTATCCACAATGTTCCAATCAACATCTTGGTTTGACTCTGCTGCATTGTTTTAAAAACTATACCTTCTATAGTAATTTGCAGGTAGATAAATCCTGACAGGCTAAACAGGAGTTAATCTAAAACTATTTAACTAAACCATAATTTTTGTATAATGTAAATTAGTATGTAGGTTATCAGAGATTTTCTGAAAGAGGAGAAAACCTTTTAAGTATGTTATTAATTTGATTTTTTATGAACCATGAATTAAATCCTTTTTTTTTTATATACAATAAGTTTTCATCAATTTTGTTTATTCATTAATTCTATATTTACAAAATTGTGATTTAAGACAATAATAGTTTATTATATTATTTAAGAAAGGAGTAATATTAATTGTCTTTAATATGGAGAAATGATTTATTAAATATTTTTACAAAATATTGGATGTTGTTTGTTCTGTTTCAGTTTTTCCTTTAACTAAAGATTAAATTTTGTTTTGATTGCAAAATAGTTTTGTTGTTTGCGAATAATACCACTTAGCTTGTGGAACATTAATATTGTTAATTTATTATTTATGAACAATTAACATAATATAGTTACAAGAAATTTTACCTCAGTTGTTTTCCCATCCATTTTAGGGACTTGAAACCTTAAAAAAAAACCAAAAAAACCTAGCTAAATCAAAAAATTGTTTTAATAATTTTGTATTACTTATCAGTTAACTATGGGATTAATTATTGCAAATTAATATCCATTCAATTATTGCATCAATCTGGT
This sequence comes from Arma custos, assembly GCA_037127475.1. NCBI lineage: Eukaryota > Metazoa > Arthropoda > Insecta > Hemiptera > Pentatomidae > Arma > Arma custos. The sequence continues at coordinate 159,007,208 of CM073759.1, forward strand.
TTTATTTAAAGAAAAAAATTAATAAAAATTATTTAATTCACATAATACTTATCTGATTTTTTAAAATTATTATATACAAATATGTATATTTATTTACTGTCTAATACTATTACATATAATAATGCTGTAATGCTAAAATACATTCTTTAACATAAAATTTTGATTAGTTGAAGATTTGTAATTCTTCATCATTGATATACATTTGAATTGAAAATAACCACAATTGCATAATTACAAATGAAGAAATTATTTTATGTTTTAATGTCGAAATTTTAACAATGAAAGACATATTTGCATACATTGTTACTTTAATAACTGTTCAAATTATGTTCACTGCAATATGTTTATTTGTTTGTATAAGTCTTGTATAAGCATTTAAGAAAGCATTTTATTTAAGCATCTATTTCTAGAAAAATGATAGTGATTTTTTTGGAAAATTACTTCTAACTTTTTTTAAAATTTTTCATTACAGGAACATTTTTGTTGGATGTGGTGAATGTTTTTAAAAATGATAAATCTTAAAAAAAAATCAATTCGGAAATTATGTTTTACTTTCTTTTTAATTACTATATGCTTGTAAAATAACATAAAGAAGTCAAAATTCAAAATTTGTGGTACTGAGAACTTGAGGTTTTAATTGGGATAGCTGAAGTAAGATAACTACTTTCTTAATAAAATATAGTCATATTACATTGGCATTAACATAGCCAAAATAATATAATGTGAAAATATAACATAAAAAAATTTGAAACTTTCATTTTAGACCAACGGTATAGAAGTGGTTTGATATTTTGCTACTGTCTTGTTTTGATATTTATTATATCCTAAGCTGTTAGTTAATTGTTAATTTTCCAATGTGAGTTATAATAAAAGCATCTAAAACTAATGCAGATTTCCTTTTTAAAACTTTATTATTAAACCTCTTCATTACTGTCAATTATAAAAGCAAGTTAAGTCAATTAGACAGTTCATAAAATAAAATAAAAAAATCTCTTTCCAGAGAAGAAAAATTGGTCAAATGAATAAATTAAAAAAAATTTTTTATAAATTTAATAACTTTCAAAGTGGAATTTGAGTTTTATTTTATATTTTTTTATGAAGTTTAAAGGTAAGAGAATTAAATCATTTCTCATTTTATTTGCTTGTCACTATTTTTATTGGTGTTATTTATTAGAATTACCTGCTGAAAAAATCTCATGCACAAATTTACACAGGGTTTCCATGTATACATAACCTATCAAGTCATAAATGAATTACAATTCATTTGCATGTCATGGTTTGTTATTTTATTCTTATTGTTAAATGTTTTTATAGTGAATATTATATATTTTTGCACATTATTATCATTAACTTCACAGATACTGTTGCATTTTACCATTTTAAATTTCTAAAGTTCTGAATTTAAAACATCTTTAATGATTTTTGAGATCTTAACTTTATTGTTGTTATGTTTTCTTTAGTATAGAATTAAAAAAAAAAAGCTGTTTTCTTAACAGTGACTGTTTCTTTAACAGTCATTATTATATGTAAACTATGCAATAAAACATATAAAATGAAATAGCCTAGATATGAAAATATTTTTTTACAATAGAATATCTTAATTTATATTAAAGTTATTGAATAATTTGTTATTGTACTAATAGAAATTGTTGTTGTACATATTATTAAAAAAAGGATGGGTATTATAATTGTTCACAATAAACATATGGTTGTATAAATCTATTTCTTCCGCTTGAAGTAAATAATTTTATGAAAATTACCACCAGCTGGCTAAATTTACACTAAAAAGTTTAATAATATCTGTACCTCAGAGGTAAACTATCGTAACTGAAATTTTTCAAGCTTTACAGGAGAGCAGTTTTAATGTTAAATTTTCCTTTTTATTGTTTTTCACGGTTTTCAATGATAATTAGAGGTCATCATTGATCTTGATCTTGATGACTTCTAATTATCATTGAAAACCGTGAACAACAATAAAAAGGAAAATTTAACATTACAACTGCTCTCCTGTAAAGTTTAAAAAATGTCAGTTACGATAGTTTACCTCTGAGGTACAGATATTATGAATCAAAATTAATTAATTTTCGTCAATCATTCATCTGTATGTTTTAATATTAAAACTGATTAATAAATTAAGTATTATTAGTTATAGATTATTATTATTTTGTAAATATATATAATTATGTAATATGCCTTGTATGAATGTATCTAGTTAATATTTTTAAATTTTATTATTTGTTGATGATTATTCGTATATTTAATTGAAGCATTTCTTGCCTTACAAAAATTGAATATTTATTTTAGAGACAATGATTTAAATGTACTGAATTTTTAAATAATTATCAATTGAATCTTGATCTTTATAATAGATTTGACGGATTGAGAAACCAAGGGAAACAAGTTATGATTTATTAACTTTGATAAAAAACATTTTAAAATTAAAATGATTTGATAGAACACAAAATGTTTAAGTTTGTAATATACTCTAGTTATTCCCTTGAACATTGAGAAATGAATTTCCTATTAAAAACATTTGCTATGCAATTGATATGGATTGCTTAATTTTATCTGAAGTTTGTCAAAATTTAATTTATACAGTAATTATATTTAAAGGATAAAAATTGTTTGTTTAAATCAAGGTAGATATGTGTATAAAATAGTAACAGAAATACATGATCTTTGTCGAAATGTACTGTACTTATTAACTTTTGTAAGTAATAGTGATAAATATACAATTTTTCTGTACTTTGTTTTATTTTAAAACAAGTATATCAAATAACATTTAATATTTCCTTGTCTTAAAGACATTATTTCTTCTCTATCTTTAAGGTTTATTTAGAGATATTATCTCAATAAGGTGGTTGACTGAGGGTATATTGGAGTTGACTTATTCAGAATTCATTTCTTTTATGGTTCTAAATTTTGCTTATCCAGGTATAAGTAGGATAGTCGTTTTAGGCTTTATTATTATTTTTTTTTTAATTATCAAAAAGATTGAAGTACAAATTAAAATGTTGGGATAACTAACTAACTAACTGCTCAGCTCAATAACTAACAAACTGACTAACATCCCTTGCAGGACCTAGAACTCCCTGACGAGCCTCCTCTCACCTTCTTTTTCCACCCTCTCACTCCCATGTTTTTCAGAACTTGCTATACCTCATCAAGCCACAGGAGACATGGTCTACTTTGTTTTGTATTTCCTCCTGGTCTTCCATAGAGCATTTTCTTGAGGAATCTGTTAACTCGATCTTTTCCACATGCCCAAGCCATCTCATTCTTCCCTGTTTTATTAATTTGACAATGGCGGGACCCTGGTAGATGTTCTGGAGGTCTATACTCTTCCTTATCTGCAATTGTCCATTCTCCTGTATTGGGCCAAATAAATTTCTTAATATCATTCGTTCCCTTCTGCTGATCTCGCTCTCTGCTTGATGTGTTGTTTCACTCCCATAGGTCACTGTTAGTCTGATGACTGTCTTGCATAGAGTTATTTTAGCTGTCATTTCTGGCTCTCCCAGTTCATTATTTTTATTTAGAGTCTCCCGGCAGTGTTCTGCCTATCTTATCAACATATCCTCTATCATTCTTAGGATATTTCCTTCGACTCTATTTTATAATATGACTTTATTTTTCTTCGACTCTCTTCTTGTTTCGGCATAATACTTTGGCTGTTTTCCTTTTTTGGTCATACTCCTAGGTGCTGCTTCTGGTTCTTCTATTAAGTATATTTGCTCTTGCCTTATTTCTTTCCTCTAATGCTCTCCTGCATTGGTCATCGAACCAATAATTCCTCTCCTTTCTTTCTTTGGTTGCTAAAAATTCTTTTGCTATATCCCTTATGCTTGCTTTTAACCTAGTCCATCTGTTGTCCAGATTCTCTTCTTCTACCTGTTGTTGATGCTTTAGCTGATCTTATTCCTGTATCTTGAACTCATTTACCTTTCTTGTGTTTCCCTTGGGAACATTGGAATAAAGACTTGAAATTAATTTTTTTTATCCTTGTTAGAATATATATATTCTTACTGAGGATGGAAAATAATATAATCCCCAAAATGACCATGCATTAGTGTCCTGAAGGAAGAAGAAGAAGAGGCCAACCAAGATGGATGAAGTCCAGGAAGACATGACAGGATATGGCCTAAATAAAGAAGATGCACTATCAAAAACTGATTTTCATGTTTTATTTCATCACAAAACCCTGAATTTTTCATTTCTAGAATTGGAAAATTGATAAAATGTGTGAAAATAAGGGTAAATATTTTGCATACAAATGTCGGTTTTATAAAGTTGTTTTACTAAATGACATTTCGTTTGAAAATGGACATTTCACTTGAAACGACCCAAGTAACTATCTCAAATGAATGCATGAAAATTCTGTTATCCATTCTCAAACAATTTTTCTAATCTTCGATATCTGTTTTATTCTACATTACTCTGATTTATTCCATCTACACACATTTTTTAATACACACTTTCTGATTCACCCCTTCCTTCCTGGCAATGCTACAGCAAGACAAATTGTGGAAGGGGGTTGTTTGGAATAGCTGATTGGGCCCTTTGTGAGTCCCAGCTTGAATTCTACGTGTTGGAACGTGTATGGGCCATTTTAGTTAAAAAATAAAATTCAACTTTTTTTTAGACTGGGGTCTCTAGGTAATCAATTGATACAATTTTTATCGTTTTAAGAATTTTATTCCGTACTGTCACCTTATACAGTCGCCAATGACAAGATTGCATAACCTTACTGTCAGTCTAACCCCTATGTTTAGGGGTTTTATGTAATAAAATATATCACGATGATATAAAACTTAAATAATACTAGCTTTTACCCGCGGCTTCGCTCGCGTGGAATTTGGTCTGCCACACGAAGTTTCGTGACAGATCATTTTATGAATAATTTAATATTTTTTTAAACTATAAGCTACTCGTACCAAAATTTCAGATGTCTAACTTCAAAACTGACGGATTCCATACAATCTTTGAACCCCTATTATATTAAAGGGGGAACCTTTGAGGGTGTAATTATCCAAATTTCTTTCTTAAATTATACAAAGAACCTATCTGCAAATTTCAAAATGCTAAGTTCCTGATTTGCCTTTAATTATGTCCTATAATGGATTCTCCACAAAACACAAAAAACTATCTGGCAGGTGCCCCCGTGCCCCTCCCCCTAAATCTTTCCCATATATAATATTAGTAGGAAAAGTAGATTAGATTTGCCTTTAATTATGTACTATAATGGATGGACGTGGCCCCGTGCTCCCTCTAAATAAGGTCTTGCCGTAGCCTATGTATTATTCTTATGTATAACCTATATTACTGTTAAGTTTCATCCAAATCCGTTCATTAGTTTTTGGATATCAAAACCAAAGGTTCACTCATGTTCTTTCTATTATTTTAACAACTATTATCACGTGATTTGCCTTGATATTGGATTCTCCACAGTACCTAAAAAACTGTCTGGGGGCGTATTTAGGGGTGGCACGTGCCCCCGTGCCCCCCTAATTATGCCCTTGTTGTAGCCTATGTGTTATTCTGATGTATAACATATATTACTGTAAAGTTTCATCCAAATCCGTTCAGTAGTTTTTGCGTGAAAGAGAGACAAATATAGAACTTTCGCGTTTATAATACTTATTTTCACATTTTCGTCACCCACAACCACCCGCTTCCACCCACCGTGACCAAACTCCCTTACTACCACCAGGAGACCAAGGGGTATTTACCACCCCAAAGGGAAGTTGATTGGGATTGGTGGTGATAGAGAAAACTGTGTATTTACGTACTAACAAAGCACAGAGAAAAACTATCGCAAGAAATAATAGGAACAAATTCGGAGAAATAAATGTAACAAAGAAATTTCTAGGAGAAAAAAAAATCAGGGAGGAACAGTATGCATTAATGGCTTGGAAAAAGAGAAAATCACAAAGATGAAAAAACTTAACTTCGCAAAAGGAAATATTTACAATAAGATGAACCTATCCTTTAACTCAAAAATAAGACACTACAACACGGTGATAAAATCAGTAATTTTGTATGGGCTGGAGACAGCATGACTCCCTAAAATTACTTACAATAGAGAGATGGGTCCTGAGGAGAATCTATAGGCTCAAGAAAACACAGGAAGGCTACAGATTTACTATAGATACAACCAGGAAATATACAGGGAGATAAAAGTTTAAAGAGCTAATGTTCAACGGGAACATGGTAAGAATGGACCAAGGGAGACTGACTAAAAAAGAAACTCTAACGAAATCCGTGAATGCAAGAGCAGCACTGTACAAGGAGGGTATGTATAGTAAAACAAATGAGAGAGGAAGCAGAAATAACAGACAAAGGCTGCCTAGATAAAGAAAAATATGGAAAAAAATTAACAGAAGTCAGAATTCTTGTGGAAAATAAAGAAAAAGGGAAGGGTACTGTTGGGTCGAAATAAAGGAAGCAAAGGGCTCGCAAAAATGAAGAGAAACTACTGGGAGAAAAGAAATACGACAATGTGAAAAGAAAAGTAGTAGATTCGCGTGGTCGTAGAAAGTCGTTTTTTGAAAAAAAAATCTAAATAATACAAGTAATAACATTTATATATTATTCACGGGCAAATTATTATTGTATTTAATATTAACTTAAATAGGTCCTTTTTTTCTCAAAACATAAATTCGGCTATCATATATTCTTCTCCTATTTTTCCACCTTTGCTGCAATAGCATACTACTTCCTCAAGGACATTTTCATTCTGTGAACGCGGTTTTTGACATGTTTAGTTTTTTGAAAAAAATTAACAACCGTCATTTCCTAAAACCAGAAATAAAACTATCTTAAGGCATTAACAAATGATAAACCGCCTTTTTGCATTATATTTTATAAATGAAAAACCAATAAGGCGCCTAACCGAAAACATACAGAAACACTTACAAACATCAAAAGGTTAAAGATATTTTCTCAATTTATCGGTGATGGTGCGCTTATAAGGGGAATTACCTTATATTTTCTCTGTTTTAATTTTAGGATAATTTAATCATGACACTACATTCATAGTACGGAATCAATTTATACAAAAAGGGTCCTGTTGTTTTATCCAACATTTAGTTAATCTTTCGTTCATTAGTCAATGATTAAATGTGACAGAGATTCTCCGGAAGAAAAGAACGGGGAACTTCAAGAAAATCCAGTAGCTGTAGAGAGAGAGAGAAAGTGAGCGAGATAGGGAGAGACGATGAATGGGAGACAGGGGATTAAAACAAGGAATTTAATCTGGTTTGTTCTTGCTTGCCAATGGACTTATCCCGATATTTAATCCCAAGCAGGGGAAGGGAAGCCGGGGCTGGAGAAAGGAAAGGGTTACAATGAAAAAGTGACAATGGACCCGGCCCATTTGTAGATTATACCGCTACAATAAGATAGTCCGATGAGTCGTCCGAAACTTACTCCATCACACAAATAACTATCTAGCCTCATCTCCAAAATGAGCGCTAGGGCTTGGTACGAAAAAAAAAATATAATCCTATCTGCATCAGTGATAACACTAAATTATACTATCCGACTAAAATTCTTTGACTAAAATTCCAGTGGAATTTGTTGTTCCTATGTACATTATTACCGATATTTAAAAAAAATACTTCGAATGAGCTAAGTCAAATTACTACTTATATCACTTGGAAATGTAAAATTTAAAGATGCACTGTTGTTTCACGAAGAAATTTAATCGACATTTTTCAATCGGATTTGAAAATATATAAAATTAAAAAAAAAAATCCAGACTACGTTAAAAGTAAAAGTTGAAGTTCTGGGCAGTCATTCGAAGCTGTTATTATTACTTATTTTCTTGTTTGAAAATATCACTTTTTCTTATCGAACTTCATGGTTTAACATATTTCGGATTAAATGTAGTATATGAATCTAAAAGTTCTATTTTCAGTTCTTGACATTCAGTCGTATACGCGTTAAACTTTTTTTTAGCTACGACTGAAAATCTTCTTAATCCGCACTTCGCCTAAATTCGAAATAAACCAAGGATCATGTACCTTTTTTATTTTAATTCTTGACTATGTTTTTTATATTTTTTGTTTATGGATGTGTTTTGCTGGACCCCAAAGTTCTTCTTCATATGTTCATATAGGCACAGAGTTATAGGTCAGTCGTAAGTTTCATTATTCAAGTGAAGATCTGCAGTCTAGGAGAACTGACAATTGTTTGTGGCGTCTTGTCATTTTAACTTTGTAAGTATGTTACATGTAGGCATGTTATCGAAGTATAGTCTGAGATAATGTGCATAGATTTTAGAAGGTACGTAGTTGTCAATTTTTATTGCTGAACATGAAGATTTCCGTAGGGAGAAGCCTACACAGCTCGATTTTGAGGATTTTTTTTATTTGCCATTTGTGGAACAACTTTTCTAAATCGAATATAAAGGTTTTAAAGAACTATAGAGGCTATTTTTGAATCTATGTGGAAAGAAATAATGCCTGTATCGTCTCTGAAAGTGTAGGTGGTGTGCTCCGTAATATCAGAGCTGTAATAGATATAGAAAATGGGGCTTAAAACACTACCTTGGAAATAAGATTGAAGAATTAAAAACTAAGTAGAAGATAAGTGAGTTTTATTTTGCACAGTAAAACTTTATGCCAGACACTATCAAATGCTTTCTCAATGTCGAGGAAAATCGCAGAGCAATATAATTTATTCTCAAACGGAACAGATATTGCATCCATGATACGATGACTCTGTTTGTTGCACAGTAGAGTGATATGAAAAAAAGCCAAAGTGAAGGTTCTGTATCACTCCACTACTTTCGAGTAAAGGCTTTATGCGATTAAGGAAAAGTTTATCTAAAATAGCAGGTGTTGTAGGAATAGCATACGATATATATATTGCTATTTAGCATATATGAGGTGAAGTAAATAGAGGCAAACAGAAGAGGCAAGAACAAGGCTAGACCCGGGGACTAGTTGCCTTATCTCTTCACACTCCCCTGGCCACGCAACTCCGCTCCCGGTTCTAACCTCTGTCTCTCCCCGCTCTTCTTACTCCTCCAATACATCCTCGTTATTAGCACTTGTCGATGTTTAATTACTATTTTTAGTAAGCATTTTATATATAGTATAATAGTATTTAAAATTAAAAAATTATAATATTAAAATTAAAATAAAAAAAAATGTTTTTACTTTCCTCTTATGCAGGTGCCAATACTGATAAGAGGAAAAGGTATTGCAATCTTGTAACGCTTTGATTTGTGTTAGTGTCTATGTATGCTTTGTGTTTGCTTATGTTTTTCATTTATAAAATTTACGAAACATCTTGCAAATGAGGGATATTACGAATAGCGACATCATTCTTCCAATAAATAAAGATCTCGGAAGAATTGTAGAAAAGAATGTCATAATGTGAAATTATGTTTTAAAACAATGATTCGAAGGCGTCATTTGATGTGCTGCAGAAGTTCAACCTGGCTTAATTCGACAACACGATTCATTCACTCACAGCTACCAGTGATAGCTAATAATTAAAAAAATTAAATTTAATTCAGAAGAAATTAAAATGTCAAAAAAAGGTGTTCGCAGAGTGGTAAATGTGTACGCGGGAACACAATAGGGTTGAAACAAAACGGAGATGGAAAATAGGAGAAAATAACAATCGAAATTATGTTTTGAGAAAAGAACAAGGGAAATGAACTATTCAAGGAAATATTAGATGTATAATTGGCCTTTAAATAATATATATATATATATATATATATATACATATGTGTGTGTGTGTGTGCATATATATGCATGTATATGTTATTATAAATAAAACATCACTATAATTAAAAATTTGTTTTTTCAAATATATATGAATTATATCTTCCTGATATAGCTTCTTTCATCAAAACTCTTAAACAGGAGCGTTAGCGTCGGAATGTAAGGTTAAGAAATCTTATCAATGGCGCCCGTATAAGAGGTAAGTAAAAAATAATTATTTCCCTGCTACGCAATTAATAGCATATTGCTAAAAGTGTTGGATTTAAACTGGGAATACCAGTAACTATTTTTTAAAAATTCGAATAACCTTTTTTATGTAAAAGACCAGAGAAAAAAATTTATATAAATTTCGTAAAAATATTATAGTATACCTCTGAGCTGGTAATTGGATCATAAAATAATCGTATTTTCTGCAGCACCTTGGACAAGAGAAAACTGTAACCTTTGTAACCTTCACTACAAATATAATAGTCATCTTCTGTCATTAGTTTTCATTGAAATTATTGACATGAACCTGAAACTTGAAGGTTCTATAATTAAATACTAATCGTTATAGTATTTAATCATTTATTTTTATAACTCCTGTACTGATATATAAGATGGACAACCTGTTTCGAAACATATAGAGGTTACTGAAAATGTAGTTATTGCTCTTAAGCTTTTTAAAAAATAGTACAACTCGTACGTAGCCTTATCAGTAGAGGTGGCCGCATTAGTCCTTACTATTATTTGTGTACTTAATACTTGAAACTTCATGTAGCAGTTAAAATGGCTAGCTTTCAGTAATATTTAAATAATAATAAAGTAGGTAATGCAATTTTTTAAAGGATAAAAATCGGTCCAGTTTTTAGCTGTGATAAAGCTATTGAACTTTGTAGACTTCTTATCTCCTTGAACTCGAGTTATTAATTGAGGGCTCTCAGCTTCCTCACATTTCTCTTTATCTTCATCATCCCGTGGGCTATATCCTGCAGTTTCACTAGTTCCTCGGTCTTATCCTTTTTCTTTTTCTACTGTGGTGCGCTTCCTATATTAATAGATAGTGTAGTAGTTCAGTGTGTAGAGTGCTGAGTTGTTAAGCTGAAAGTTCCAGGTTAAAAAGGGCTGTGGTAGATAAATTATTTAATCTGTTAGCAGCTACGGATCCTATGGATCTAAAAACCCTCCTGGTTTACAGCTAGCCTTATAAAGTGGGTACCCCAAATTGGGGGAAAAACCTGGTGTTTTCGACGCTATCTCGCTCAAATCACTTTCCTAAACAACCGTCACCCTTCAAGGGTTGTAGTGGTAAAAGCAAGGTTCACTAGTTCCTTGGTTATCTCCTTTTTATTTCTCCATTTTTGGGAACCTTCTAAATTAAAATCATCACCATTTTACACGTCAATTTGATTATGTGCTCTTCTATCTTAGACCATTTGTTTTTTTTCATCTTACAGTTCCTTTCCAACTGCCTCAGTTTGCAGTTACTGGCAATAAACTCAGAACAAACGGGAAGTTTCCATTCTATAGGTGACTACTGGTCTTATAAGAGATTTGAATAATTTTAATCGCGATGCCTTAAACTACAGTTAAGACTTAAGAAGTTTCAGGTTTGCGTAATTGGCTCTACTACCCGCAATTATTCCGCTGTTAATTTCTTAGCTCAACTTGGAAGATAGAAATAGTTATATAACCTCCCCCTTAGCTTAGTTATTTGATAACTCTAAAACGTTACTTCTCACAGAATATTTTAGACGCCTATTTGAAATATTATGTAATTGTATGGACTCAAAGGAAATTCGTAAGAATAGACGCAACAGATATTTTGATATACACTTATTAGAAAATAATAAATCGTTATATTATAATTGTTTGAACAAAAATTAACGGGCGCTAAGATATCCGGTGATCTTGAACAATATTCATTCAACTAGCAATTAATAAGTTAATCGAACTTCCTATCATCTATTTTAAATGATGCACGTTTAAATAAATATGCTAATTTTCTATTCAGAACTATTTCCTGAAAAACATAATGCTAATAAAGTTAAGGACGCGTAGCAGAAATTATTATGAAACTAACTTAAACTTAGTGACTTATGGTCACTTAGTGTGGTCAGGTGCTGCTACCTCGTGTTTAGTTATTATATTGATTTAAATGTTTTGTCAGATAAGTATTTTTACTATAATTAAGTTGTTTAGGGAATGCTTTTTTAAAATATATCATTCCGAAAATAAGGAACCAATTTCCATTAGGTTTTTTAACATATAGTGGACGTCCAGCAGGTTGAAGACAGGAATGATGCATACACACTTTTAATATGAGCTTAGGACAAGTTGCTGCTCTTTTATGTTACATATTTCTACACTAAGACAGAGTGAAGTTAAACCAGAGACA